>LPNX010368342.1:5086-143663 GCA_001517045.1 Pseudotsuga menziesii
TTCCATAACTGACTCATGTAGCACTTGGGAAATCCTTAGGAATCAAATTTTCTTTATTCCTGGCCTCCTAGGCACCTATCTACTTTTTCTGCTTTATTGCCTGCTTTTTCAGTGTTTTAAGGCACATAGGAAAGCAAGACTAGGTGAGGTGAACTAGTTTTTTGTCCTCTTCATCCTCCACTCTTTTCTCCATGAAAAAGCATGTATGAGCTTCCATTCCACTACTCTTTATCTTTCCCATGTGCCCTTGCCAATTCTTGAGCTCCATGACAGATTTGGGATCAGCTTTTTACACCTATGGGGGATTTGCCTATTTTGAGTAAGCCTGCTTTATGCTAGTTTTGGATTCCTCCTTATGCATTCGACCTCTTGATGTATTCTATATATTCAGAAACCTATGTTATTATAGGGTTGGCTATTGTACACTTAGTTAATATAATTTTGTGTTACAAATCCATATTCAGTCTCCATTGTTAGCAATTTTGCATGATCAATTGATAATTGTTGTGGGTAAAATTAATCTACTGCTGGCCTGAATTTCTACATTGTGCACTAGATTGGTATATGAAATTCATACAAGTTCCTATGGGGACTCCTCCAAAAATGTTGGATGAATTCAATAGAGGACTGATTGAAGAATTACAAAAACCAAAGTATGAAGCACAGTATCTTACTGGGTTGAAAGAGATTAAGAAGTTTCCTAATGAGATTGTTTGGGACTTCGATCAAATATTTAAGACCCTGATGGAAAGAGTCATTTTTGATATGAATGACGTTCAGCACAAATAATGGTTTATCACAGTATGGGTACCTCATATCTGACAACCATTGATGTAGCAGAGGACTGCGACACTGAGAGAGGCTCTAAAGATCACAATGAAGTTAGAAGATTCACCAGTTGGGGAGAATGCAATTGGTATGAAATAGATATAGGTGCAGCTGGTGAACTTGATGCTTTAGTTGCAAGACATTAAAAAGAGGAAAGAAAATCGCAAAGATCTTTAGTGCACTCATTGTCACGCAGATGGAAACACTAAATACACTCTCCCTGACTTCCACAATTATCTGCTATCTGGGGCGTCGAAACCTTTGAGTTGCGACAATGTACCATGGTGTGCCATATGTAAAATAGATGGGCATCGACATGAAGAATGTAGCTACATGAATAAGATGGTGTCGAAGCCAACCAACCTATATTGTTCATTTTGTCAATCAGTGGGGCATGAAGACAAAGACTGTCATGCATATGATCTACTTCAAGAAAGGACATATGATTCATATTTTGTGAAGGGTGAAGATCATCATGTAGTACAGACACCACAACCATGACATCTAGTGGTAAAATCTTGACCTCAACCATAGTATACACCACCACTGCAGATGCAATTTATCCCAGCACAGCCACAACCGTAGTTTGCACCGAAGCCACAGTTCGCAGTATAATCAGATGGTGATGACTCAACCACAGCCATAATACATTCAAGAATCCCACTATGTTCAGCAACCTCTGAATCCCCCGCCACCATAGATGGCTCAGCTGGAGTACCAGTGGCAAGGAGGATTCTGTGGAGGATTCCGAGGAAGGGGAGGAGGCTTCGAAAGAGAAGGAGGATTTGGAAGAGGAGGAGGATGAGTTCATGGATCTGTCCAGTGTTACAATTGTGGGGTATTTGGACATTACTAGAGAGATTTCCCACACCTACAGTTTTTATGTACATATTTTACTTCCATTGATCATACTGTCAAGAACTGCCCACAGCTAATCGCAGGATGGCTGGATGGGAATGTTCCTCAGCTACAGAATCAGAATCAGTTGCAGAACCAAAATCATCTATAGAACCAGAACCAAGCTGAAAATAAATTTACACTTTAGACTCAGACTATGAATCAACCCATGAACCCTTCATTGAACCAAAATCCACCGCTAAATCAGAATCTGCTGATGAACCAAGATCAAGGATCAACAGTTGTGATAATATCAGTGGAACCCAGAGCAGATGATGTTGATGTTTCCTTTGTCACTCGCGCAGGTGTGACAACCAGAAAGGATGGACCCCAGTCGCAAGTTCAATTAGCTGGGAAGAAGAAAGAACCATTTGATATCATCTCTAAAAAGGAGACATTCTTTGAAGCTTGAGATGCAATCGGATGAAAACCTGGTGAGTCATGTGTCTATGAAATGCCTTCTGCTTTTGATTCTTTATTGGAGGAAAGACCATCACGGAAACATGGTACCTTGAAGCACTTCTTCGAGAGTTTATTGTCATTTCCAAGAGATCCTGATGCTCTGGCTGAGATTGAAAATTTGATGCACCATCCAAGTAAAAAGCGGCATGACACTGCAGTATACTCTTAACATAAGAAGAAGACGAGCAAAGAGATGCACATGAACATTCATATTGGGCACTATGAAGTAGATTCAGTCCTTCTGGATCTGGGCTCAGATGTAAATATCCTAACAAAGAAGACATGGAAAAATATGGGGAGGTCAATGTTGGGGTGGTCCCCAGTGCAGATGCGCTTGTCCAATCAGGACAAGGTTCAATCGATCGGACGCGTGTAAAACCTGGTTGTAGATGTTGAAGGTATGAAGACTTATGTCGATTTTGACGTGATTGGAGTTTTTAATGGTGAGGGATACTATCCTACATTGATAGGGATTGGATGGGCCAATGATAGTATGGCAGTGATTAATTTCAATAAGCGGATGATGAAGTTTGAGAATCAAGACATCGGAGTCATCGATCCGATGGATCCCACCGAAGGATGGAGATATATTGAACTAGTAAAATATGAATTTTTCAAAGGATGGGATCATGCTTACAACATAGCAGAGGATTACATCCACCCAACTGCTGACAGAGAACTCGGGTGGCATAGATCTAGTTATTCATCTTCTGATTCCTACGATGTGTTAGAAAAATGACAAAATCACATGCATGAGGTGTCAGTTGGAAATTGTGGTTTGATCACACAGTCACTGTGCCATGTCACCACTGAGCTTGTCGAATTACCAATTTATGAAGGACTACCTGAGTTGTCTGCATTCTTAATGGAGTTTTCAGAGAAGGTATCATAACTGCAGCGATTATTGGCATTGGAGGAAGCACTAAAGGCTACTCCAACATGCTAGTGGGCGACTCATAAAAACAAAATTACTGGATGGGAATAGTGTCGATGGTTGATGACAGTTTGCTTTGGCGACACAGAAGTGTATCAAAATAGGAAGCATGATGGGCAGAATGAACCTAGCAACCATTTGATGGAATGCCAAACATTGTGGGCATCGCAACCACAGGATGAATGGGTCCATGCCTTTATTCACGCCTTGGATGAGATGCTGAGATCATGGTATATATTAGCAGAGTTGCGCAGAGAAATAAGCACTTAGGAGGAACTGGCAGTTTTGTTTGTTCATACATTTAGTTTCACATATTTCAATCCTAATGTCAACAATGCACTTCAGATCATCTGGGATGTGGTATTAAAAGTAGTGTCAGTCACATATCTAGTCGACCCACATGTGCATTACCATAAGCAGTCGATGATGGAATTCTATAATGTATCTAGCGAACCTGAGGATTACGATGAGCTACGGAATATCAATATTCTAGAAATAGAAGGGTGTAGGGATGTCACAACACCAGATATACCGACTGACCCCATGATTCATCCACTGAAGATTAGAAAGGTTAATATTGGCACGGAGGAGAACCCAAAGTTTGCAAGTGTTGGGGACTACTGGGATGAGGAGACCATGGCCAAGATCACAGATTTGCTGCATGAATTTCAATATTTTTTTCCAATCAAATTCTTTGAAATGAAGGGAATATTGGGTGATCTGGGAGAGATGAAGATTCCATTAAAGCCCGATGCGAAACCGGTAAGACAGAGACCATACCGCTTGAATCTACGGTACAAGGGGAGGGTTAAAGATGAGTTGGATAGGATGTTGGAATAATCGATCCATTTGAAGAATCGAAATGGATCAATCAGATGGTGGTCCAAGACCAGAAAATAGGTGAAGTTCGAATCTGTGTCGACCTAAGAAAGTTGAATGATGCTTGTATGCATGATCCATTTATGAAACCATTCACGGATGAATTAATTGAAGGAGTAGGCAGTCAAGACATGTACTCATTTACATATGGATTCTCCATCTATCACCAGATAAGGATCGCAAAAGAAGATTGACATAAAACAACATTTGGAAATGAATGGAGTTGTTTCCAATACACAGTGATGCCTTTTGGGTTGAAGAATGCCACTACAATATTTCCCTGGGTTGTTGTCACCACATTCAAATATTTCATTCAGACGTTCCTCCAAGTTTATATAGATAATTGGACAATGTATGGTATAATCAAGGATCATTTGGAAAAACTACGAATGATGCTAGAAAGGTGTCGCTAGCATCATATCGGACTAAACTCCAAGAAGTGTATCTTTTGCGCACCATTTGGGATATTGTTGGGCCACATTGTTTGCAAGAAAGGATTGTTGGTTGAACCTACGAAGATAGTGCTTATTTTGAGATTATGACCACCAAAAAATGTGAATATGCTTAGGCTGACACTGGGGCACACTAGGTATTATTGCAAATTCATTAGAGGATATGCTACGATTACTACCCCTATGGAGAAACTATTGAATAAGGATGTTGCATTTGTATGGAGTCCATAATTTCAAGGAATATTTGACACACTGAATGCCAAGATGGATTCAGCACCCATACTTGTGTTCCTAGACTTGAAAAAAGAGTTCCACGTGCATGTCGATGCATCATTTGTTTCACTGGGAGTAGTGCTCGTGCAACCAAAACATGGAGATATGGATCACCCAATCGCTTTCGCCATTTGAAAGTTGTCATTTGCTAAGAATAACTATATGAATACAGAGAGAGAAGGTCTGGTGATGGTATACGCACTACAAAAATTCAGGCATTACCTCTTAGGTGGGCATTTTAAGATGTTTACTGACCATTCTGCTTTGAAGTATCTGGTCAGTAAGCTCATTTTGTGGGGGAATATATGTCATTGGCTACTTCTCTTTTAGGATTTTGATTTTGAGATAATTGTGAATTCGAGTCGCTTGAATGCTGTCCCTGACCGTCTGTCTCGAATCGAGACAAGTGAAGAACCAACAAACATTAAAGAGGGGATGCCGGATGCGTAGCTATTCAGATTTGACATAGCGGATGATTATTATGCCCAAATAATCTAGTTCTTGGTGAGATGAGTGGCGCTGGAGGATTTTTCAATAAGACAAAAGAAGCAGTTGGTATTCAAAGCTTTCGATTTTTAGTTGATTGTTGGGAAGTTATACAAACTTGACCCAAATGATATTTTACAATGGTGCATTCTACCACATGAACAAGAGAATATTTTGGATGAAGCACATGCAAGAGTCACTGGTGGATACTATGGAGGATGAGCTACTGCAAGAAAGGTGCTTCGCGCAGGGCTCTGGTATCCCAACCTACATAATAATGTGACAGATTATGCATAGAGATGCGATGTCTATCAACGCACTAGAAAACCATCGCAACAAGATGAGATGCTACTAGTACCATAGGGAATATTGTAACCTTTTGAGAAATGGGATGTGGATTTTGTGGGTCCAATAAACCCACCTTGGAAGAGAACTGGTGCGTGGTACATAATCATAGCAACATACTACTTGACGCGATGAGCGGAGGCTACATCAGTCATGGATTGTAGCGCTGCGATAGCAGCAAGATTTCTATTTAACAACATCATGAAGTGGTTTGGATGCCCTGAGATATTGATGATAGACTAGGGTAGCCACTTCATCAACCGCACAGTAAGTGCACAGACATTAGAGGAAATTTGGGGTGTAAAATGGGCGTTATAAGAAAATGCGCCAACAATAAATTTTTTAAGTTGGAATTCAAGAACCAATCGAATTTCAATAAAATGAGTCAACCATAATGGTTGAATTGACATATTTGTCATAAAAGAAAACTACTTTTTTTGTTCGTATTTTTGACATATCTCCCTGTGTTTTAACTCAAATTCTGTGTGCGAGAGCTCGTTGGATGGGCAATTTAATTCTGCATCCAATGAGTACCCACACTTCATATTTTTGATAGACCCTCTACCCCAAAAACAATAAATACCTAGAAAAACATGATGATGACATCATCATCATGTTTTTCAGGTATTTCTTATTTTTGGGGTAGTGGGGTCTATAAAATTATGTAGTGTGGGTACTCGTTGAATGCACAATTAAATTGCGCATCCAACAAGCTCCTTCGTTTGGAATTTGAGTAAAAACACAGATAGATATGTCGAAAATACGAACAAAAAAAGTAGTTTTTTTCATTCTTCCACCAAAATTAATAACTATTATTTTATTATTTTAACTCTTATTTTATTATTTTCATTAGGAGGCCCATTTTAGACCTCAAATTTCCTCTAATACAAAATAATTGCAAATACAACATAAGAAATGTACACCATATCATCCGCAAGAAAATGGAACAATAGAACCTTTCAACAAGAGATTGGAGCATGTGCTTACAAAGGTATGTAATGCTAACCGGGATGACTAGGACTTGAATATTTCCATAGTACTGTGGGCATATCGCACCACTTGTAAAATATTTACATGACAAACACCATTTATATTGGTATATGTGATAGAGGAAGTCATCCCTATGGAGTACATTATTCCTAGTCTGCACATTGCAGCAATAACATGCATGGATGATGAAGCAATGCTACAGGAGCGTGCAGCACAGTTGAAATAGCTTGTAGAAGATCAGTTCATTATAGGGTTCCATCAGGATGTTGAGAAGGAATGACAAAAGGATTGGCATGATCGCCACATAAAGAACAAACAGTTTCAGTAAGGAGATTTGGTGCGGCTATATGACAACATGTTCATGAATAATCCAGGTAAGTTATAGATACATTGGCTAGGTCCATATCTTGTTAATTTAATTACTTCTGGGGAGGAGTTCAATTGCAACAATTAGATGGAGCGATGCTTCCAAAACTAGTGAATGGTAGTCGACTGAATCCCTGTAGGATAAGGTCGGAATCGCATAGTGCTTTATGCACTGCGCACTCTTTGTCTATATGTGTGTGTGTGTGTGTGATAAGTAAAAGAACTAGATAGATAGAGGGAGGGTGTTCCAAAAGGAGTGGGTTTCACAAGCGTAGGAGTCAGTAGTGCAGTTAGAAAGCTCTATTGCACCAGCTAGAGGGTCATGACATAGTCAAATCAGTAATAAATGAAGAACAATTAAAGCAGTTAAGCAAAGGTGCTTGTTGAGGCGACATGCATTTATGGCTAATCTGACCGTTAACTTGACAGGATCGATGGCAGATTCAGGTCATTAATGATGGATTTTTTCATGATGGTTGCATTTGACTTGGTAATGATGAGGATGGATCGAATCGATGCTATAAGAAGGTGCTCAATGCAGGTTGCACACACCACTTTCATAAGTCGAGTTGCGAGAATTGTTGCTCCAAGTTTGAATCCAAAGAAGTCAAGTAAATTCCGTGAGTTGCAAAGTGAGGAAGAGGATGTGTGATGTAGTAGAACCTTGTGGGGTATTTTCACAGCATGCAGCGCACCACAGACATAGTAGAAATATCAAGTGAGAGGGACTCACGCATCCGAACAATCACTATTGTTGAGGATGTTTCTAGTATGTCAGTTACGAGGAAGAAGTGGAAGTGCGAAAAGTTGAACCATGCACCACCACAAAAAGAGGAGGAGGAGAACCTCGATTAGGGTTCAAGAAGAGGGAATTACGTAGCCGGGGATGTATAATCTACCGCACAGATAGGCATTTCCATTCACAAAATTCCAGGTTATGTCGTTCCCACCAGACCTAGTGCACATCCTCGGCGGCTAACCAAAAACCAGAAGTATCAGCCCAGGACGTCGCCGTTACCAAGGGGGATGGCATGCAAAACATACATTATACCATCGCTAATGAAAATGAAGTTCAACAACCATGACCTATCCGAATTACAGGATGTATCCAATGAGCCATATGAATATTTTCCTTCAATCCCAGGTGGACCCATTATGTGCATCCTGCAGGCTTAGGCACAAGGGTTGGATGAATTCGGGCTGTTGGAACTCATTAGGATGTCGCACTTTGGGAGGTTGAACAAGGAAAATTCCTATGCAAGCAGATTTTGGCCTATTTTCATGGTAGGATGTTGTGGTTGGATACACTAATCCCAATCACAGTGGACCTAATCTCAGATATCATGGTGTTTCTGAAGGATGGCCCAGACCCATCACAATATTTTAGAGGAAGGGATAATGATAAACGGCTCACCGCAAGGTTGAATCAGATGTTCAAATTATAGTGCAATGGAAGGGCCTACCGAATAGAAAATATCAATGACTACATTGTACACATTGATGCATGCATTCTCACCAGCAAGATTGTAAGGAAGAATCACCCCATCCAGTGCACTTCAAGGGTGATTACGTGCGCACAACAATGCGCCGAAGGGGTACAAATGAATTGGGCACTATTTTTTCTCAACCAGTTAATGGAGGATGCAATAGCAGTTCAGGCTGGAGAGTGATCTTTCACATACAGTTGGTTCTTGATCCTAATCGCACTAGTGGCATGGATGGAGCCGGTGGATTACCAGGGCATGGACGTGGAAGCAGTTAAGGTGTGCAAGGGTGCACAATATCAAAATCTATGGTGGGTCGAGGATCCTACGTGATAAGAGGATTGGGCAATCCAAGTTTTGGTCTACTGGGAAGCACTG
The DNA here is from genome assembly GCA_001517045.1 of Pseudotsuga menziesii. Classification (NCBI taxonomy): domain Eukaryota; kingdom Viridiplantae; phylum Streptophyta; class Pinopsida; order Pinales; family Pinaceae; genus Pseudotsuga; species Pseudotsuga menziesii. The sequence goes on from LPNX010368342.1 coordinate 13,861, forward strand.
CAAGAGGTAGTGGTAAAATTTCCTCGTCTATTAGAAGAAGTTGTAGTCAAGTACCAAAGGATTATGCGGTTCGCTATCGGGCCACACACCATTCATATCTAGGAAAGGCACAACCCTAATAAACAATGGCTCCTGATGCCCTACAAAGTGACGGATGCAGAATTGGAAGCGTAGGTCCATGAATGGCCTATAGAATGGTTTGAACCAGTCAGTGTGCAAGAGATATCAATAGGACCACCAGCAGACACTTCTGAGGATTTGGTGTGTAAAGAGAAGAGTCAGCACGACTTTGATGGAGACTAGTCAATAGAGACCCCTAGAGATCCGAAAGCGACATGCATCCTCGCATAAATAAAGAAGAAACAACTCATGGAGAAGGAGGTGAGGAGTAGTACTATATCCACACTCAAATCTCAGCTACAATGACTTATTAAGATTGTCACTGAATCATCGAACACCAATACAAAAGAAATGAGGAAGTCAGACTAGGAAGGCTTTGTCGAGGTAAGCACAAAGTTAGATTCTATATATGATGTTTTAAGAAGAGCACCAGAGAGTGTCGATGTGTAGGACACAACATCAATTAGCACTGAGCCATGGGTTAGGAATATTCAGATTCCCTCGAATCTGATTGAAGCTAGATGACAAGACATGAATTCCACACTGCAGCAGCTGCAAAAAATTGCAGTGGATATCAATAAGTTGTCCACCCAGACCTTAGTACACATGTAGCAGGTCACCAACCAGGAGTTGGTCGATAGACAAAAGGATATCAAAGACCAGTACTTGCAATCACGAGAGGAAGAGGAGGTGTTGCGAAAGGAGGTAGAGGAATTGTGCCACACACAGGAAACATTGGTGGCCGAAAAAGAGCAGGAAATTGTGGCACTGAAGCAGGAATAAGAGGAGCTCAAGATGAAGACCACGGAAGAAATAACAGAGCTGAAGAAATAAATCGACCACCTTGTTGTTCAGAAGGCACAACATTTTACTAGTTGGGGGCAGGTAGAAGAGGTCGTTACAGATACCTTCCAGTACATCCATGAAAGCATGACAGATTTGGATGTAGTCGCAAAGGAAAAGCGACTTGGAGCAGTGATTACACGGATCTAGTTGGAAAAAATCATGTTGAATGCTCCAAATTATTTGAAATGAAGGGAATACTAGGTGATGTGGGATAGATGAAGATGCCATTAAATCCCGATGCAAAACTAGTAAGATAGAGACCATACCGCTTGAATCTGTTGTACTAGGAGAGGGTTAAAGTTGAGTTTGATATGATGTTGGATGTTGGAATAATCGAGCCAGTTGAATAATCAGAATGGATCCGTTCGATGGTGGTCTAAGACAAGAAAATAGGTGAAGTTTGAATGTGTCAACCTAAGAAAGTTGAATGATGCTTGTATGCATGATCAATGTCTGAAACCATTCACATATGAAGTAATTGAAGGAGTAGGCGGTCAGGAGATGTACTCATTTATAGATGGATTCTCCATCTATCACCAGATAATGATTGCAAAATAATATCGACAAAAACAACATTTGTCACTTAATGGGGTTGTTTCCAATACACAGTGATGCCTTTTAGGTTGAAGAATTCCCTTGCAATATTTTCCTAGGTTGTTGTCGCTACATTCAAATATTTCATTCATAAGTTTCTCCAAGTTTATATGGATTATTGGACAGTGTATGGTCTAATCAAGGATCATTTGAAAAACCTGTGGCTGATGCTGGAAATGTGTCGCCAGTATCAGATCATGCTGAACTCCATGAAGTGTATTTTTTGCACACCATTTGAGATACTGTTGGGCCACATTATTTGAAAGTAAGGATTTTGGGTTGAACCTACGAAGATAGCACTTATTTTGAGCTTACAACCACCAACAAATTTGAATATGCTTAGGGAAACACTAGGGCACACTGGGTATTACTGCAAATTCATTAGAGGATATGCTCTGATTACTACCCCTATGGAGAAACTATTGAAGAAGGATGTTGCATTTGTATGGATTCTATAATTTCAAGGAATCTTCGAAACAATGAAGGCCAAGATGGATTCAATGCCCATACTTGTGTTCCCAGACTGGAACAAAGATTTCCACGTGCATGTCAATGCATCATCTGTCGCACTAGGAGTAGTGCTTGTTCAACCAGGAGAAGGAGATATGGATCACTCGATTACTTTCACTAGTAAGAAGTATCATTTGTTGAGAACAACTATACGACTACAGAGCGAGAAGGTCTGGCGATGGTATATGCGCTATAAAAATTCAAGCATTGCCTCTTAGGTGGGAATTTTAAAATGTTTACTAACCATTCTACTTTGAAGTATCTGGTCAATGATCCTGTCTTGGGGGGGAAGATATGCTTCTAGCTACTTCTCTTTCAGGAGTTTGATTTTGATATAACTGTGAAGCTGGGTTGCTTGAATGTTGTCCCTGACCATCTGTCTCAGATAGAGATAGGCGAAGAACCAACAAACATTGAAGAGGGACTGCCAGATGCATAACTGTTCAGAGTCGACATAGAGGATGATTATTATTCCCAAATAATCCAGTTCTTTGGGACAGGTGTCACGGAGAAGGAGTTTTCAATAAGTGAGAAGAAGCAGTTGGTAGTCAAAGCTTCGGATTTTCAGTTGATTGTTGGGTAATTATTCAAACTTGGCCGAGATGATATTTTACGGCAGTGCATCCTACCGCATGAACAAGGGAATATTTTGGACAAAGCACATGCAAGATTCGTTGGTCAACACCATGGAGGATGAGCTATTGTGAGAAAGGTGCTTTGTGCAAGGCTCTGGTGGCCCATCCTACACAATGATGCGATAGATTATGTGCAGGGCTACGATGTCTATCCACGCAGTGGAAAACCATTGCAACAAGATGAGATGCCTCAACTACGATGGGTAACCTTGCAACACTTTGACAAATGGGTTGTGGATTTTGTGGGTCCAATCAAACCACTTGGGAAGAGAACTGGTGCACGGTACATAATCATAGCAGCAAACTACTTGACACGATGGGTGCAGACTGTGCCAGTCGTGGATTGCAACGCTATGAAAGAGGCAAGATTTTAGTTTGACAACATAATGACGTGGTTTGGATTCCCTACGATATTGATGAGCGACAAGGGTAGCCATTTCATCAACCACACAGTAAGTGCACTGACAGAAAAATTGCAAATACAGCATAAGAAAAGTACACCATATCATCAGCAGTAAAATGGAATAGTAGAATATTTCAATAGGATATTGGAGCATGTGAATACAAAGGTATGTAATGCTAATCAGGTAGACTGGGACTTAAATATCCCCATGGTACTATGGGCATATCGAACCACTTGTAAAATTTTGACAGGACAAAAAACGTTTAGATTGGTATATGGGCTAGAGGCAGTCATGCCTATGGAGCACATTGTTCCCATTATTCGCATTGTAGTAGTAATAGTCATGGATGATGAACCAGTGCTAGAGGACCGTGTAACCTAGTTGATACAACTTGAAGAAGACCCTTTCATCATAGGGTTCCATCAACGTTTTGAGAAGGAACGATAGAAGTCTTAGCATGATCGCCACATAAAGAACAAATAGTTTCAACAAGGAGATTTGGTGCTTCTATATGACAGCAGGTTCATGAAGCATCTAGGTAAGTTATAGATGCACTAGCTAGGTCCATATCTTGTTAATTCAATTACTTCTGGGGGGCGAATTTCAATTGCAACAATTAGATGGAGTGATTCTAACAAAACTACTGAATGGTAGCTAACTAAAACCCTATAGGACAGGGTCGAAATTGCATAGTGCTTGAGGAACTATGCACTCTAAAAATAAATACGTGTGATAAATAGGAGAACTAGATAGCCAGAGGGAGGGCGCACTAGAAGGAAGCGATTGCATAAGAGTAGGAGTCAGTAGCATAGTTAGAAATATCTATCACACCAGCTAGAGGGTTGCGACATAGCCAAATTAGTAATAAATGAAGAACCGGTAAAGCAGTTAAGCAAAGGCACTTGTTGAGGTGACATGCATTTATGGCTGATCCAAACGTTAACTTGACAAGATTGACGACGGATTTGGGTCATTAATGACGGATTTTGTCATGATGGCCGCGTTTATTTGGTAATGATGAGGATGGATCAACCCGATGTTATAAGAAGGTGCTCAACACAGGTTGCACGCACCACTATGCTAAGTTGAGTTGCAAGAACAATTGCGTTGAGTTTGAATCTGCAATAGTCGAGTGAATTCTGTGAGTTGTAGAGTGACAAAGAGGGTGTGTGATGTAGTAGAACCTTATGGGGGGTTGTCACGGCATGCAACTCACCATAGACATAGTAGAAATATCAAATGAGAGGGACTCACCCATCCAACCAGTCACCATTGTTGAGGAGGTTTCCAGTATGACGATCAACTCATCATCGGTTACGAGGAAGAACTGAAAGGGACAGAAGCCAAACCCTCTTCCACGACAAAAGAAGCAAACAAGAACCTCGATTAGTGTGCAAGTTGTTAGGATCGGGATTTATCCCGAAGGTTGAAGGAACACCTGCTCCTGGGTAACAGTAGAACTATTTTATATTGTGCCTCCGGCCTTGTGCAGTCAGAGAGGGATCACTCGCTTGTATTTAGGTTTAATTCATGTAAGATATTCGATCAAGGATGGTAAGAAGGCTAGACTTATGAAATGGTACAAAGTAGATTAATGTGAGATGTACTTGGGATTATTAGGGCAAGGGACCATTGGAAATGGAGTCAAAAACCTGAGTAGGGAACATCTGCAGGAGGAAAAGAATGACATGGAGTTGAAAATAGAGGAAAGATAGCCATTGATCTCGCAATCATGAGATATTTAGTGGGTGGTTAGGGGACTAGAGAGAGCATCCCATCATGTGGAGAAACAGTAATATGAATTCCATGTGACTTTAGAAGAAAATTTGATAAATGTCTAAAACAACAGGTGGAGCATAGCATGTATGAATTCCAAACTGTTATAAACTCAGTTACAGACATGAAAGAAATCAACAAACTGGAATGAAGACAGGATGTACATTTCACGTAAAGAAAATACATATTGAAAGAAGAAACGACACATGAATCTCCGTCTTAAGAAACAACTCTTCCTCTACAATTTTATTCATGACATAGGCACTAGATGTTATTTTACAATAGAGAACCTTAGCCCTTGAAGGTTTCCCAACCCTCCAGCTCACTGTTTTTCCCCCTCTCGGGAGTGCATTTATAATACTTTAGTGCTGAGATTATTCTTCGAAACAAACCTAAGAAACTGTTTCCAGTCAAAATAATGCTTTAATAGTATAGAGAGTGGAACTATTGCCACGATTTACAAATATAATAAATGTTATGGAGCAAGTGGGTGGGCTCAGCCTAGGTGACAGCTTGATGTTCTCAGTCGTTATTATGGATTATGAGTATGACACCCCCTTCTCTATCTGAAGCATGTGTTTCCACCGTGTTCAAATGTGGCTTTCTGTGTGGGCACATATCGGTAGGGAAGTTTGTAACTTTCCCCTGCTCAACTTCATTCGCCACCTCTTTCTTCTCAAGGTAACACTGTTGGACGTGGGGTCCAAAATAAGGGAAGCATTGCTTTTGGCCAAGGCAAGCCTTTTTGGTGGCTTTTCATTATTGTAATCCTCACCCTCAACGAGGCGGGCTCTCCCATAGGAAATAAGGTGTATCATATCTACACTATCCCCATCACCCTTGGTAAGTGGAATTCACAAACAGGGTTATGCGGGCTTAAACCCCTGATGCTCTCATCCAAAAAAATGCCTATACAGGGAGCAGTCTAAGACTGTCTCCTTCTGTGGAGGCCTTGGGGGTACCGATGGTATCGGGGGTTCCTAAAAAAACACTTACGGGGGGGAGTAAGTGTCCCGACACCGCGTCATCGGGGGTGAGGGTATATGAAGGCGGGTGTATCTCTCAAAATTATTCATGTCTGGGCCCCGATGGATGGTGTCATCCTTGGCATGCAATACTAAGGTGGTGGGTGAGTGTGCAAATTTTCTCACCAACCATCACCACCCCCAGCTAGATAATATTTTCGAACCAGATCGCCATTTCCAAACTTTTTGGGCTTCTCTAGATTCGTGACAAACCAGAAACTTGGGTTCTAGAAATATGTTAGCTCATCCCCAATGTTTTAAAGGAAATATATATAAGGTGTCGATACCGACCTTTGCAATGACTGGTCAATATTCTCGCACATTTTTTCATCGATATTTTTTGGTATAAGCATGTGTGAGGGTGCGAGTAGAGTGATCCTTTACCTGCTGGGAATATAGTCCCATCATTTCATTAGCCGTGGCACCTTACCATCTGTTGTGGGAAGAATTTTTGGACGCCACCTTATACAGTTGATCCATGCCACAAAGCTCATGAAGTGGATGCTCCCATGCTTCCTCGTTTTGTGATGTAGGAAACGGAATGGTTTTCTCCTTTGTGTTGGCCTCGCCGTGTGTGATTAGCGGGTTCGCTGGTTACTTTCCTTACTTTCGCTATCCAACTCACACAAAATCCACCTGTCTTTGCGCAATGTCACTCCGCCATGGGGATGATTTCACCTATACGCACGCTACAAATGGTGTTCGGGAATCGACCAATCTACCAGGAGGCAGATTACACATATGGGCATCTCTTTCCTTGTCATCTCTGCACTAGATGTGATACCTGCAACATGGAAGCCTCCTCAGCCCTCCAATTTGGGGGGGAACCTTTCACATCCACCATCCATGTTTCTTTAGCTCGGCTTCCAATTTCACCTTTCTTGATATAACGGGCATATTTGGATCGTGACGTGTTCTTACCCGTCTATCAGGATCAACCCCTTCATGCAACCATCGATCCGAGTGGGTCCTACCACATCTTTGTGAACCAAGATCATGACGTTGTCCATGCTAGTTCGGATTACAAAAAGAACCTCAACCATAGATCCATTCCCTTCTTTGTTGTGACTGTCGATATTCATGGCCAGTACCACTTTTCACAATTTGAAATCGCGGCTTTATTTGCATAAGTCTAGTTTGCGAAATCGGCTGGGACCATAGATCTGCTTCTAATTTCATCTCTGCCGTCGAACTTTTCTAGCTTTTAACCATTTTGCAATTTGGAAAAGCTCCTTCCATCAAGCATGTTTTCTCAGCGAAACTATTTCGGGCCGTTGATCAAACTTTGCCTTGATCTTGGCCTTTCATATGTTTTCCTACTTTAATGGACTTAGCTAAAGCCAAGCTTTGATAGTTCTCATGTGTATCGGGCCAAAACCACAATCTATTGTTGCTCTTCTTCCTTGTGATCCCTGATCGTTGGGTTATGATGTATGTCTCTATCATCCATGTGCCTCTGATAACCTGAAGGGTGTTCACATAATGTTTAAAGGAATGGAACCCTCCTCGAACTGTGTCAAGCCCCTAAATTGACTATTTCAAACACAATGTTAACAGCTGTCTCCATGAGGGATTCTATCCTCCCAGTCCGGTAGCAAATAACCCTTGTATACTAAGTGCCAAATCCATTAGGTTGTCTCCAATCTTTCTTCGAAATCTCCATTTTGCTCTGAGTTACTGCTCCACCGAATTCATGCCACTCTCGCAAATGATGTTCTTGACTGTAAAACCTGTGCTTGCAATTGAAAATGAAAAAAAAAATAGTAATGAAGGAAATGCTTGATGATTGCCAAGCTTATTTGTTCCTACCTACTCTACCTAATTTAGTGCATAAGTCTGATTAAGTGAAATCAGACTTCGAATGAAGCCAATCAAACAACTTGCCCAATAGTTTTGTTCTTTTTTTGTGCTTGATGGACAGAAATGAAATAGATAATGGGAGAGGGAAATGACCAATAGACTGCTCTCTAAATTAGTAATATGACCAGTCATCATCCTTACCAAGCCCTTCCATGTACCCTGCTATGGGTTCATAGAAAACATGGAAACCTCCAATGTACTCTATTTTCTGCTCGTGGGAAAGCCGTTCGGAACTCCCTTCCTCTAGTTATTTGTCAGGCTGATACCCAGAATATTGTAGAAGGGGGCCCACAGAATATTTCTTCAATGAAACATCCATTTTTTTCACTCGAAATTTCTGCAATTAGAGCTTTATGTGCCTCAGGAGGGAGGTCCTCTGTTTATCCAATGAAACTGAGTAGGCATATTCCTCCTGTGTGAGGTGGTACTCCTAAAGGTGGAACATCAAAAAACATATTTATTTGAGGGTTTTTGCATCCTTCTCTGTGGCTCGACACCTCATCACAAATTCCCGACGTATCGGTAGCTGGAGAGGGATTGCATGGCAACTTCTTTTTATCATCTCCTCTTCCATACAGGTTTCTGGACTATGCCATCTTCGCTTCTTTCTATTTTTTCTTAGAGGTTCTAATCATGTGTCGTATTAATTCAAAAGAGGCATAACACAAGGGTAGGTTATCACCTTCAGTGCCATTATCACCCTTTTCTGCTTTGACCTCCCAACTTTGCATTGCATCTTGGTCCTCTCCATCAGCAGGTCCTGGTTCAATAGCCAGCTCCTCAGGTACAGCCAGCAAGTATTCTTCCTCATATTCATCATACATAGGCACACCAAATTTCTTCTTAAAATCATCTTGTATGGACCTGAGGTGGGACAGATCACAATATTCAGAGAACAGGCCTGCAAGACCATATGTTCCTATATCGCGTCGGTCATCTTTCTGTATACCAGGAGAGGGATTTAACGGGACCAGGACTCTCCCATTCTGCTTGTAGGGCCCAACCAATTTTGATGTATCTTTTATTTCACCACCGCTGTCCTAAATTGACAAGTTTTTTGACATATTAAGGTTTTCCTCAACCTCCAAACAATCAGTAAACGTATGCTACAGAGTGGTTGATTTTCTTTCCAAAAAAAGCAAGGACAACTCAGGAGGAAAGGTGGATGCATAATATATTTTAGTAGTGTTCTCAAGAGGCTGGAATTCATTAGGCATGTTATAATAAAAGATTACAAATCTTCTGTTAAAACTAGATATGGCCTCACCCTCATGTCTCTTTAGGGAATAAAATTATGAAAGTATTTGATCCAGTGGCCTTCTCTCTTGATGTAATTGTAACTTCAGAATGTATTCACTTGTATTTCTTATCTATTGTAACCCGATGTTTATTCCAGGATGTATTTGTAATGTACTTGAGTCATGTCATGCCTAGAGGTTCCTATCAGGAGTTCATATAATGTAAACAAGTTATGTCAAGTCAAGGTGGGTAACCCTCCTATTGTCTAAGGGTTAAAGTCCCCACAGTTTCGGGGCACTAGGGTTATTAGACTCACCTAGTGAAGTTGGCCCTAGTTTCATTTAGTCAAGTCAGGAATTAGTATAAATAGAGAGCTAGCCTCTTTATTTATCACACACTCACTCACACTCAATTGTAGCACATAGCTGAGGAAGAGAAAGACACTGGGGCAAGGAAGAAAGAGGTTACTGTTGTCAGGAGATCATCTTACTATTTTGGGGTTTCACTTTTGGTGTTGATTCTATCTCTAAGGATGTTGCAGGGTTTTCTCCATTTATGGTTTCCCCGAGGAGAAAAAACTGTGTTCATTGTCTCTTGTGTTTGATTGTTGTACTTGTTGTTCTATCAGTTAAAAATCCTAATGTTATGCTAGCTTAATGTTAAAAATCTAACATGGTATTAGAGCTAACCTGAGAAGAAGACACTGTGCAGCTATGGGAACTAGGGATTCCTACTTTGTGGATCTCTCTCCATATATTTTCAGAAAAATAAGGGTGGAATAACTCTCCTCCCTAGGGTGCATATTTCTATCGAAACCGAATCCAATTCTAAGGTTTTTCAGTTTTGGACCCGACACTACTGCTGGAAATTTAGGGCTTTTCACAGAAGTGGAATTTTTCAGTGAGCCTAGGCCTAGATTGATCTCCTCCCCAAAATCTAATTTAGGGATCAAAATCAAAGAATTTGGTTTGACAAAACTCTGAAAAAGAAAAACCCTAATCTGCTCCTGAACCAGCACTGTAGGATTTCAGCTCCAAATCCAGATCCGACATCTTGACCTGGTAAGATATAAATCTTTTGTATTTCCATTTGAGGTTCTCAATTAAGATGTCTCATCATACCAAGCTTGATGAAAATCTTGAGGGAGCTAATAACTTTCGAGCCTGGAAGTATAGGATCTCCCTAGTCTTGGAAGAAAATGAGTTGGACTCCTATATCAGTGAGGAGGTTCCAGCTCCAAAGGGAGATGAGGCTAAGGCCTTACATAAGAAGAAGTTGGTTATGGAAAAGAGGATTATTGCTGATTCTATCAAGGATCACCTCATACCATAGGTGTCCTCCCTCAAGACACCTAAAGCTATGTTTGATGCCCTAACCAAACTGTTTGAAGGGAAGAACATCAATTGAAAGATGACTCTAAGGAACCAGCTTAAGAATTTAAAGATCCAGAATGAGGAGACCATCTAGTCATACTTCACAAGGGTCTCCCAGATCAAACAATAGTTGGAAGTAGTATATGAAGAAGTGGAGAATGCATAAATTGTGATGACAACCTTGAATGGCCTCCCTAGGTCATGGGATTCTTTAATGCAAGGAATCTGTGCTAGGAATAAGTTAGTCAAGTTCAGTAGACTGTGGGAATAATGTTCACAAGAAGAAGCTAGAATAGAAGATCGATAAGAAAAGATGGGAAGTGAATATAAAGCTCTCATAGTACACTCCAAGAAAGGAAGAAGGGAAAATCATCATCACCAAGGTAAGCATTCTCATCAGAAAGGTTCACCTAAACTCAGATATTATACATGCGATGAAATAGGACACTTTTCTAGAAATTGTCCCATGAATAAGAATGGATCCAAGAAGAAGAGGAACTCCAAAAGAATACATCATGCTCAAACTGCTGAGGATGATGATCCTCCCAGAAAGAGAGTAGAACAAGAAAGTGAAGACTCTTCATGTGAAGAAGAATATGTTCTGATCTCTGCTCCCATGGGAATCGTCACTCATGGAAGGAAAGATTGGGTTATTAACAATGGGGCTTCTAAACACATGACAGGTTTCAAGGAATCCATTGAGAAACTATCCAAACATAATTCATCCCATAAGGTGTAACTCGGGGATGACTACCAATATCCCACAAAAGGTAGTGGTGAATCCTCCTGCAAGCTAGACTCTGGAAAGTCTATGAAAATGAAGAATGTCTTGTTTGTACCAGGACTAAAGAAGAATATTCTATCCATATCAGAATTGGATGCAAAAGGAATGTGGGTTTCATTTGTAAATGGCCAAGTACTCATGTGGCTAAGAGGAAATACTATTGACAATGCAATAGTAATTGGAGAACAAGAAGGAGGATTATACAAATTGAAGGGCCATCCAGAACAAGCATTGGTCCATGACACAGTAGAACCAAATGAACTTTGGCACAAAAGGATTGCACATGTGCACTACATAGCACTACCACTTGCAAGCAAAGATGTTGAAGGTCTTCCAGAAATTCAAACAAAACATGAAGGGGTCTGCAAAGGATGTGTGAAAGGAAAGAATACAAAGAAGAAATTTCCAAGTAGCAAAATCAAGGCAAAAGGAATCTTGGAAATCATCCACTCCGATGTATGCGTACCAATGTCATCAAGTTCACTAAGTGGGTATGTATACTATGTTTCTTTCATTGATGAATTTTCTAGGAAGACATGGATTTACTTCATGAAGAACAAAGATGAAGTTTTCAGCAAGTTCAAGGAATTCAAAGCCTTGATCAAGAACCACACAGAAAAGAAGATCAAGACATTTCAATTAGATAATGGTGGAGAATTCACATCAAATGAATTCAAATACTTATGCAAAGAATTAGGGATTAAGAGGGAGTTATCCACTCCATATAATCTACAATAGAATGGGATTACAGAAAAGAAGAATAGAACCATCATGGAAGTTGCAAGAGCTATGCTTCATGATCAAGATCTTCCTATTCATCTATGGGCATAAGCTGCAAGAACAACGGTGTATGTACAGAACCATACTCCACATAGAGTACTCAAGAACAGACACCTAAAGAAGTCTTTTTCGGCAAGAAACCAGAAGTCAACCATCTCATAATATTTGGTTGTCTAGTGTACATACATATTCCAAAAGAGAAGAGAACAAAATTATATCCTTCAGGAAAGAAGGGTATATTTTTGGGATACTCTGAAAGCTCGAAGGCTTACAGAATATACTTCCCAGGATTCAAGAAGATTGACATCAGCAGGGATGTAACATTTGATGAAGACAAGGCTTACAAAAAATCCAGAAAGAGGCATGTTGAAGAACCTAAAGAAGCAGAAGTACCCATAATTCATTATACAACCATGAATGAATAAAATCAAGAAGAAGATCGAGAATTTGAAGAACCTCAAAGACCTGTAGATCCACCTCAAGAGAAGAATCCTCACAAGAGGAAACCTGCTTCCCTACAAGAAATTATCCAAGGTGCGAAAAGATATGGGGCTCTAGAAGAGAATCATAGAGAAAGAAAGAGAACCAGATCCTACTCCGAATATGTAGCTTTACTATGTGACTTTATCAATGAAGAACCTCCCAATTATGAAGAAGCGACAAAACAGAAAGAATGGAAGGATGCTATGATCTAAGAGTATCAATTGGTCATGAAGAACGATGTTTGTGGTTTTCTCCCAAGACGAGAAGGGAAGTTGGTTGTAACTTCCAAATGGATCTACAAGATCAAGCATGATGCAGATGGTAGTATAGAGAAATACAAGGAAATATTCATGGCTCGTGGTTTCTCACAGAAAGAAGGAATAGATTATGAAGAAACCTTTGCACCTGTAGCCAGATACACTTCCATCAGATTAGTACTTACTCTGGCTACATTGATGAAATGGAAGATACACCAAATGGATGTCAAGACTGCTTTCTTGAATGGTGTAGTGGAAGAGGAATTGTACGTAGAGTAGCCACTCAGTCTTGAGACACATGACAGGGAGTCTCATGTGTGTATATTGAAGGAAGCCATGTATAGTTTGAAATAGGAACACAGGACATGGTACACCAGAATTGACAGCTTTCTATCTAGTTTGGGCTTTACCAAAAGTAAAGCAGATTCTAACCTTTACTACAAGGTTGAAGATAGAAACCCAGTGATGCTCCTACTGTATGTAGATGATCTATTTGCAACAGGTATGGATGGGTTGATTTCTGATACAAAGAGAAAGCTTTCTCTCAAGTTCGAAATGAAGGACTTGAGTATGATGCATTATTTTCTAGGCATGGAGGTGTGGCAGATTGTGGATGGAATCTCCTTCAGACAAGGGAAGTATGTAGTATAAATATTGAAGAGGTTTGGGATGATGGACTGCAAGGCCATGACCACACCTATGGCATCGAACCTGGAGTTGTTGAGTGATGATTCATCAGAAGTGGTTGATGCTACGATGTATCATCAGATGATTGGGTCCTTGATGTACCTGATGAACATGAGACCGGATATTTGATTTGCTATGAACACCTTGAGCCAGTTCTTGATAGATCTGAGACATGTTCACTTGGTTGCTGCAAAGCATATTCTGAGGTACCTGAGGGGTACAATTGATTATGGGTTCAAGTATGAGGCGAATCGGAAGATTAACCTAGAGGGTTATGTTGATTCAGATTAGGTAGGTAGTGCCATCGATAGGAAGAACACTTCAGGGTGTTGCTTCATTATGGGGTAAGGTGTGATCCCTTCGTTTAGCAGGAAGCAATCCTATGTGGCACTGAGTACAGCTGAAGCAGAGTATCTCATAGCTTGTTCAGCTTGTTCTTAGGTAGTATGGCTGAGGAAGATATTGTCTAAGTTATTTTATCTCCAGATGGATGCTACTTGTATACATTGTGACAACTAGAGTTGCATGAAATTGTTAGAGAATCCAGTGTTCCATGACAAGTCGAAGCACATCGAGATCAAGTATCACTATATTAGGGATATGGTGTAGAGGGGAGCAGTGAAGCTCCAGTATGTTGCGATGGAGGAACAGATAGCTGATGTGTTGAAAAGTATATTGGCTAGGGTGAAGTTTGAGTACTTCAAGGAGAAGCTTGGTGTTCTCCAGATCGAGGTTTCCTCCAAGGGGAAATGATGAGACCTAGAGCCATTCTGACAGGGCGAGAGGATTGGTTCCTTCCATGGTCAAATGTAAGGGTTGAGCTATTATGTCATGGTGAGAGGATTGGTTCCTTCCATGTCAGATATGAGTGCTGAGCCATTCTAATGTGACTATAGGATTGGTTCCTAAATGATCAAAAGTAAGTTTTTAATTCTATTCTTGGAATGGAGGCACCTGGTCAGTTACTAGGTAGCTCAGTCTGGGACTGGGGGTCATTCTAATATGACTATAGGATTGGTTCCTACATGATCAGATGTGAGTGCAAGCCCCTCTCACATGCATGTTATATTGGTTCCTCGCATGTGCAAATGTAAGAGCAGAGCCCTTCTGACATGCATGCTGGATTGGTTCCTCGCATGTGTAGATGTAAGTGCAAATCCATTTCAAACATGTATGTTGGATTGGTTCCTTGCATGTGTCAAATGTAAGTGTAGATCCTTTTCGAACATGTATTCTGGATTGGTTCCTCACATGTGTTGAATGTAAGTGTAGAGCCTTTCTGACATGAATGTTGGATTGGTTCCTCTCATGGTACGATGTGAGTGTTGGGACTTTCTAACAGGGTTGTGGGATTGGTTCCCACATGGTCAAATGTGAGTGCTGGGAGTGCCTTTCTGATATGATTATACGATTAGTTCCTACATGATTAGAGAAAAGTGTTGGGTGGGCCATTCTAACTTAGGGTTAGATATAAGCGCTGAAGAAGACCTACATGGAGGCTAGGCCTACAACCAACATGAAAAAGGGTTGGCTCTGTAGAAATTCCTATGATGAGAAGAATCATGAGATAGTGCCCATGATGATCCAGTGATGATGATCCAGCAGAGATGATCTAGATCGAGGGATGATCCAGATCTAGAGATGATGCTCCAGAGATGATCCAGATCGAGGGATGATCCAGATCCACTGATGATGATCCAAATCGAGTGATGATCTAGATCCAGGCAAATATGACTTGAAGATGAAGGTGACATGAAGATAGAGATGACTTGAAGATGAAGGTGACATGAAGATAGAGATGACTTTAAGGTGAAGATGATGAAGAATCGATGATGATACAGATGATATAGAGAAGAAAACTTGTGCTGATAAATTGTGTCGAGAGAATACCTTCTTAGTTAAGAGGGAGTGTTGATGTAATTGTAACTTTGGAATGTATTCACTTGTATTTCTTATGTATTGTAACCCGATGTTTATTTTGGGATGTATTTTTAATGTAGTTGAGTAATGTCATGCCCCGAGGTTCCTATCAGGAGTTTCTATAATGTAAACAATTCATGTCAAGGCAAGGTGGGTAACCCTCCTATTGTCTAAGGGTTAAAGTCCCCGCAGTTCTGGGGCACTAGGGTTATTAGTCTCACCTAGTGAAGTTGTCCCTAGTTGGGTTTGTTCAAGTTGGGAACTAGTATAAATAGAGAGCTAGCCTCTCTATTTATCACACACTCATGCACACTCAGTTGTAGCACATAGCTGAGGAAGAGAAAGACACTGGGGCAAGGAAGAAAGAGGTTACTGCTTTCGGGAGATCATCTTACTATTTTGGGGTTTCACTTTTGATGTTGATTCTATCTTTGAGGAAGTTGCGGGGTTTTATCGATTTATGGTTTCCCCAAGGAAAAATATTGTGTTCATTGCCTCTTGTTTTTTATTGTTGTGCTTGTTGTTCTCTCAGTTAAAGATCCTAATATTATGCTAGCTTAATGTTAAAAATCTAACATTCTCCTACCCAAAAACTTTAAGAAGGTGCAAGAAAACTATTCCCAAGTATTGATGGGCTTAGGCTGCAAGCTTGAACCATTCTTTAGCATCTCCTTGCAAGGACTGGGTGAAAGCCCTCATTCAGACATCATCATGTTCTATTTCAAAAAGGTGATAGAAATGTTCAAAGGCTTGTAAATGTTTCTCAGCAGTGAAGCATTTGGGTTCTCCGTCAAATTTGGGGAGGTACTTGTAATGTTTTGCAGGAAAATAATGGAGGATGGGAGGCAGTTGTAGTGGCTTGTACCATCTTGGAGAAATGGGAGAGACTAGGTTAGGCACAATAGCTATGCTATCGTTTGAGGTTTCATGAATTTCATAGGGGTGACCTTTGACGTCGTGGGCCTCTAGAGAAAAATATAAGTCAAAACCATATGTACAAGATGATGCAACACTTTCGGTTCATAAAGAAGGATAAAAATGAATATATTCATAGATGCGTTCAAAATGAATTGAACCATAGGAGGTTGTTTTGATAAATCTAGGGAGGGATAAGAACAAACCTACAAGATAGGACAAAGCTTCTTGGAAGAAACGTAGACTCGAGCATCTTAACCTTTCACCATGCATTCTCAAGCCTTACAAGGGGTTCAATTTTTTTTTTGGGACAAATCCTGTCCGTCTTTTTTTTGACCATTTGATTTCTGGGTCATACCACCAGCAGAGTCGGTGAAGTCTGAACCCTTCAAGAGTGGAGTCCCCAGGTGAAAAGTGCTCAACCTTCTTGATATCTTATCATTGTTCACCATCAACAACCATATCTAAAATCATGTAGTTTTTCCCAAGGATGTTCTTCAACCTCATTCCCTGGAAATGGCACCAGTTTGTTAGCACCAAGATTGAGCCTGAAGGTTGAAGGAAGGCCCACTCCCGGGTAACAACAGAACCACTTTAGACTACGCCTATAGCCTTGCGTAGTTAGACAGGGATATCTCGCTTGTCTTCAGGTTTAATCTGCGTAAGATATTCGATCAAGGATGGTTAGGAGGCCAGAATCTTGAAATGGGACAAAGTATATTAATGTGAGATGCAGGTGGGATTATCACGGTAAGGGACCATTCCAATGGAGTCAAAAACATGAGTAGGGAACATTTGCAGGAGGAAAAGAGTGGCGTGGAGTTGCAAATAGAGGCAAGATATCCATCGATCTCGCAATCAGGAGATATTTAGTGGGTGGTTAGGGGATGAGAGAGAACAAACCATCATGCGAAGCACAAGCAAGATAAATTCCACACGACTTTAGAATAAAACTTGATAAATGTCTGAAAAAATAGGTGCAACATAGCATGTATGAATTCCAAACTATTATACACTCAGCTACAGAAATGAAAGAAATCAATGAACTGGAATGAAGACAGTATGTACATGTCACGTAAAGAAAATACATATTGAAAGAAGCAATGACACATGAATATCCGTCTTAAGAAACAACTCTTCCTCTACAATTTTATCATAACACAGGCATGAGATCTTATTTTACAACAGAGAACCTCAGCCCTTGAAGGTTTCCCAACCCTCCAACTCAATATTTCCCCCCCTATCGGGAGTGCATTTATAATACTTCACTGCTGAGATTATTCTCTGAAACAAACCTAAGAAATTGTTTCCAGTCACAATCATGAATTAACAGTATACAGAGTGGAACTATTGCCACTATTTACAAATATAATAAACGTTATGGAGAAAGTGGGTGCACTCAGCTCGGGTGACAGCTTGACGTGCTCGGTTGTTATTATGGATTATGAGTATGATGCCCCCTTCTCTATCTAAAGCATGTGTTTCAGCTGTGTTCAAATACGACTTTCTACATGGGTGCACATCGGCAGGGTAGTTTGTAACTTTCCCCTGCTCAACTTCATTCGCCACCTATTTCTTCTCCGAGTAACACTGTTGGAAGTGGGGTCCAAAACAAGGGCAGCATTGCTTCTAGCCAAGGCAGGCCTTTTCAGTGGCTTGTCATTCTTGTACTCCTCACCCTCAGTGAGGCAGGCTCTCCTCCACTATCTCCTTCTATGGAGGCTATGGGGGTAGTGATGGTATCAGGGGTTCTTGAAAAAACACTTACGGGGAGTAAGTGTCCCGGCACAGCGTCGTTGGGGGTGAGGGTATCTGAAGGCTGGTGTATCTCTCAAAATTATTCATGTCTAGGCCTTGATGGCTGGTGTCATACTTGGCATGCAATACCAAGGTGGCGGGTGTGTGTGAAAATTTTCTCACCAACCATCAACACCCCCATACGGACAATCTTTTCAAAGCAGATCGCCATCACCAAACTCTTTGGGCTTCTACAGATTGGTGACCAAGAAAAAACTTGGATTCTAGAAATATGTTAGCTCATCCCTATTGTTTCAAAGGAAGTATATATAAGGCTTCGAGACTGACCTTTACAATGACTGGTCAACATTCCTACACATTCTGTCATCGAGTGTTTTTGGTATCAACATGTGTGAGGGCATGAGCAGAGTGATCCTTTACCTGCTGGGAATCTAGTCCCGTCGTTTCATCGGTCGTGGCACCTTACCATCTATTGTGGGAAGTATTTTTGGATGCCACCTCATACAGTTGATCCATTCCGCAAATCTCATGAAGTGGACGCTCCCATGCTTCCTCATTCTATGATGTAGGAAACAAAATGGTTTTCTCCTTCATGTTGGCCTCGCCCTGTGTGAGTAGCAGGTTCACTAGTTAATTTCCTTACTTTTGTAGGCCAACTCACACAAAAGCCACCTGTATTTGTGCAATGCAACTTTGCCACAAGGATGATTTCACTTGTACGCACACTAAAAATGGAGTCCAGGAATCGACCAATCTACTGGGAGGTAGATTACACGTATGGGTGTCTCTTTCCTTGTCATATCCACACTGGATGTGATGCCTGTAACATGGAGGCATCCTCAGCCCTCCAATTTGGGGGGGGGGGACCTTTCATATCCACCGTCCACATTTCTTCATCTCGGTCGCTAATTTCACCTTTCTTGATACAATAGGCATCTTTGGATTGTGACGTGTTCTTACCCATCTATTGGGATCGACACCTTCATGCAATCGTCGATCCGAGTGGGTCCTACCACCTCTTTGTGAACAGAGATCATGATGCTATCCATGCTAGTTCGGATTGCAAAAAGAACCTTGAACATAGATCCATTCCCTTCTTTGTCGTGACCATTGATATTCATGGCTGGTACCACTTTTTGCAATTTGGAATCGTGGCTTTATCTGCACAAGTCTGGGTTGCAAAATTGACTGGGACTGTAGATCTGCTTTTGATTTCATCTCTGCCATCGAACGTTTCTGGATTTTAACTATTTCTTGATTGGGAAAAGCTCCTTCCATCGAGCATGTTTGGTCAACAAAACTGTTTCAGGCTGTTGATCGGGCTTTGCCTTGATATTGGCCTTTCATATGTTTTCCTTCTTTAATGGACTCAACTAAAGCCAAACTTTGACCATTCCCATGCGTCTTGGGCCAAAACCATGATCTATCATTGCTCTTATTCCTTGTGATCCTGGATCACTGGGTTATGACACCTGTCTCTATCGTCCATGCGCCTATGATAACTTGAAGGGTGTTCACATAATGTTTAAAGGAATGGAACCCTCCTCGAACTCTTTGAAGGATGGGCCAAACCTATCGCAATATTTTAGAGGCAAGGATAATGATAAGCAACTCGCCGCAAGGTTGAAACAAAGGTTCGACTTACAGCATTGGTGTGCGCATTATCACTAGCAAGATTGTAAGGAAGAATCACCCCATCTAGTGCAATTCAAGGGTGATTGTGTTTGCACAACAATGTGTTGAATGGGTGCAAATGAACTAGGTGTTATTTTCTCTCCACCAGATAATGGAGGATGCATTAGCAGGTCAGGCCAGAGAGCGCTCTTTCACATTAAGTTGGGTCTTGATCCTAATCACACTAATGGTGTGGATGGAGCTGGTGGATTACTAGGGCATAGATGTGGAAGCATTTAAGGTGTGCAAGGGCGTATGGTATCAAAATATATGGTGGTTCAAGGAGTCTATGCGACAAGAGGATTGCACAATACACTTTTGGTTCTACTTGAAAGCGATGCAAGCAGTAGTGGTGAGATCTCCTTATCTATTGGAACAAGCTGCAGTAAAGTACCAGAGGATTATGCGGTTTGTTATTGGGCCGCACACAATTTATATCTAGGAGAGGCACAACCCTGACAAACAATGGCTCATGATTCCATACAAAGTGACGGATTTGGAATCAGAAGCACAGGTCCAGGATTTTCCTGTAGAATGGCGTAAACTAGACAGTGCAAATGAATATCAATAAGACCACCAGCGGACTCTCTTGAGGATACGATGCACAAAGAGAAGATTTAGTACAACTCTAATGGAGACTCGTCAATAATGACCCCTAATTATTTGGAAGCGACATGCATCCTCGTAGAAATAAGGATGAAGCAACGCACGGAGCAGGACGAGAGCAACAGTAATATATATACACTGGAATCGCAACTACAATGGCTTATTAAGGTAGTCATTGAATTGTCTGATACTGCAACAAAAGAAATGAGGAAGTCAGCCCAGGAAGTCTTTGTTAAGGTACACACAAATTTAGATTCTATATATGATGTTTTAAGAAGAGCACTAGAGAGTGTCGTTTTGCAGGACACAACGTCAATTAGAACTGAGCCATGGGTTAGGAATATTCATATTCCCCCGACTTCGATTGATGCTAGATGAGAGGACATGAATTCCTCACTATAGAAGCTACAGAACATTGTGATGGATATCAATAAATTGTCCACCCAGACCTTAGTACACATGTAGCAGGTCACGAACTAAGAGTTGGTCAATCGACAAAAGGATATCAGCAACCAGTACTTGCGGTCGCAAGAGGAAGAGGAGGAACTGCAAAAGGAGGTAGAGGAATTGCACCACACACGGGAAATATTGGTGGCTAACAAAGAGTAGGAAATTTCAGCACTGAATTAGGCACAAGAGGAGCTCAAGACGAAGAACGTAGAATAAACAACAGAGCTGAAAAAAGAAATGGACCACCTTGTTGTTGAGAAGGAACAAATTTTTCCTAGTCGGGGGCAGGTAGAAGAGGTTGTTATGGATGCCTACCATGACATCCATGAAAACACAGCAGTGTTGGATGTAGTCACAAAGGAAAATCCACTTGGAGCAGTCATCACATAGCTCCAGCTGGACAATAGCCTATAGAATTATATGGTCTACCTAGACACACCACCAGAGCAAATTGCAGAATGGAAGGGTTCCATTGACGAGATAGTGGCATAGTTTGAATAAATCGAGCAAGAGGCCAAAAACATCATGGAAGCAACAACACAATTTTGGGCTAGTGTTATTCAAGATGAAAAATTAGAGTAGTTGAAAAAGAAGTTGTAGGAAGCTGAGGGCCAATTAACAACACTAAATATTGCACTACAGACAATGCCATGAATTGTTTCCATTACGCAATACATAGAATTAAAGGAGCTACAACAACAGGTTAGAAAAGAATAGGAGCAAGAGTGGAAATGAAGTCACCAGCTCGACAAGTTCCAAAAAATTGGAGGCCAACTATTGGTAAAAGTAGTCGCTGCGTTGTACGAGGGTAAGAAGGAAGTAAATAAAAAGATGGTGGAGCACCTGTTAAAGCAGGATTTTCTTAGATGTCAGGACCTTGCTGAGAGAATCAGAACACAGCTACCAGAAATTTGTTAGCAGTGCAAAGACTTCAAGCTAAAAATCAATGAGTACACCATGTCCAACTGATGTGGCTCGAGGGCAAGACACAAGATTGTGTTGGGGGCCTGTTGGAAAGGGTTTGAGGACCATTTAGTTGTGCAAGCTCATAAGACACTGCGCAAGTGAAATATGGTGCCAAGGCGGAAGATAGATTACTTTTGAATATTTTATGTCACTTTTTGTACTTTTTACTATATTTTGTGGATATTGGTCATTAGTCGGTAAAATCAGTTAGAAGTTACTTAGAAGTGGACCATGAATGTAAAAGTGAAATCCTATAAATAGGAGAAGATTTGTAAATGTAATTAGAAATTCATAGCAAGACAATCATATTCATTATAAAGACTCCTAGACCGAGGATTGAATTGTGGTTTGTTTTGGATCTGTGATTAATTGCACATAAGTAATATGAAAAGATGAGGGCTGATCTAAAATACTGTTATCTTTTGTGTCTTTCTATCTTTTAATTTTGTTTCTACAATCCAATGGTGAGTATGTGCAACATGGATCTATGATGCAATGTTTACTTCTTATGAATGATGTTATATTCTTAGATATGTTTGCGTGACAATATGGTTATTTCTGTTATATGATGCGATTATTTCTACTATGAATGAATGATGCATTCTGTTGAATAGTGATGATGAATGGTTTTATGAATAATTAAGAAACTGGTTAGATTTGATAAATAATTTGATGAATTGTCGATGCCCATAGTCCTCTTCTATTCTGCAAAAACTTGGTTACATCAACCTTCCCTTGAACATCTCGGGTGAGACTTCATCCACTTTGCGGGTGTTTCCAGACAGGGTAAAACCTATTTGGGCTAGTGCTCAGGGAGATCACAGCAAGTGAGTGTTGATAAAGTGGAAACCCTTTAAAAATGGGTTTTTTTGTTGGGTTTGCGCCAACATCCTTATGTAACACTATTGTAAAACCGGATCAATTAATGACAATGAGACTGTAATTACCTGAGCTATACCCATCGGTTTCCTATGTGGTTTGTTTTGTTTAGTGTGTATCTTCATTCTCCTTTTACTGCAATAATAATTTTGGACTCGTTGATTGAATATCTAAATGGCATGGCAATTTTAACATGGTATTTGATCCATCTCAAGAAGGATTCATGTTTGTTTCTCTCTAGTGAACACTAGAAGTAGTTGGGTTTCCAAAGATGTCCCCAAGATTGCATTGCTTCCTCTGAATTTATTCAGACTGGTGGTGTGGGCATTATGGACCCTGAAAAAGTGTTCATGTTGAGAGGAAATAATGATTCTAACATAGTTTAAATTTTTTAGTGTTTTTTAGTGAAACTCTACAGGTGCTACATAGCTTGTGTGAATATTTATGTTTTTCCATGAAGAGAATTATGGATTCTCTAACTTCTGCTCCTTAGATCCTAACAACCTTCAATTATATTGATTGGAGGAAATATCTACAGGTTTCCTTGCGCAACAAGGGATACTTCAATATAATACTTGGAAGGGAGGTTGAACCCCATCCTCCAGTTGAGAGAAATAAGTTTATGAACTA
The DNA here is from genome assembly GCA_001517045.1 of Pseudotsuga menziesii. Lineage (NCBI taxonomy): Eukaryota > Viridiplantae > Streptophyta > Pinopsida > Pinales > Pinaceae > Pseudotsuga > Pseudotsuga menziesii. The sequence goes on from LPNX010368342.1 coordinate 37,032, forward strand.
CTTCAATGAAGATTTCGGTTATCTATGCACGCATATATCCAGAGATCTCCTTTTCCACCTTGAAGGTTTGAGGACACCTAGAGAAGCATAGGATAAGCTTGAATACTTGTTTGGAAAACAAGATGAGCTTCTGGGGCACCTCCTAGAGAATGAGCTAATAGCCTTACATTCCAACAATTTCAAAAAAATAGAGCATTTCTTTACTAAATTCAAGTTTCTTACACTTCAATACAGTCAGTGTGGAATAGAAAGAAAGGATGATAAAAATTTGCTCTCCATTCTCAGCAAACTCAACCCTGAATATTTTGTATTTGTTTCAATCTTTCATTCCAAGAGGGAAGGCTTCCCCTGTTGGAAAATTCCTTCACTTGATTCATTTTTCGAGTCCTTAATCAAGGAGAAAGATAATTTGATCTAGATGGGAGTCATGAAGACCTCCAAATATCAATCTCTCCTATTAATTGACTTTATCAAAGTGCAAGACAAAGGGAAATCAAAGAAGAAGAAGCCTAAAGCATTTGATTCGAAGCCTAAAAAGAATCAACAGACTTCCGAAGGAGCCTTCAGCTCTAAGAAAATAAAGTTTGAAAATAAGTTATGTCCCTATTGTGCGAAGGGTTACCATCTTGAAGATAATTGTATGAAGAAACAGATTGATCAAATGTCATCTCTTCTCAAGAAGCATAACATTGCTCTCCCATAAGGAGCAAAGAATCCCGATGAAGAACCACCAAGAGAAGATTATGAAAGGTTCCATGCTTTGAAAGATATCCTTACTTAGTATACAACATACATAATTGATTATGGAGCATCCAATCACATGGATGCCTCCAAAGAATCCTTCTCATCCCTCACACTATCAAAGGGGCCTAATATTCACATGGGAGATGATTCCCAAATTCTAGCAGAAGGAAGGGGCTCAGTCAGAGTGAAGCGTGTTGAATTCAAGAATTTCCTCTATGTTCCCTCCCTTGTAGCTAACTTGTTGTTTGTTTATTATATGAATCATATAGGCTGTCCCAAGAGAGTTACATTCAATTAAGATATAGTTGAGATCACAGAAAAATACACTAGACAACACATAGAAAAAGGTATTGCAAATCACTCTACTAAATCTTATGAGTTCTAACATTTCATACCTATATCTCCTCCTACAACTTTATTGTTTCATGCTAACAACACCAGAAATATTTGGCATGAGAGATTTGGCCATCTCAATTTCAAATATCTCCAACAACTCCACAATGATAAAATGGTTGAAGTTTTTCCTTCGATCCAAACTTCCAATGGAGTATGTGTTGGTTTCTTGGTAGGTAAGAATCCAGAAAAGAAGTATGATGTTGGGAAGGCACATAGCACTGAATCTATACTTGATTTGATACATAGTGATGTAGCTAGACCTATGCCCACAAACTCCATTAATGGTTGCAGGTATTTCCTCACCTTTATTGATGATTGTTTTAGGTACTGTTGGATCTACTTCATGAAACAAAAATCAGAAGTTTTTGAGACTTTTAAATTTTTTAAGGCTATGGTTGAGAATAATTTCAGTAAGAAGATAAAGACTATAAGATCTGATAAAGGAGGAGATTACATCAAAGGAGACTTACAAAATTTTGTGAATCAGAGGGGATTCGAATGGAACACTCAGTTCCATACACACCACAACATAATGGTGTGGCTGAGAGGAAGAACAGAACACTGAAGGATATGGAAACATGCCTTCTCCATGCCAAGCATCTTCCTCCTTCTCTTTGGGCTGAAGCTGTAAATTGTGCTTCGTATTTGCAGAATAGAGTGCCTCATAAATAAGTGGTTGGGGAAACTCCATTCGAAGCACTGCATGGGAATAAGCCCATTATCTCTCACCTGAGATTTTTTGGTTCCAAAGCTTGGGTTCATAATACCACTTGATAAGAGGAAGGCCTTCCAATCCCAAAGTAGCGAATGCATTCTGCTGGGACATGCAGAAGATGCAAAAGCTTACAAATTGATGGAGGTTGCAACCAGGAGATGCTTCATTGAGAGGAGTGTCCAGTTTGAAGAAGATCAGTTGTTTGAAACACAGCCATCAGTAGCATAGGAAGGTATAACCATTTCTCCACCTATTTTTTATGATGATGATTTTATATAGATTTCAGATTCAGATGAAGAAAATCAAATCTAGCATGATCATGTTATTGAGACTGAATCTCATGATATTCTAGATCCAGAACCAGTATCCATTCCAAATCATAAGCCTAAACCCATATGGGCTCAAAATATTCTAGATGCAGCTGGAAGTGGCGATGGAAATCCAGAAGATAGAAGAAGAACCAAGTCCCAATATCAAAATGAACATGTTGCACTATCTCTCAAAGATTTTCTCCCTACAGAGTGGTGCAACAGAGTTCCAGGTCGGTGCTACTTGATGATTGTGAATGGCCAGCTCCATGGCCCATAGAATAATAAACTTGATCATTCTCTACCTTCACTATCCAGAAGAAACATACACACTCATCAGTTCAGAAGAACATTGAGAGGTTCACATGTATAGCTTCAAGATGTTGCTGCAGAGATGGATTATGCTGCTGCATAGAGCTGCAATTTTGAAGCAGTGTTTTGCTCAAGTTATTTTTCTAAAGAGGAAGTTTATTTCTTCTAAAGATAACTTGCATTTTACTACTTCTACTTATTTTGAGGAAGGGGTTTCCCATGAGGTTTTGAGGGGGTGGGGGTTCCTATGAGGTTTTATTCTAAAGATATGTTGGTACTTGTTTGGAAGATCAATGATCTTTGCAGCCAAAATCAGCTAGCATTTCTCGTGGACTTAGCACATATTTTTATAGAACTCAATACATTTTTCTAGAGTTTTGTAAATTTCATTGTTTAACCTTATAGAATCTTTCTTGCAAAACTCAAGGAGTGACATTTCTATTTTTATGCCTTCGGTTGTTTTCTGCGGCATTTGTTCTGGAAACTTTGAGTTAGGCTCTATCCAAGTTAGCTGGATCTGAACCTTTTCTCTGACTTCTATTAGTCTTTTCCTAAATTCAGTGACTCTACTACAATTTCCTTTAATCTTGACACTATCAATTTTACTTTATAAATTTCTCCCAAGAGATTAACTTGGACTTGGTGTATATTTCTTCGGATGTTGTAGGCCTGGTCATAGAAAGGAGTGATGTCCTTCTTTCTCTCATTAGATATATTTAGCTTATTTTCTAGGGATCCCTTTTGTGCCATCAACTCTTCTACTTGGGTTTTTAAATCTCCCACTTGTTGGCTTGCCATGGATTCTATTGGTTCCAGTTCTGAGACCCTCACTTGAAAGTCCTTTTTCTCTCCCTCCATAATGATCACCTATACATCCAATGCATCCTTTTCTATCTCCAAATTTTGGTACTCCCTTTGGATTCTTTCATTTTTGGAGAGGATAGGATCGTGCTTTATTTTTAACTATATTACCTCTCCTCTTGTCTTAACCAAAGTATCTTTCATCTTGAGCTTTGTTTCCATATGATGCTCTACATTTTCCATCAACCGGTCAACATTATCAGTGCTAGCTTGTGCAACTACTATATTCATGGAGGTGATGAACTTAGGGTCTTTTTGGGTACCCTGCATGATGATATTTCCATTCAGTGTAACCACGCAATCCTGTGATCCCATCTTTAACCTTTTTTCTGACCTTCTGGTGATGGTATTTCTTTACTTATAAAAAAGTAATGGTATCTAAGCGGGCCACCATGTGATGCTTAGATGGAGTAAAAGGAATAATCCCAAGCTCTCCAAAAGGATTGTGGTTTCTAGTGATTGTGCCACCTGATGAAGAGAGAGGATCTACTGAATCATTATGAGCTATTTCTTGGTCCAAATATTCCCTGATATTGTCTTATTGTTCCTTCCATTTTAGTTCTTCAGCAGCTTCTTCAAATTTCTTTCGTTCTTTTTATTCTTCTTCTTTCAGTAATATTTCCTCTTTAGAGCCTCTTCTTTCTTCAATATCTCTTCTTCTTCGTTATGCTTCTGAGCTTCTTCATCTTGTTTCTTTTCAGCTTCTTCTTTTAGTTTTTTCTCTGCCTCGGACTATTGTAACTTTAATCCATCCTCATTTTGTTTCCGCAGCCTTTTCTCTGATGCGTTTCTGATGTATTTACTCCCATTGGTGCCAATTTTCTTCTTGAAACACTTTCTCAACTCAGTCATATTATTGGCCCTTTTTTATACTTCTTCATCCTTGTTAAATGATATGAGTATTCATAATGAATCCCAACACCCACGCAATGTTTTGCGACCTTTTCGCTATTGTCATTTCTCTAGAAACGTTTCTCACCAAAATGAAAAGTCTCCAACTCTTTTACAATATCAACAACACCTTTGACCTTAGAGAACTTGTATCCTCATATGAAAAATAGTAGTGGTGGATAGGTTTCCTTTTTCATATCTCGAAGGAAATTACCTACTCCATTTATAAACACTTTCCTTACTCCTTCTTTTTGGACTACATAGTCTATGGCGTACTTGGGCAGCAGGGATGGAGATCTAGAGCCTCCATACATTCTTGGGTATGTTCCTCCCTGTGAGAAAAAGTAGTCTCCATACTTGCAGATAAATTCCATGGAATTATCAAACATGAAGTTTGTCTCTTTGAGAAAAATAAGCTCATAAAGAGGCATATGAAAATCCTCTCAAATAAGTTTGTAGAATATTTCATACTTATGTGCCCAAAGAATATGATAAGCAACATACAAAAGATTCTTTTTTTTCCAAATACACCAAATCTTGGAGAAAGGGTGTCTACAAAAAATGCAATCAATCAGGTAAGATGACATGTAAAATTTCGACCTTTTCTAGGTTATCCCTCCCCGTGTTGTTGCTACATAGGATGACAGACTGACTGATATGATGTCTTCCCAGTTAAAAATAGTACCCTCAAAGGATACATAATAAATGAGGGGATTCCAACTCAATCTATACAAGGTTCCATATGCTCGGCAAAACATATTGTTCAGCATCAAATATATGATACTGAAAGGGGTTCGTAGGCTTAGGGACTCATATTCTCCCATTTCCTTTTGTAGCAATTGTTTTCCTTGCATCATCATTTTCTTTGCACATTCTAGAATAACAAGATTTACCATTTTGACCCAATCATTGGTCATCATAACTTGTGCAAGGGGTAGCTTGCAAGGCAAGGTTATACAGGATGGTGTGAATGAAGCAAAATATTCCCCTTTTACATAAGAGATAATCCTTGTACAATAATTCATCTAAGGCAGAATCCATCCGATGAATTCTAAGCACGGAAAACGTTTTGGGCATGTAGCGACCTTAGTGATGTCTGAGTATTTTATGTTTTTATGTAGGTTTATTTCTTTGAGACCAGCATCGGGTACGTTATGATCTTTAATCATCTGATATAGCTCTCCCCATTTGAATTACGGGGAAGTTCTTGTGATGGCCTTAGTATCCTAAAATTTGATTTCGGTCCTAAAGATGATCTCCACATCTAAATTGACCTCACTTGCCTTTGCTTTATTTTTACCACCCCTTTTAGGCATTGCATGAATTTATGGTTTTCAAGTCTTTCCTTTGGTAGGTAATCCCTATTGGTGAGAATATAACTTATGAAATGAGCATGGTGAGAGGTGTCTTAGTAATACCACAGTTATTTTGAATAACTAAATAAATGAACATGCATTATTGTATTGGAGTAACCTAAAATGAGAGGAAACATTGCTATATGTATGCATCATCATTCTTTGAAAATGGAGAGTGCAATCATTGTCTAATGTTAGAATAGAGAAGAGAGCCATATTTACCAATCCATTATTGGCCACTCAAAAATGGTTTTGTGAGATGGAGAGAGGTAGCCCATTATAATTTGATTAATTATTCATGATGTGACAAAAGTGTGTGTGTTTACAACATTCAAATAAAAGCTTATCAGCACATGTGTATACACTACTGTGTGAATTAAAACTTCTTGTTATGCTATCTCCTCCTTCGTTTCTTAGAGCAATAGTAATCGGTCATAACAATGTAGAAGTTGAGCATTTTATTTTTTGTTTTGTCATGCATTAATTTTTGTTGATTTTATCCAAGTTAAAGGAGTTCACAAGATTGGTTTTCAACCTCTTATTTATTAAGCTCAAACTCGTTGAGTCCCGAGGCTTCTAACCACTATTTCATTCAAAGGTAAAAGGACAACTAATTTAAAGTAATGAATCATTGAAACTGCTTGTTCCAAGATTCTGGAAGGAGAACCTATGAATCTTCGAAGCACTGTAATACTCTGCTTTCCGCCCAAAATCATGGAAAAAATTCTACATAATGGTGTTTGTCCTAGGAAGCATTGTAAGCGATGCATCATCATGCATGCACCGGTTGAGGAAATATTATCCCAAATTTCTATAGTGTAAAATCTTTTAGGGTCTATGTCCTCAATGCATCCATTCATCGCTGCAGACTTATCCCCCAATGCACATGGTTTGGGACTCGCATAGGCCGTGGAGAATTTATCCTGTTTAACCTTAGTGCCAAGTCCCTGGAGTTTGAAACATTCATAACACCAGCTCGGATAAAAATAAAAATTGAGCAACAAAAATAGAGGAAAAAATTCATGAAGGACGTACTAAAAGGTCGAATGGTCCTTGAAAAACCACTACGCCCTAAGCATGATTGCATTTTACCAGCTAGGGCGTGAAGAAAGCCTTGATTCTAGGCTCAAGTTGAAAACACTGTTATTTGATTTTAACCGCACAAAATGAAAACAAGAAAAACCCTAGTTATCGCAAACAAGTGTCCAATACCCAGAAAGGGGTTGTGGAATGGAGAGGGAAGAGTTATCTCACGGTGAAAATCAGCTACGACCCATCTAAACCAAACCCCTACCACATATATAAATATTTTAATCTTTAAAAACATCATAAGAGTACAAGGTCAACGAACCTACCTATCAACTGTAGAAAGGATACAGTGTTGAAAGCAAAATTCTAGATGTCTCTTAGCGGTTGGTTGCTCCTCAATTAACGTTCGCAGGATATAAAACAAACAATCCTCACCCTTTTATATAATAAAATGATAAAAACCATCATAAATGCAGTTGTTGGATGGTCATTAATGTGGTGGTTGTTGCATTGAATATGGTAGGTGGCCAAAATGTCATTCAGTGTGAAAAATTGATCACTCGTTGCGTAATGTCGATGTATGTTGGTGATTTTCTCAAAATCCTCCGATACTATCGACGGTGAAGTGTGAGTTCTTGCAACCGTGTTGGTGACGAATACTAATTTTTCTCTGACTGTATCAGAGGAAAACAATGATTTTCCTTCGATCGTGTCAAAGAAAACTCACTGAAAACTTCCAATTGGTTTTGTCACTTATCATTTTATTGACCATGACTGTATCGGTGGAAAACTTGGTTCTCCCCAAAAATTGGGCCGCAATTAAACTTCAGCAACTTTCTTTGATCTCTCTGATCATTTCAGAGGTAAGTTACGACTTACTTTCGACTGTGTTGGTGATTTTCAATGAGTTATGTCGAAATAACACTTTGTAAAAAAACTTATTTTTCTCAAGTTGACTATGTCGAAACGACTGTCTGAGTTCCTCCGACACATCAGCGAAACTGTCCAAGTTACACCGATATGTCAATGAAAAAACATGAGTTTTAGCTTAGCCAAACTTCTTTGCTCAACATTTGGGAAAAAAATAAGTGTTTAGGATGGTTTCTCTAGAGTTGAAAAACTAATCTGAGTAAACTTTCAAATAAAAATATGAGGGGCCCTAAAATATGAAAAAAAATCGGGGAAGCAGTTGCAGCAGTAACAAGACCCTCACCATTTTTATGCCGATGTTTATTTATTTTTAAATGATTAATATCACTGCACACATTTTAGCCTTTTCACGGACATGATGTGGCCATCGTTTCCAAATTATTCACCATTGTACATTGGTCGTGATTCAAGTTCATTGGATATAAATATATTAAGTTTGGCATGTATTCTATGGAAAGAATGTTGAATCCAAAGATTAATGTAAAATATGTCATTTTAGGATTTAACAATATTTTGTTTCCATATGCTCTTTAATGTCTTCTTGTGATATTTAGTATCGAAAGCATTCCTTATTTTTTTGGATTCACATTGTTTCATTTTTATTATGGTTGACATGAAGTGGCTAGAACTCATGCATAACTATGGTTAGTAGCAACTAGGTCATGATCAATACATCGACCTAACATTTTGACCAAGACTTGATTAGGATAGAAACTAGAGTGGAACTATTTAGGTAAAAGCACAATATTATGTAGACCGTCAATTATTTCCTTGCAGTGTGTAAAATACAATCCTGAATAAGGGAATGAAGAATGCATGTGAGAATATATCAATATTTCAATACAGATTAAGAATGTTCATGACCCTAAATTGGAAGAGTGGATAAAAAATGTAGTTTTAAATAGAAATTGAGAACTATGGATATCATGGTATTGTATCTATAATATCCTAAACTAAAAATAGTTTTTAAGTAATAGTAAACAGTTAAAATAAACTTCATCCAAGACTTGTTATTTTTCTACTAAACTTTTGAAATACAACCCAATTTCTAAATTGTCACAATAATTTACTATACATTATGCTAAATGTATTTGGTAGTTAAATCTCAAAAACAATATTTTGTATTATCTAGATGCAAATTTTGTAGATATTTTTCTTACTAGGGTTGAACATGGTCACGAATTGAGTTTGTAAATTGTTACTATGTACAATTTCATTTGCTTCCACTAGTTGCACACACTTTTTCCTTTTGGGAGATTTATGATTGGAAACACCATTTGTTTCTTGAATATGTTTTTTGGTTGTTCATGGTTTTCCCAACATGTTTTCTTTATTTTTTGTTCGTGATTACTTTTATATCATTTGTTTAATATATTCTATAATTGTGTCAACTTCTAAGATGGAGAGAAAAACAATGTTTTTGTCAGAGTTACGTCGAGAAAAATGATCAAATTCTTTTAAAAATGGCCATTTCAATTTCATCAAAGCATAGTCAAGCTCAATCATGGTAAGCACGTATCTAGAATTAGGAATTATCCAATGAATAAAAGATAGAATTTATTGTTATGAAATTGCTACCCACTTAATTTCGATCACAGATTATACCACAATATTTATGGAGGTGGGATTTATATTTCTTGCTTATCATTATAATTTGGAGATGCATTTTATAAATTCATGGATAAAATTACAACCATTTGTTTTAAGGGACTGACAAGGACCCCCACGTGAACATAAAATCAAGAAATAACCTATTTTTAATACAATGTTGTAGTCATTTTAATATAAATGTTACCTACATGGCTATTAAGAGTAATGCGGTGGAATCACACCTTAGAAAATTAGATTGCGGTAGTAAACAAATTAAGCCCAATCAATTAAACAACAATTGAAAACACACAATATCATTCACATTATAAATGGACAATGGGGATTAAACAAATTGGTAATGAGTAATTGAGATGAGAAGTTGTAATTGGAAGGTCACAAGCTCAAATCCCCCATGGATACTTACCAAAAAAATTCTCATCATACATTGGCATGATATAAGCAACAATAGGAATATGAATTATGTTTGGAGATCAAGAATGTTAAGAATATAGATATTCTAACTTTCATACAATGGACACTATATTAATTGGTCAGAATTTCTTTAAACGCCTCCACCAGATCTGTTGTCTAAGTTCCAATGTCTTTTCATTCATTATTGTGTCAATTCCAAATATCCAATCATCACTTTTAGCTGCTAACAGTATCCAATAACGTCAAAGTGTCTCTCCAAGTTGTATAATATATACCTATGTGCATCATGATTACCAATCAATCACATCAATTTGGAATATTTTATTAGTTTCTTACTCATGGCATCCTAAAACGGGTAATCCTATTCCCTAATGGATCTTGCTCTTATATTTTCAAAGTTGTCTTTAATCATAGGTTCAAAGTGTTGATCATGTTACACTCAAAATATGTCACGAGCATGTGATAGGATCCCTAACACAAGACATTTTCCCTCAAATCCCAAACATGAAGTAAATCTTTCTCTAGGCATTGATTCCAACATTCAAAATTGCAGCACTGCTCTTACCCTCAAGCAGATAAGTGGTACCCTATTCAGTACTGCACTAGTTATGTGAGAACCAGGCGGTGCCACTGCCTTTAACTTATGTTGTTGGCGCAGTTCCTACCCATCATTGCTTTATCATAAAGGCATATAAGTGGTTCCCTTGGTAAAAAGTGAAAAAAAGGAAGTTTCTCGAGGCTTCTAGAACAAGAGCCTCATGTCTAACCCCATACCTACTCACTTGGGTTGGTTAAGGTCGAGATGCTTATTTGTAGGATCTTGTAGCCACCTCGCCCACCAATCTCTCAACCATCCTATCCATTTGAGCCTTATAAATACAAGCTCATACTCCATGGTTGAGGGAGAGAGAAGAATAGTAAAGTTATGCTATTGAATTAATACCCTGGTTTAATCCATCAGAGAGAAATTGTGGAGCAAGTTGGAGCAATTGAGGACAAGGTGCTAGTCTGGTGAAGGAGTGTATCGGCACTAAGGCACATGGTTGTAAGCTCTTTCATTTATTATCTAATGCAAAGTTGATTTTATTCCCACATATTTGTTGTGTTGATCTCACATATATGTTATTTGATTCCTTAGTCACTAATATGGATGTGTAGATGATTTTCTGGTAGCTTTGATGTCTTTGTATGTTTGATATGTTTTACAGGTATACAAGTTCTTCATCATAGTTACATTCCAGGCGTCTATAACATTCAAGGAAGGTATTCAACCGAGTTATTCACTCATTTGTTCTGGATCCAAACCATTCAGACCATAGGAACAACTTCTGTCCGCAGAAGGTGATATATTCCTGGTAACAAATTTGGTCACTCCATGAGGGAATAGATCCGTCTTGTTCTTCCTCAGATTCTGAAACACTCTTGTCCAAATCCAAGCTCCAGCCTCCTATCTTTGTAGCCAGATCTACTGAAGTTTTGGTTTGAAATCTTCAGATCTTTTTAGATCTAAGACACTGTAACTTTTTGTGCTATGTATTGTGGTTGATTCATCAGTTATTATGAATTTTTTTACATTTCTAACTTGATTTTTCACTCTCCTATTGTTTTGGGTTGTCACAGAGAACCACACATGTGCCTTTGGAAAGAAGTGTTGCCACCTCCTGAATCAAGTGAGCAATAAGCAGTTCTGCCTCAAAACCGCCTGTCAGCAACTTCATCTGTGCGGTGCCAGGATGTCAAAATTGCTTGTTTGTTCAGACAAAAAAGTTAGGTTAGATTCATCATTCATCATTGCTTGTAAGTTTTTTTTCTTGAAAGGAGTTAGTTGGAAATTGTAGGTCAGATTAGATCTCTGCTTATTATAGACTATCACTGAAAAGAAAGACTCCCTTAGATCATTTTTCTTATTTCATTTTCTCGTTAAGTGTGAGAAAGACTTCTTTTTGCTCTAAAAAGAAAATTTGTTGAGAATAGGTCGTTATTTCATTGAGCCTAAGCCATTGGATCTTTGATTAGCCTCACAAGCTTTCAGGAATCCTTTATTTGTTTGTCTCTTTTGCATCATTATCTCATCAAAAATAAAAAGTATCAATAGTTTAAGTTAGATCTTTCCATGCTTCAGGAAAATTTGAAAGTATAGCTTGGATATGCATATTTGAGTGTTGTGTGTCTTTCTTTTTCATTTGAAAAGAGATCTTACCCTACCTATGTACTTTCAAAAAAGAGTTGATTTGAAGAAAAATTTTGTTTGATTGTATGCTCAAAAAACGGATTTTTTATAGTTGTTTGGGGAATTTTTTGGTTTTAAAAGAAAAATTGAAAAGAAAAAAACCTCTCTCCTTCCCATAATTAGGCATATTGAATGGAAAAGTGAATGAACTTGCATTTCAAATCTGCATGGTTTTACTTTTTGTCAAAACCTCATGCATTCACCTAACTGTCTACTTTAAAATTAACGGTAGTTATAGGCTTAAAATTTGTATATAAATTTGAGTGGAGATGTGTTCGGGTGTCGTTAAGCGTAGGAGCTAACTTTACTTGTCTGCACAACATCCCAGGACTCGCACGGTTCTTCCACATACCATCAGTATATCGAATAGACTTTCATGTACCCTTGAGGTATATAAAAAGGTACTTCACTTACTTGATTGTATATCAGAAGACCCCTTGTGAACGGTTGTGCATTAGATAGCACTACTACCATTTTGAGCTCCCACGTACCTTGCGTATATTGGGAGACCCCACTAGTATACCCTATCTATCTGAGAAAATCCCTTTGGTCATCTTGTGTGGAGCAATACACCAAAAAAAACATTCAGGGAGATTACTACGCAAGTATCCTTGTGGTATATTGCAATTTGCACCTAATTGACAATCCTGGTGAGAGACCGACCATATGAGCTCATCCTATCATTTGAATTTTATTGTTAGCGTATAGCTTGAGTAGGAGAATGTTTTTGGCGTGTTTTTTCTTAGCTTTGAAACCCTAGGTTATTATAGGAATTGTGCAATCTGGATGAATTTCATTTGAGAGGGTCCAAAATAACACAGGGCTTACCACCTGAATTTCCTCCCGTTATAGGAGAAGTTTCAATGGAAGCTACTATCCAAGGAGCTACAACTACTTGTCAGGTGGAAGAGAACATATTTGTACAAAGTGGTGACCAATTCACTTCTTATACAAATACCTTTGCTCAACAACCTCCTGTCGGTAACACTTCTTTCCATGGTCATGTGGAAGGTTTTGTTTATAGTCCTGTTCATCCGGATTATCGTCCAGATGCTCTATTTTGGGGAACCTCTATGGGACAAGCCATTGCTTTTTTTGGAGTACGTAGGCCTCCTCCTGAACATCCTTCACCAAGTGAAGAGGAATATAGACAAATTCAATCAGCTATTTACCATGCAGAAGGTTTTCAAGAGAGAATGAAAATACTAGATACTGTCTTAGCAACCCCAATCCCTTGTAAAGAACCTATGTCAACACTTCTTCCCCATAACAAAGACCCTTGGCCATAAGGATATAGTTCACTAGCTGATTCTATGAAACCTATTGATCTTGTTGAGACTTCGAAACACCGAGGTCAAACTTCTGATCTCACGGTTGCAAATGTTACGTCTGTTTCTAGTCCTCCTAGGTCTTCTAGGGATGGGGGGAAACCTTCAACTCCAGTTGTGTCAGTACCTTATAGTTCCGAGGAGAAACCCTCAACACGATATACATTACCTTCTAGTGTAGTTTTTACTCATAATATAAATTCCTCTAATGTAGGCACATCCGTGGTTTACGTTCCTCCTACAAATATAGTTAACCCTCCATTGAGTTCAGGTTAACCCTTAGGGGAAAAACCTATTGTTAGTAAAGCTTCCTTGGGGTATGGAAACCCAGCAAATCAAGTACATGTAGGAAATATGAATTACCAACCTACCCCTACAAGCATGTAATACACTGGAATTCCATATCCTGGAAATATTTTTACCCCATAGGGGAAACCCAACTGGTCCTACATGCTAGCATTAGGAGGAATACCTATTCATATAGCTGGAGGTGTTGGAGGGCTGCCTTATAGTGGACCTCCTCCTGGTGGTCTTGGAGGTCCCGGTGGTCCTCCTCTTGGTGTTCCTAGAGGTCCCGACAGTCCTCCTCCTCGTGATCCTGGAGGTCCTAGTGGTCCATCTCCTGGTGGTACTCCCCCTGGTGGTCCTGGTGGTCTTGGTGGTTTCAGTGGCCCTGGAGGTCCTGGTGGTCCTGGAGGTCCTAGCAGTCCTCCCCCTAATCGTCGTAATGGCCCTGGTGATCCTGGTGGCCATAACCCTAGAGGTCCATCTTTCGGAGGTTCATCATCCCATCAGCCTTTTTAGCAGCCTATCTATCAGTCCACTTACGGTCCTACTGGTGGTTACATGCCTTATCAATATTACTAGTATGTTGAACTGAATCGTCAGTTACCTTTCCTAGAAACTTTGGAATTGCCTGATTTGTCCAAATTGATCAATGACCCCATCCAACGCAATCCCACGTGGCCCCTCATTCCAATCAAGTTACCATTGGATATTCTGAAATTCGATGGAAAGAAGGGAGATGATCCCAAAAATCATGTTATGACTTTCCATATATGGTGTTCATCTAATTCCTTGATGGATGATTCTATTTGATTAAGACTCTTCCAGTGCACTTTGACTGGCATGGCCGCGAAATGGTACATCGAACTTCCACGGCACTCGTTTGAGGATTTTAGTGCTTTGGAAACTATTTTTCTCACACACTTTCAGCAACCCATTCAATATGAAATGGGTACAGACCTTTTAACCTCTCTACATCAAAAAACCTCCATGCACATTTCAGATCATATTCATGAGTGGAGAAGGCAAAGAAGGCTTATTAAAGCTCCTATCCCAGACCAACTCTTGGCTGGTTGTTTCATGAAATATTTGTTGCCACCCATTCCCAAGATGTAGCTATGGGGGGTGTTGTTACTGAAGAGCAAGCCATTAGTCACGCACAATATCTAGACTTGTTCTATTCCTAGTCTAGAACTTTGTACGACCTCATTGCTCAAGCTCCTCGACCCAGCACTGACCCGACTAAGACACCTGCAGAAACTCCTGTTGATGGAGTTATTGGTTCAATCCAGCCCCTGTCAATGGTTAAAACTGCCAAACAACCCAATCCTTCCACTCTTGCTCCTTCCAACCCTATGGTTTCCATTGAGGTGAATGTCATTCAAAGTACACAATCATCCAGTAATAAGAAGAAAGGAAAAGGTAAAAACAAGAAAAATGGAAACCAATAGGAAAACCCAAACCTACGGCCCCAGAGAATGACAATAAAGGAAAAAGGAAATCTAAGTATCCTTTCCTATTGTGTCGTGGTGATCACTTCATGAAATATTGTCCTCGGTGTGATGAAATCAATAATTTTTTAAAGAGTAACCCCGCACCGACAGTTCTCACTAATCCTTTTCCTTCTCAGCGGCAACTGGTGGACCACATGTCTAACCAGGGAAATTCTAGTTCCAGAGAAGAAATTCGAATGATGACATCAGATACTATTAATCTAAAAACTCGAAGTCAGTGATATGACAAACTGGAGGAGAAGAAAATTCAGAAACATTTTCCTGATAAAGCTCCTTCTGCTGGTTCTCCCACATCCTCATCTAATGGTCCCCTAACTATCGAGAAGCCTAATCTTGACATGATTTTGCATCTTCCCAAGAGTACTCTTAGGAAGGCTATTTTTAACCCTAATGCATGAGATGCACAGTTTTATAATGTTGTAGAAGACCTATCTCAGGAACCATGCGTAATGTCTACCTTAGAAGTGCTCCAAAGCTATCCCACGCAATGCAAAAACTTATTAACCACTTTGGTAGCCATCGACCCGAGTGACATGAATCTGATTCATTTCAATCTGGAGAACCTTAAACCTATATTACCCCACCAACTAGGTTTTCAAGTTATAACTAGAGTAGTTGGAAAAAAAGTATTTAGGACTGTTCTAGATAAAGGTGCTTCAACCTCTGTTTTGTCTTTGACCTGTTGGGAAGCCATTGGCTCTCCTTTGCTTATTAAATCATCGACAACACTAAAAGCCTTTGATGGAAGGCATTTCCATACCTATGGTCTCATGCCAACCCTTTCAGTTGAGCTAGGGGGAAAAATTGCTTCGATTCAGGTGGAAGTAGTGGATTCCTCGTTAGACTACAATATTCTCTTAGGAAGAAACTTGTTTTATGCTATGACCGATGTTGCTTCGACGGTATTTAGAACCCTCTAGTTTCTACATTTGGGAAGAATTGTAACAATTGATCAACTTTATTTTTGTACGTCGGATGTTACCACTCCTATGATGAATAATATCCCTTTGCTAGGTCAGTCCCCTCCTCCTTACCAGTCGATTGGGCTAGGGATGTTGAAAGACTCCGCCCTCATGGGTGTGTTTCCGTCAACCCCTTATAGCATAGAAACGACAACAGTCAACATGATATCTTCATTTAATTATGATCCTAAGGGTAAAAAAGTTGTTGAGACATCTTCCCTCAGCCCACATGAAGCAGTTTGTGATTCCATCCAATCTGTTTCTGATGTTCCTACAGATGATCTTCATCTGGTGGCTTCGGATCTTTACCACCTTCCCTACTAGTTAGAGCCTTTGGTTCCTACTCTAGATTATCTCTCCCATACTTTTCCATCAGACGAGTCTATTATATAGATTATGAATACAAGAACATCCATATGGGAGGATCACCATCACAGATCTTCGTTCCTCCCCAATACTAGTTCGACTAGATAATGATTTTGTATCTCTCTTGGGTATTGATATTGTCAATGATCTGCAAACACCTATCTTGTTGCAAGAATCTGAGTCTAAAGGAAATTTATGCAACATTACCAAAACGGTTCCAACTGACATATCATTCAAGTCTGGAACTATTGAACATATTCACATTGGGCAGAACTATTCGATAGATGAAACTGAAAAGTATAAACACTTTTTAAAGAATTATGAGATATTTTTTCCTAGTCCTATGAATAAACGCCTAGTATAGATTATAGTCCATGAGATCAAATCCTATCCTACGGCTAGACCGGTTAGGAAGAAATTAAGACAAGTCCATCTGTGAAAGGCTTAGGCTATCAAAGCCGATGTCGAAAAACTTCCAAAGGTAGGATTTATCTATCCTATGCCCCTGACGAAATGGGTATCGATTATCGTTCCTGTGAACAAAAAGCAAGGAACTATTCGAGTCTGCATCGATTTTTGATATTTGAATAAAGCTTGTTCCAAGGACAACTTTATGACTCCACACATCAATCATATTATCAACAACTGTGTTGGGAGTGTCATCTTCTCATTTATGGATGGCTTTTTCGGCTACAATGAGATTGAGATATTGCCTGTCGATTAGCATAAGATAAAATTTATATTCCCATGGGGAACCTTTTCCTACAAGAAGTTACCTTTTGGCCTTAAGAACGATGAGGCCACATTCTAGCGTGTCATGTCCTACACGTTTCACAACATTAAGAATATTGTGTAGCCTTACCTCGATGATCTCCCTGCGCACTCACAGCTATGGGAAGACCATCCTCGACATCTTAGAGACATTTTTCTGAGATGTTGCCATTACAAGATACGGTTGACCCCACACAAATATGTTTTTTTTGTTGAAACAGTATGTCTCTTAGGCTTTGTAGTCTCCAAGGATGGTATTTGGATTGATCCCTTAAACATTTCCGCAATACTTGCTTTACCTACCCCAACCAACCTATTTGAAATCCAAATTTTGCAAGGGAAGACAAATTTTCTTCGTCGTTTTTTTGTAAATTCACTAAGAAAACACATGGTTATATGCATCTCCTTAAGAAGGACACTCTTCATTTGGGATGACTAGGCCCAATGAGCCTTCGATAATCTCAAACATGCTTTGATTCATTCACCTGTCATACACCCCCCATATTACTTGAAGGATTTTTTCTTGTATGTTGCTACCTCTACTACTAATATCGGAATGGTTTTAGCTCAAGAGGACCAGAATGGACTAGAACACATGAATTATTACACCAGTAAGAATCTTCTGTATTCTGAAACTCAATACTCGCGTGTTGAGAAGCTAGCATTGGCTACGGTCATGGCTATGCAAAATTTTCGTCACTACATCCTGCTTTGCACTACTACTGTACTCGCAGACCAAAACCCTATGTACTACATCTTGACTCATCTGATGCTTCGGGGGAAATACTCTCGATGGATTGTTATCCTGCAGGAGTTTGACCTTGAGTTTACCAAAGCTACTTCAAAGAATTCATTATTTTTTACTGAGCTGATATGTGATCTTCCCTATGATTTAATGGATTCTGATCCTAGTGATTCATTTCCAAATGAATTTGTGTTCCTAATAAGCACAACTGGCTTGTGGTATGGATATTTAATCATTTATCTCTAGAAATAGCATTTTCAGCCTACTATATATGATACATTGTATAGACGTGGTATAGATACCATTCTCCGACGATGCCTCACCCATGATGAGGCGAAAAAAATTCTTAATGACTGCCATTTTGGAGTATGTGGCAGTCATATTTCTGGGATGGCTACAGCTCAAAAAATCCTGTGTGCTGGCTATTTCTGGCCTTCTATTTTTAAATATTGTCATGATGTTGTTAAGAAATTCCCACCCTATCAACACTTTTACCCGAAAAAATGCACCCACCCTGCTCCGTTACACCCCGTCATTGTCGTTGGCCATTTCGCCAAATGGGGGATAGATTTCATGAATTGTAATCCTACGTCAGCCGAGGGGCATGGTTACATCATAATATCCATGGATTATTTCACTGAGTGGGCTTATTCTATGCCTACATATGTAGAGGATGGTAAGACATCAACCCTCTTCCTTTTTAACCATGTAATATCTAGGTTTGGAGTTCCTCACTCTATTGACACTAATCATAGATCACATTTCCAGAATCAGATGATGGTAGAGTTAAGTGCTAAGTTGGGTTTTCGCCATGAAAAATCAACCCCCTATTATCCGCAAGCTAATGTTTAGGTTGAGGCCATTAACAAAGTTTTAAAAACTATGCTACGTCGGATGGTTGGAGATCACAAATCCAACTAGCACCAGACTCTCTTCTCTACTCTTTGGGCTTATAAAACTTTAGTGAAAATAGAAACTGGTTTTACATGTTTTCAGTTAGTATATGTACTAGAAGCTATCCTACCTATTCAGTGTTAGATTCCTTCTTTGAAACTTTCCGTTGAACTTCTCCCTAATACTTCTACTGAGGAAGGAAGGTTTTTATATTTAACTAACCTTGACGAAACTAGACGAGATGTTTCCTTGGTTAATGAGGCACACAAGAAATGTGTCAAGGCGCAATACGATAAATTTGTCGAACCTCATGTGTTTAATGAAGGTGACCTAGTCATAACTTATGATTAAAGATATGATAAGCTAGGAAAATGGAAGTTTGAATCAATGTGGTATGATCCTTTTATTGTTTCCAAGGTTTTAGAAAAAGGGGCCTACGAGCTTGTGGATTATGATGGAATCCCCTTCGGGCAACCTCGCAATGGGTTGTACCTGAAGAGGTACTATGCCTAGATCATTCATCTATGGTACCTTTTATATATGTACATTATTTGACTTTTCAGTGTGTTTTGGTACTTTCAATATGGTTTTGAGTTTAATGTCTAGACTGTCTATACTATGTTTTTGTTATGCAGATCAGATGGCTTTTTATGGTTTCTTTTGGCTAAGGCTGTATCTCAGGAAATTCATGACTTGGTAGTTTCCATGGACTCGCAATTGGTGGTTTGTCATTTAAACCAAGTTTATACCATCAAAAACCCTATACTAATCTGTCTTTATCGAAGAGTATGTTTATTGGAAAGGTCATTTGAAGTCATTACTTATAGGCATATCCCTAGGGAAGACAATGCAATTGCTGATTCATTGGCAAATTATATCCTAGATTGGTATATTGCTCATTCATAACATGAAAGATAAACATGGTTCATGACATTGTAAATAAACAGTTAAAAACATTTAAAACTCATCTAAATATATTTTCCATTTGAAGCATAAACATCGAAGGAAAATTTTTGTATGTATATGTATATATATAAGTGCTTTTACAAAAATAGGTCACGACACCTCATCTGAAGCACTCTGGATTTTAGGCAGCACAAAATCATACAAAAATATGAATCTATGGAATCTTTCAGTGATACATCATGTAAGAGCTAGTGATTCTCATGGTAGCACATAACAACCCGCACTACTCTATGTAGTAGACGAATGAAGCGGCCTGGCACCCCTGCTGTGTGCCTCTGATAGCACATCAGGAGATCATCAATGGATGCATTTGGTATGTCCAAAGTCAACCTCTGTAGTTTTTCCTCCAGCTCTCCCTTAGGGTCATTGCCTCCTTGAAAAAATCGAGCCCTCGCTCATCTATCTAGTGGGGATGATCCCCCAACCCATGCAACTCCCACATCTGCATGAAAATTTTCAGGTCTCGTTACTATACATAAAAAGTAAAAAACATTAAAAGACAAAAAACACAAAAATCTATATTAGGGTTTTGTTTCTTACTCATGTCTCCCCACTGCTAGCCAGGTGGAAGTGGTAAGTCAGGGTAACCCCTAAAATTAGTGCCTGCATAAGCATAATTCTCAACCATGATGATATGGTCACTAAGCCATTGGAAGAATGGAGACTTGAAATTCACCTTCCCTTTGCCTACTCTTGTACGAGCCATGACCATGACCCACCTCAGCATACAAGGGTCTATCACCCTCAATTCAGTAATAACCACCTAGGATCTCAGCTATGGGATCCTCTCAAAAAAGAAACAAGCTAAGATAGAACCATATCCAAACTGCTTTAGTTCTCCTTGTCGACACTTGGTCAACTAGTCTTTAAAGACTGGTAGCAATGCCTCCTCCTAGTTGAAAACTGTAGGTGCCATATGTTCTATCGCATATTACATATGTTCCCTAGAATACTGATGAAACCCTTGGCTCCCAACCAACCTTTGCATGTTAAAAAGAAAAGTGCAGAGAGGAAGACACTACTGCCTTGATGGGAATCTTCTTCTGTGAAGTTCTAGTACCGGGAAGGCAGTGGCGGTCAATTAGCTCCTGAGTAGTCATGTCCCCTCAACGGGAACCAGTCAATGAAATCGGGGTACCTCCTCTCGACAATCCAATCAAGAAGTAGATGTCTTCTACCTCAATGGTCAACACATGTACCCCCACCTCGAAGTATTGTTGATAAGGGTTCAACATATGGAGTATATATTCCAGTAATCGCTGATGAGACACCATACTGGGTGTGCTAAAGAACTTGAGGAGGTCACAGTTCCTTAATGCAGCTACACATCCCACATCTCTTTCAGCATGGGTATCATCATCATCATGCTACTGTTCCTTTCATATCAACATTTTCAACTGCTTAAAACCTATCAAAAGTCATTAACAGACTAGTTAAAAACATATTCAACCATCAAAATCAAATAAAAACTTATGTTTTTGTCTATCCATGCATTTTTCCAAGCTCACGGCCAGCACCTCCTGAGCTCTATTTGCACAGAGCAGTGACACCTCCTATGCACAGTGTTATAAGAGTGGTTCTCATGGTGCACTACCTATCATTGTAAGGGGTAGGAGCAGTGCCTGCATTTTAAAATTAGGGCCTACCTAAAATGGCCAAAAACCCTCCTAAAATAAAAAATAAATGCTTGAAAGTGAAAGCTTAGGGTTTTATCTTTTACCTGGCTCTAACGGCGCTCAAATCGGACGGTCGGATTTTCTGAAATCAACAGTTGAAGATCTAGTTCAAAGTTGCTCCAAATGCTCTTGACTAGTGGTAAATAGTAAAATGTTTTTATTTTTACTATTTGAAACGACTTTTATAGCTATTTTAGGGTTTTTAAATGTCATTTTAATATTTTAAAATTATTATCATTATAAAATCCATCCATATGACTCATTAAAAGTCATTTTTCAAGAAATTAACATTGCTATTGAGTTTTGTAGGGGTAGAAATGAAACAGTAAGAATCTATGGGGAGTTTGTTTTTGACTTTTTTGTACTTCCTTAAAATGGAAAAAGTCCCCAAGCGTTTGTTTCGACACTTTGGTCATGCTCTCAAAACTCAGTATCAAAGTTTTGAGTCTTTTTTCTGATTCTTTTTAGGATCGTAAAAATGTTCATCCTTAAAAAGAGACCTAATGGAGTCTCCTTTAAGCTCTTTTCGGACTCCCTAAATATGAAAAGATTTTCAAGTAATTGTCTTCTTCATACTCATAAAATATTTGAAGAGTCGTCTCTCTGATGGTAGGTTATATATTTTTCAGTTCAGATAGACTATTTTATGAAAAAGGAACCTTTGGAGTTTTCTTTTGTCTTCGTTCAGACTCTCTAAATATGAAGGATGCTGAGTTTTCTTTCATTGGACTTGTTAAATTAAAAACTGAGAGACCCTTTTTGGGATCGAACCCCTCCTTTCTCAAGTTCATGAAATATATGGGAATGGAGTTGTCTTCAGATAAGCTTAAATGAGTGTTTGTTACCCCATTTGAACTTGTAAAAATGAAAAGACGCACTCATCAATCATGATGGAGGAATTAAGGGAAGGGAATCATTTTGAAAATCCAGTGGCAATTGTTTGTCACCTTTGAACATGGAACTTGTCTACATATCATTTAGTCAATTGGGTATTCAGTTTACTTACAAGTCGATCCACTTTCATGAGTCATGTCACTCCTTTGATTTTTTCAAAAGAATGCATTGTCAACTATTGTATTGTGTGTTTTTCCGGTCTAGTCATGCTTCCAAGTATTTTGTTGTGCCACCTGATATTCAAAGGAAGAAAGAAGTTTACCTCTGCAGTTAAAACATCCTTTGTGTTAGTACTTTGAGTCAGTCCTATGGTTACATTATCTACGAAATTACAAAAATTTGTTCCAAGTTTCGTGTAGTCGATGTGGGATTCATTATGGCCCTCCTTCAATGAGACTATTCCTGTCGACATCAGCACATTATCCAGGAATTAGTCTTAGAAACAAATTTAGTACCTTGACATCTATATGCCTCAATGACAGATTCTCTCACTATCGACAAAGGTTCACATCATTGGCCTTTGATCGAAAGACTCTGCTGGGTGTTTGACACCAAGACATCTATTCACACTCAGTAGATTGTACTAGGGTACCTTGGGAATCATTGAAATCAATGGTGATATCCCTTGCACTTGTTAATGATTCACATCATTGACCGGTAATCAAGTGGTTTCTACCATGTTCGACTTCATAACATTGTAATCACATGGATAGAATCATGCATTGTGGAAGACGAGATGAATACCCTGGTGTTAACACCTCTAACTAGCAGAGGGTCGAAGAGACCATGGCAAAGAGAAATAATGGTTTCTTGAAACTTTGGTTAATATATGATGGTGTGAAATTATGATAAAGGATGCATAAGCAATAAAATTATTACATGATCCAATGGTGTAGAATGAGGGAGTGGAGATCGATGGCTTATGATATACCCACTCTATGAATATTCGCGGAGGATAAGGACATACGAAGATAGTTAAACAAGATGAAAAGATCAGCGGTCATAAAGGTAAGTTGCTGAAATCTACGATCAATATGAAGTCCGCTCCGTAAACTTGCACGTTCATTAAAACGAAAGAGCTTAGCGGAATGGGTACATGGAGGCTTATCCAATGGCTGGAAAATAAAGTGAAAAAGCATCAACGGTCATCATCAGATCCAGAGGATAGAGTTATGTGATGGTTGGAGAAGAAAAGTGGTAGTGGAATTGAAACCGCGGTACACGTGGCAGTTTGTGATGGATTCCGTGAGGAAAAATGGTTTGAGGGAAACTGCTAAAGATAGGCTCCGGAATGGGCTTCTATATAAATGGAGTTGACTTGTTTGAAGAATTATTTTTTATTTACGCCAGGACAAATGAAAAGGACTGCTTACCACCTTTCACAGTCAACGTCGGGTATATGTGGTTACAGTAACAGGTAAGTCTTGAATACTCAAGCTTTATCCGCAGAATTACCATTGCTTTTCTATATTATGGATAAAAAGAAAGGTTTACAAGGGTTTAACCGAATTCTGGATGAGGAGGGATGACTATTTCTTCAATAGAATTATCACAACCTATTGGTGCAAAGCTCTATGGATTACTCTAAATTTGATGATTTGGTAAAGTGGCTAACGGGAAAAGTCATCGTAGATAAGCTAACAAAAGATTTTGAGATATTTCAGAAATTTTTGATCGTCAGAGGGGGGTTGCTTACTGTTTCTTATGAAGATTACATGGATCTAGAGGTGTCTATTTAGGAAATGAGTGAGTACGATATCCCAAGTGCGGAGCAATGGAGATCCGTAGAAATATTTGGAAAAACATAGTATATTCTTCATTCATGAAAACGGGTGTTGCATGCTATGGAGTTGATTGGTCGGGCCTTGTTACCGAGTTGATTTTAATTAAATAACCTGTTAGGTTCAAAGCGAGTAGTTTATTCCTAGTAGTTAGGAATATAGTTACAAGACTTTGATTAAGCAGATTATTCAGTTATAAATCTTCTTGGAAGAAGAAATCATTTTATGTATATAATTGCATTTACTTTATGTGATGGGGGTTGGAACCCATCTTGTTGATGAATGTTTTTTTTTTAGGACATATATTTTTTAATAACAAAGCTGAATGCGTGTGGGTTATCAGAGATTCTTGTGCTATTTACATTACAGTCTGTGCTTCTTCTCCTTTGTAATTGTTTTTTCCAGTGTTACACTCCATTTTGTTTCTTCGTATCTGAAATGTAGTATTGAATGGTTGGAATTCATATTGGTTATGCTTTGATCATTGTTTCTGATATTCTATAAATGTTTCTACTAAAGTTAATATAGAATTCATCTTTTGATGCTCTATATTAATGGACTGTTCATTATTTCTTCTGTTCCACCTAAACTAAATGAACGACTGTGATCGAGTGGTTATCTTTCCTTTGATAAAATCTCACGCATATGTGTTTGTGATATCTTTATGTATATGTGACTCCATTTGCCGAATGATTATGTGTATCGTTTCAACCATCTATATAATTTTCGAGTGTTGATTTATATCTGGCCTTGTTAAAATCTATATTTGAGATATCCCTCTCTGGAAAGAAAATCCAGTTTCTTTCTGAAGTGGTTTTTGCTGTTACCTTTGGAATTTACCTTTTGCAACCTGGGTACATTCCGAGTGTTAACAAATTTGTGCCGTTGCCGGGGAACGAAAGTGCAAATCTGCCCTGGGGAGAACGACAGAGTTTGAAGAAATATTTCTATGGGAAAATAGGAATTTTTGTCAGTAGAAAAGGTTGTATATTTTCCCTGGAAATTCCATTGTAAAACTTTTCAAATCTTAAGGAGTCATTCTGGCTTTGAGAAGACACACACGAGGTAATTGTGACACTGAATTCTTAAAAAGTTTGGAAGATCCGGAAAAGTTATTTAAGAAAAAAGATAAAGAAAAAATAGGTTTTCCTTTGTTTGGTGCATCATCTTCTGAAGATTCTCCTATTGATCCAGAATGGGAAGTTAATGTTGGAAGGAGTTTGTTGAAAACTAAATCTGAGTCTGATCTTAAGAGTACTAAATTTAATTCTCATAGATTAGAATCTTATTTGTTGGATTCCCTCTTGAGAGATTTACAACAGACTACAAAAGTTGAAACATTTGCCCCTCAAAATAATCAAAAGTCTTATGTTCCTTTGAACCCACCTAGACCAATGGCAACCAGATTTGCTCCATTGCATTTGCCTGCTTTATTACATGACCTTCCTTAGAATTATTCCCAAATAATTTCTCTATTTGATGGAGAAGTTGACATAACTGCAAAGCAACATGTAGCTAGGTTTGAATATTTCGTTGACTTGGAAGAAGTTGATTATGCAGATGTTAAAATGCGGTTATTTGCTCAAAGTTTATCAGGTGAGGCAAATAAATGGTTTAAATATTTTCCGGATGGGTCTATATTGAATTTTCAGGCTTTCCAGAATGCATTTCTAGATAGATGGGATGATAAACAGAATCCTTTACAGCTCTTGTCTCAGTATAATAGTCTCAAAAAGGGGGCTTTCGAATCTGTTCATGAATTTTCAAGCAGGTTCATGAGGGTTTATAATTCTATTCTGGAAGACATAAAATATTCTATAGCCATTGATAAACTACATTATGCTGAAGCCTTTGATAATGATTTTTCATTTTCATTAAGAGAGAGAAAATTAGCGACTCTTGCTGCAATGTTTACAGATGCTTTAGAAGTGGAAGCAAATATGATGGCAAGTGGAAAAATGAAACACAGAGATATTGATAGGAGGAAAAAGGAAGAAAATTTACCTTCTACTTCTTCTTCTACCACTGATATCAAATTTGAAATGATGTTGAAGACCATGGAAAAGTTGATGGACAGATTAACTATGGATAATAGGGCGTTCAACAGAGAACAAGTTGATCCTCAAATCAAGAACCCTAATTTTAGAATACCAAATCCTCCTGTTCTTCCACAAAATAGGAAGAGAGACATGAGAAACCCAAGAAATCAAGAAGAACAACAAATTCGACCACCTTTTCCTGAGAATTATGTTGCCGATGAAGAAGACCCTACTAAAAATGAAATTCATCATTTTGGAGAACTAGATTCAGAGATATATCTTACCAAAGAAGAACATAACATGTTTGAACATGAAGGTGGAAATGAGGGGTTTGAAAGGGAGACAAAATAGTATCAAAGGGGTTACTTACATGCTATGGATGATGTGCAGAGAAAAATCAGATTGAGAAACAGAGAAGTTTTCATAAATAAGGGGAAGGCAAATCCAAATCAACCTTTCACTAGTTCCCAAAATGTAGAAAAGGGAAAAGAAGTGCAAAAAGAGTCTTTTGTAAATAAAGAAGTTGAAAACGAGATACAAAGAGACAAAAGAATGAAGCAAGTAGCCCCTATTGATGTAGAAAGAGTTGGTTCTGGTTTTAATTTGCAAAATGAGCTTTCAAAGTTAAAAATTTATGTTCCATTTAACGAGTTGTTGAGAAACAATGAATATAGAAATACTACAACAAAAATGGTCAAAGGTCAAGGAGAATTGCAATCTAATATTTTAGAGTTGAATGATGATAATCCTACTATTTCATTTGGGTCAAAGGTTGAAAATTTAGAAAATGAAGAAGTCCCTCCTTTCTATTCGAGTTTGAATGTGCATGATATGGTGGTCCACAATGCTATGCTAGACTCAGGAGCATCACATAATTTAATGCCGAAGGGAGTAGTTGAAAGTTTGGGATTGGAAGTGATAAGACCCTATAAAGATTTGTATTCTTTTGACTCTAGAAGAGTAAAATGTCTTGGTTTGATTAAACGTATGGTGGTGACTCTGAATAAATTTCCATCTAAAACTATAGTCATGGATGTGGTAGTAGTTGATATTCCACCTAAGTTTGGGGTATTGTTGTCAAGATCTTGGACATCAAAGTTGAAAGGTAGTTTACAAATGGATATGTCATATCCTACGATTCCTGTCCAAGATGGGAGCAGAAGGTTGTATAGTGAAAAAAGAACTCCTTATGTAGTGAGCAGTCAAGATAAACCTGAAGTTCATCATATATATGTTGTTGATACTAATTTGGGGTCTTCTATTTTCTTTAATGATACTATCCCATATGATTTAGAAGCCACATTGCAGGAAAAGTCTGAGGAAAATAAGAAAGAGGAGATGATGGAACAGGATGCTTTGGAGGAAAAACAAAAAAGGGAAGGTTTGTGGACTATGTACTTTGATGGATCTACTGCAAAAATAGGTGTTGGAGATGGTGTGTATATAATTTATCCTATTCGGGATTTCAAAGCTTTATCATATAGATTAACATTTGAATGCACCAATAATGTAGTAGAATACGAAGCTTTATTACTGGGGTTGCATGCTTTGAAAGATTTGGGAGCGCAAAGGATAAAAGTTTTAGGAGATTCAGAATTGATGATAAACCAAGTGAATGACAGTTATCAAACCAGGCATCCCCGAATGAGGGCTTATAGGAACGAAGTGTGGGATATGATTGGTAACTTTTTTACAGAGCATACGATTCAAGTGGTTTATAGACATGAAAATACTGTGGCAGATTCTTTGGCAGTAGCTGCTGGAAAATTTAAAACCCCTATTGCTGGTCAGAAAGAATACCAGGTGGACATTGTGAATAGACCATCTATTCCCGATAATTATAAATATTGGCAGGTATTCGAAGATGACATGCAGATCATAAGATTCTCAGAACTATCAGGAGAATTTGTAAATACTCATATTGACACTAAAAATGATGATGGTGAGATCTTTCAAGATGATGAAAAACCTAAGAAAGAAAAGGAGGGCATTGAAATGTTAAAGGGAACCTTAGGAGGAAAGGATATTATTCAATTAAAAAATAATTTCATACCAAGAGGTTTGATTCCTTTGGAAAAACTTTTTGGTCAGAATGATGTTGCTAAGAATCCTAAAGTAAAGCCCATTGAGAATGTTGTTGAAGATAGAAATATTGGCACTGAAGAGAATCCTAAGATTATAAAGTTATCCAAAAATTTGCCTAAAAAAGAAAAAGAAGAATATGTGAATTTAATGAAGAAATATACAGATGTATTTGCTTGGAGTTATGAAGATCTTAAGGAGTATGATACATCTACAATACAACATACTATTCCTATAAAACCTGGGGAGAAACCTTTCAAGCAGAAACTTAGAAGGATAAACCCTAAGTTGCTTCCCATTATTGAGAAGGAAATTAAAAAGTTATTTGATGCCAATATCATTGTAACTATAATATTTTCAAAGTGGGCTGCAAATCTGGTTCCTGTTAGAAAGAAGAACGGGGAAATAAGACTATGTATAGATTTCCGGAATTTAAATAAAGTTTCTATGAAGGACAATTATCCTTTGCCGAAGATGGATCATATATTGCAGAAAGTAGTTGGAGCTGAGAGAATTTCAATGTTGGACGGTTTTTCTGGCTATAATCAGATTAAAGTATTACCTGAAGATCAAGAAAAACTGCATTTACTACACCTTGGGGAACTTTTATGTATGCAAAGATGCCTTTTGGATTAATGAATGCAGGAGCTACTTTCCAACGAGCTATGGACATTGCGTTTGTAGGAGAAATTGGGAATTCTGTGGTAATTTACATGGATGACATCAAAGTCTATTCAAAATCCGATAGAGAACATATGCATCATATAGAGAAATTTTTCATGAATTGCAAGAAATTTGGTATATCATTGAACCTGAAGAAATCCAATTTTGCATTGGAAGAAGGAAATTTGTTGGGTCATATAATATATAAAGATGGAATAAAAATTGATCCTCCAAGGGTAAGTGCTATTTTGAAGGAAAGAGAACCCAGGAGTAAAAAGGAGATACAATCATTTTTGGGGCAGGTGAATTTTTTAAGAAGGTTTGTGCCAAGTTTTGCTGAAATCTTAATGAACATTACAAATATGCTGAAAAGGGGTCATGAGATAAAATGGAATGTGGAAGCTAGGAAATACTTTTGGGAAATCAAAAAATCAATCTCATATGCTTCTGTGTTGGTGAGTCTAGATTTTACCAAAGATTTTTTAGTATTTTCGTATGCTTCAGAGTATACTATTGCAGTAGTTTTATTACAGAAGAATAATGAGAATTTGGAATAGCCCATAGCATTTTTTAGCAAGATGTTGAGGGATGGAGAATTGAAATATGACATCATGGAGAAACAGGCATATGCTTTATTCAAAGCATTGAAAGATTTCAGAGTGTATAGTCTACACTCACATGTAATCGCCCATGTTCCAACTACTGCAGTGAAAGGAATTTTGACACAACCTGATCTAGAAGGCAGAAAGGCAAAATGGATAGCTACATTACTGGAGTATGAAATAGAGATCAAGCCTACTAAACTGGTTAAGGGACAAGGATTAGCAAAAATGATGACAAATTCAAATTGTGAATCTTTACAAATTAATTTCTTATCCCACCGATCTAATCAGTTAGATACAGAACTAGAAGTAATGGCTGATTTTGTGGCATCTCCATGGTATTCTGATATTGTTTACGTCCTTCGAAATTTACAAGCACCAGTAGGATTGAGTAAGTCAAGGGAAAGATCCATAAAATTGAAAGCTGCCAAATTTTGTATTGTAAATCAATATCTTTATTGGAAAGACCCTGGAGGTGTGTTACTAAACTGTCTTTTAGAAAATGAAGCTCAACATACAGTCAAAGAATTTCATAAGGGATATTGTGGAGGACATCATTCTTGGAAGGTGACTGCAAATAAAATTCTAAGAGCAGGTTATTGTTGGCCTACATTATTTTCAAATGTATATAAAGAAACCAGCATTTGTCATCAATGCCAAATTTTTGATGGTAAAATAAAGGTACTTCCTCTTCCTCTAACTCCAATAACGATAGAAGCTCCTTTCCAACAGTGGGGTTTGGATTTCATTGGTGAAATAAATCCAAATTCGTCAAGACAACATAAATGGATTTTGATAGCTACAGATTATTTTACAAAATGGATTGAAGCAATTCCCACCAGAAGAGCCACTAAAACTGTTATCATAGATTTTCTTGAGGAAAACATATTGGCTCGATTTGGATGCCTTAAAAGGATAGTAACGAACAATGCAACTGCTTTTAAATACAAGAAAATGATTGATTTCTGTCACAAATATCATATAAGTCTCAATCATTCAAATGCCTATTATCCGCAGGGAAATGGGTTAGCCGAATCTTCAAATAAAAGCTTAGTAAGGATCATCAGGAATCTATTGGAAGATAATAAAAGATCATGGCACACCAAGCTCAAATATGCTCTATGGGATGACAGGATTAGTACCAAAAGGGCAGTTGGCATGTCTCCGTTCCAACTGGTGTATGGAATTGAAGTTGTTTTTCCAGCATCGTTAGGTGTTCCAGTTATGAGATATTTCGAAGAGCAACAAGAAGAACCAAATCACATGCAAAGGAGAATAAATCATATCATTGAGCTGGAAGAGAGAAGGAATAAGGCTTATGACAAGGTGCAATCACATCAGGAAAAAATAAAAAAAAACTTTTGATAGAAAGGTGAAAGAAGAACAGTTTTAGATTGATGACTTGGTCCTTAAGTGGGATGCTCCTAAAGAAGATAAACATGGGAAATTTGATCATATGTGGATGGGACCTTATGTTATTGCTGGATACAGAGGAAAAAATGCATTTCTTTTGGAATATCCGAATGGGGTTTCTCTGGATAGTAACCCTGTTAATGGAAGATATTTGAAACATTACCTATCCTAAAAAGGATGATAAAACTTGTATTATAGCTTGTAAATATTTATTTTCCTTTACAAATAAATGCAGATGGTAGGCTGAATGTTTTTGAAGCCCGCGGTGAAGGCCATACGATTCAAGAGGCATGCCATTTATTTTTTATTAAAAATATATCAACAAAAAGACAAGTTTTCTGGAAGTTATTATGAAAGATTAAAGACAGGCACCTGGTCTACGAGTTCTTTGATACCTCGCAGGAAGGATATCATCCTGAGATGGAGCCAAATGTTAACACCTCTAACTAGCAGAGGGTCGAAGAGACCATGGCAAAGAAAAATAATGGTTGCTTGAAACTTTGGTTAATATATGATGGTGTGAAAGTATGATAAAGGGTGCATAAGCAATAAAATTATTACATGATCCAATGGTGTAGAACGAGGGAGTGGAGATCGATGGCTTATGATATACCCACTCTATGAAGATGCATAGAGGATAAGGACATACAGAGATAGTTAAACAAGATGCATAGATCATCAGTCATAAAGCTAAGTCACTGAAATCTATGTTCAATATGAAGTTCGCTCCGTAAACTTGCACGTTCATTAAAACAAAAGAGCTGAGCGGAATGGGTACGTGGAGGCTTATCCAACAGATGGAAAATAAAGTGAAAACGCATCGATGGTCATCATCGGATCCGGAGGATAGAGTTGCATGATGGTTGGAGAATAAAAGTGGTAGCGGAATTGAAACCGCGGTACACGTGGCAGTTTGTGATGGATTCCACGGGGAAAAACGGTTTGAGGGAAACCGCTAAAGAGAGGCTCCAAAATGGGCTTCTATATAAATGGATTTGACTTGTTTGAAGAATTATTTTTATTTATGCCGAGAAGAATGAGAAGGACTGCTTACCACCTTTCATAGTCAACCTCAAGTATATGCAGTTACAGTAACAGGTAAGTATTGAATACTCAAGATTTATTCGCAGAATTACCGTTGCTTTTCTATATTATGGATAAAGAGAAAGGTTTACAAGGGTTTAACCAAATTCTGGATGAGGAGGGATTACTATTTTCTCAAGAGCATTATCACATCCCATTGGTGCAAAGCCATATGGATCACTCTAAATTTGATGATTTCGTAAAAAGGCTAATGGGAAAAGTCATTGTAGATAAGCTAACAGAAGTACTTGAGATATTGCATAAATTTCTGATCGTCGGAGGGGGGTTGCCTACTGTTTCTTATGAAGCTTACATGGATCAGGAGGTGTCTATTTAGGAAATTATTGAGTACTATATCCCAAGCGTGGAGCAATGGAGAGCCGTAGAAATATTTGGAAAAACAAAGTATATTCTTCATTCATGAAAATGGGTGTTGCGCGCTATGGAGCTGATTGGTCGGGCCTTGTTACCGAGTTGATTTTAATTAAATGACCTGTTAGGATCGAAGCAAGTAGTTTATTCCTAGTAGTTAGGAATATAGTTACAAGACTTTGATTAAGCAGATTATTTAGTAATAAATCTTCTTGGAAGAAGAAATCATTTTATGTATATAATTGCATTTACTTTATGTGATGGGGGTTGGAACCCATCTTGTTGACGATTTTTTTTTTTGAAGACATATATTTTTGAATAACAAAGCTGAATGCATGTGGGTTATTAGAGATTCTTGTGCTATTTACATTACAGTCAGTGCTTCTTCTCCTTTGTAATTGTTTTTTCCAGTGTTACACTCCATTTTGTTTTCTTCGTATCTGAAATGTAGTATTGAATGGTTAGAATTCATATTGGTTATGCTTTGATCATTGTTTCAGATATTCTATATATGTTTCTACTAAAGTTAATATATAATTCATCTTATGATGCTTTGTATTAATGGACTGTTCATTATTTCTTCCGTTCCACCTAAACTAAATGAACGACTATGATCGAGTGGTTATCTTGCCTTTGATAAAATCTCACGCATATGTGTTTGTGATATCTTTATGTATATGTGAATCCATTTGCCCAATGATTATGTGTATCGTTTCAACCATCTATATAATTTTCGAGTGTTGATTTATATCTGGCCTTGTTACAATCTATATTTGAGAGATCCCTCTCTGGAAAGAAAAGCAAGTTTCTTTCTGAAGTGGTTTTTGCTGTTACCTTTGGAATTTACCTTTTGTAACCTGGGTACATTCTGAGTGTTAACACCTGGGAATTTTTTAAGTGCTCATAGCTTGCTCCCCAGGTTGCGATGGAGTATATTGTATGAAGTACCAGCATGGATCCACATTTGTATGGTTGTGGCTATGCTCAAATTTGCATCTGTACAACATAGATCTACGTTGTATATCTGGTAGCTATGTTCAAGTTTGAGTCCTCTATCACATGGATCTACGCTATATTCTAGTATCCATGGTTCTTTATTTCTCTCATGGATCTGTCTTGTATTGGTATACAACCATGATGAGTTTACATTCATTCATAATTCAAAGTATTGATGTATTACAGATTCCTGTTCGATGACACTCTCCGATCAAGCTGGCTCTTACCTTGAAGTGATAACTTTTTCTATCAAAGCTCTCACCTATCATATCCCTCTAGCCTCATGTTTTGGGGGGCATTCTGTTACACTCAAAATCTGTCACCAGTATGTGATAGGATCCCTGACATAAGAAATTTTCCCTCAAATCCCAAACTTGAAGTAAATATTGATCTAGGTGTTAATTACAACATTCAAAATTGCAGCACTGCTCTTACCCTTAAGTAGATAAGAGGTACCATGTTCAGCACCGCACTAGTTGTGTGAGAACCAAGCAGTGCCACCTCCTTTAACCTCTGTTGTTGGTGCATTTCCTACCCATCACCACTCTATCATAAAGGGGTATAAGCAATTCCCTTGGTAAAAAGTGAAAAAAAAGGAAGTTTCTCGAGGCTTCTAGAACAAGAGCCTCGTGTCTAACCTCATCCCTACTCACTTGGGTTGGTTAAGGTCGAGATCCATCTTT
Source organism: Pseudotsuga menziesii (assembly GCA_001517045.1). Classification (NCBI taxonomy): domain Eukaryota; kingdom Viridiplantae; phylum Streptophyta; class Pinopsida; order Pinales; family Pinaceae; genus Pseudotsuga; species Pseudotsuga menziesii. The sequence continues at coordinate 70,940 of LPNX010368342.1, forward strand.
GTAGGATCTTGTAGCCATGTCACCCACCAATATCTCAACCATCCTATCCATTTGAGCCTTATAAATGCAAGCTCATACGCCATGGTTGAGGGAGAGAGAAGAATAGTAAAGTTATGTTGTTGAATTGATACCCTGGTTTAATCCATCAGAGACCAATTATGTAGCAAGTTGGAGCTATTGAGGACAAGGTGTTAGTCTTGTGAAGGAGTGTATCAGCACTGAGGCACATGGTTGTAAGCTCTTTCATTTATTTTCTAATGCAAAGTTGATTTCCTTCCCACATATTTGTTGTGTTGATCTCACTTATATGTTATTGGATTCCTTAGTCACTAATATGTATGTGTAGATGATTTTATGGTAGCTTTGATGTCTCTGTAGGTTTGATATGTTTTATAGGTATACAGGTTCTTCATCAGAGTTACATTCCAGGTGTCTATAACGTTCATGGAAGGTATTCAATCGAGTTATTCACTCATTTGTTTTGGATCTGAAGCGTTCCGAAGAGAGGAACAACTTCTGTCCGCAGAAGGTGATATATTCCTGGTAACAATCTTATGTGGAACATGGATTCTTTCCAACCTATTATTTCCAATCCTTTACAAACATGAAACGGTGCAAGTGAGTCTTATCCTATAGCTGTTTATTTCACCTTCCCCCCAAAAAACCTATTACCTGTCAAGCATAACTTTCTTGCTAGTCTGAAAGCTTCAAAGGCCGTGAATACTTGTATGAGATAAATTACCATTAGTTAAGTCTTCCCATTTATCAACGAACCTCCATTTGATATCAAACTTCTAACATGTTTCTCTTGCTAAAAATCCCCAAGGTCGATTGAATTACTAGTTTATTGTCTTATATGAAAAGATGGGGAAATGGAAATTGAACTAAGATTCTATGCTTTCAACAATACTAGCATAATTCTATTTCCATCAAAATATTGTTTCCACTCTTTTGTTTAACCCAATATTCACATTAGTTCATTTTATGATATTTCTTCACAATATTAGTAAGGGTTTTAAATGCATAAAGGCAGACACTTGCTTTTCTGCTTGACCCAATTTAACAGTAACTTTATATAAGGTCCCTTTTTTACTTGACAATTTTGGAGAATCACCAAGTGTGGATAAATGGCAAGAAATAACAATAATAACCCTAATATTCGTAGACTTCAATAGGTTTCAATATGGGATTTTGAAGAAATGGGATAGCTTTCCTATCCAAACACTTGGTTTGTATCTTCTCTAGTACCATTGAACATAAATATGGAACTTATAGAGTGATAATTCATTACCAACTAATATTTTCCTAAATTTGTCATTGAAAATGTTACATTTTAAAGAAATATTGCATGGCATATTCCTTACAATTAGGATGACCTTTCTACTGTGGGCCTTATTTCAAACATTGTCTTCCCATTTCTTGATATGTTTTCTTCTATAGTTGTCCATGTGTTGCAAATTATGGAAATACAAGGGACTTACAAATTATTCCCAACAATATTCATACCTTGTTAGATACATATTGCAAAATAATAATTTCATTTTAGTCTAGTAATAAAATATTGCATTCACCAACTCTAGTGTTACACTACATTGCTTTACATATATAGCCATATAAAACCTCTAACAAACTAACCTCCGTTGACAACAAAATATCCATGGATGAAAAATATTCTAGATAGAGAATAACAACTCCAAACTTAATTAACTCCAACCTAAATAACTCAGACACAAGAACCTAAAACCTAAACCCAAGCGTTATACTGTGCAAGTTTCCCCAAGTGTTGTGAATGTTTATTTTCTAATATTCAAGTTGATTTCACATGTGATGTATTTGGTTGTCCCTTAATTGCTCTGTTTGGTCATCTCTTGTGAAGTTTTGGACAGATATCGTACAATTTTGGTATGATTATATTGAATGAATTAATCATTTTTACATGCATTCAAGAATTTTACAAGGACAATGTTTGGGTTCCATAAATTACATAAGAAAATTTGCATATGCAAGAAGAAGGTTAGTGTTAAGTTCTTGAATTACTTATCTGTATTCCCTCAAGGATGGACTCTTCCTTTGCATGAGAGAAATCACTTGTGATGTATTTGGTTGTCCCTTAATTTCTCTATTTGGTCGTCTCTTATGAAGTTTTGGACAAAGATAGTACAATTTTGGAAAGATTATATTGAATGGATTAATCAATTTTACATACATTCAATAATTTGACAAGGACAGTATTTCAGTTCCATAAATTACATAATAAAAGTCCATATGCAAGCAAAAGGTTATTGTTAAGTTCTTGAATTACTTCTCCTATCCCCTCAAGGATGTCCACTTCCTTTGAACGAGAGAAATATTGAATACAACTTTACCTGAGCCAGGTTCCATCACACTTATATATATATTATTATCTTCCCTTTCATGACTTAAATATGTGTTGCATATAACCAAATGTTGAGATTATTCATATTTGGTTAGTTGTAGATGACCATATTTTTCTATAAGACTGCTTGTTTTGGCCAATTAATATCTAGAATTAACAAATCAATATAAGTTACATGAAATTCCTAGATCGGTGGCATACCAGTCCTAAAAACACTAGGAAACATGGGAACATGTACAAAATGCATCTTAAATGATATCATCCATATTGTATTATGTTTCACAATTTGGAAATGATGTTACTACTAAGGCTCAAGGCATGAAAGTAGCACTGTCGCACACAAAAAGGATGTGAAATCTCTTAAAGACACCAGATAAGATTTCCCAAAGGGTGATACCATAAGTCCAAAAGTAATGGTCGAATAATGATCCCAAAGGGTGATACATGCCCTGCTCCTTTCATCTATCTATACGAACTTTCAAACAACACATATATTGTTTTCTTCTTTAAAGTATGATCTATCCCCAACAAAAAATGTATGCAAACTATTATTGACTTCAATATAGATACCTCATCCCAACTATTAACCTTTGCATAAATGTTTAATAGAGATACATATGTAGAAACATTCTTTGGAAAATTAAATTGGATTTTAAGCATGGTTGTATTTAGAAATATAGATTGGATTTTAAGCATAGTTGTATTTAGATCTTATTGTCTTTTCATAGAATTACAAATGATCCAACCTGGTTGTTAATAATGCTCCTATACCCAATTCTTAAATGGTTCTTTCTCAATGGAAGAGCGCTTTCCTTACAAGCAGAAGGTTGGTGGTTCGATTCTTCGATGCCCTAATGATATTCCAATATTGGTATTTTTAATAAAATATATTTTATTATGATTTATTATGGCTATAAGGGGGGTTTCAAACCGAATTTGTATGTTTCTACGAGGGGGGTTCTAATCCTCCTTCATATGCCACTACAAGGGGGTTCAAAACTGTTCTTGTATGTTAGAAATAGGGGGGTTCAAAACTACCATTTTAGCTATGTATGAGGGGGGGGGGAGTTTAAAACTGTCCCAAAAGTTTTGTAAGAAGGGGTTTTAGGGGGGGTTTTGAAATCCCCCCTGTAGGTTTCTATGAGGGGGTTTATAATTCCCCCCATAGATACCTATGAGAGGGGTTTGTAACCACCCCTAAAGGTTTGTAACAAGGAATTTTAGGGGGGGGTTCTGAATAGCCCCCATAGGTGTCTGCGAGGGGGGTTTAGAACTACCCCTAAAAGTATTTTTTTTTGGGGGGGGGGGGGGGGGGGTNGGGGGGGTTGTACAACCACACCCAAAATTCACTTTTATCGTCAATTTTTATCTCCTCCAAAATGTCCCTTAAAATTCCAAACGTTTAGCATCGGTGCTATTGGGAGAATTTTTGTTAAGACCACCCTCAAAGGTTTGTAATATGGAGTTTTAGAGGGGTTTAGAACCACCCTTGTAGTCACCTGTGGGGGAGAGTTTGAAATGGTCCTTGTAGTTACCTATGAGGGGGGTTTGTAACCACCCCCAAAGGTTTCTATAAGGACTTTTATGGGGGTTTTGGAACCACCTCCATATATGTCTACCAAGGGGGTTTAGAACCACTCCTAAAAGTCACTTTTTATGGGGGTTTAGAACTACCCCCAAAAGTCACTTTTAAGTACGGTTTTGATGTCTTCTAAAAACATCCCCTAAAATTCCAAACTTTTAGTGTCGATGCTATTAGGGGTGGTTTTGTAAATACCACCTTCAAAGAAAAAACGCTTCCAAAACTGAGTTTTGGAGGTAGAAGAAAACCCCCCTTAAAAGTCAAATTTATTGTAGTGATTTTTTCGGACTTCACAGTTTCGTAGCGATAAACCCTAAAACCCCTTGAGTTCTATTGCAGAATTGATTTTGTAGCATTTTTCCCAAAAATAACTAGTTCCTCTACAAAATTGGCATTCATCTCCTTTTAAAATCATATTGCTAAATTAAATTCTTATTTATGCAAAATAACTCAAAACTTCACAATAAAAGTATAAGGCCTTAAATCTTCATAATTACAATCTATTTGAGGCAAAAATGCTAGAGGCATAACAAGTAAATATTTTATAAATCAATATATCTAGCAACGATTTAGGAGTAGGAGAACAAATGATTAATGTCTTATAATATGGAGGACAAGGATTAAGTTAGAAGACTTTATTCCTAACGCTGGCATAGTTCCATCTTAAACCTAGAGCTATCAAGCACCGAGAGGGATCCAATTTCTTGAGGTGTAAATTTTTTACACATAAAAAATTTATTTGTTACCTCTTAGTGCTTGATATATCTAGGGTAAAGATGAAATCAATATATATATTTTTTTGTTTAAGCCTACATCATTTTCATTTTTTAGCTTTTATTCCTTTCTTATGGGAATAGCATGTTACATAACATTACACATTATACCATCTCTACCAACACTGAGCTATAGAGAACCTCTCTATTCTCATTGTGATTCTTTTCTAGTTCATATCTAGTGGTTCCAACCAACCTTCCCACATACTACAAACTATAAAAGAAATGCTTAATCAAAACATAACCTCATTTTGAAGAGTGATTGTTGTTGTTAACCAGTTGTCTGGAAACTTGACGACCGAAGTCATCATAAACGAGATATTTGGGATTTTTCCATAGGATTGAACACATTCATCATATTGGATAGCATTCTAATTTTTTTTTTCACCCTTAACATGGGAAAAAATTGTGACAACAGTGGTTTTTAGTTATTTTCCACTAGGATGGTGGTTGGAAACCTGTAACAAAATTTAAATTTTGTTGATCTCACACTAAAATCAACTTGGAAATTGTTGGAGAGGACATTTTTCAAGGAAAATTACTCACTATGTTAGGTACATCAACGGACACAACCATGTATGTCCATGTCCCATTTAATGGAATCCATTGCAAATAAGAAATTTTTTCTAGATGTCCTTTTTTGCTAGGGAATTTTTTATTAAATAAAAAAATAAAACCATGAATGTAAACGATTTCCACATTCATTTCTAGCGGGTCCCACAAGCCTTAGTACATACTACAAACTATAAAAGAAACCCTAAATATAAACATAACATGATTTTTAGGAGTAATTGTTGGTGTTGAGAAATTGTCTAAAAAGTCGGTAACTGAACTCATAACAGTAGAGGGTTTTTGGCATTTTTCCATGGGATTCAACATTGAACACAATAGAGAGAAATATAAATTTGAGTTTTACTCTTCAATGGAAAAAATGTGACAAAAGTGGTTTTTAGCAATTTCTCACTAGAGAAGTGGGTGGAAACCTATAACAACAGTTATTTGTTGTTGATTTCATATGAAAATCAGCCTCGAAACTGTTGGATAGGCCATTTCTCAAGACCGTGGGATATTATTGTTGTCATAAATACTATTTCAGTGTATTTTAGTATGTAACTTATTTTCAATTCATTTTTTGTTATTAATCATTGACCATTTAAATGCATCCTTAAACTTACTTACTAGAGTTAAATTATTCATTTCTAGAAATGTGGATCTGAAAAAGTAGGCCTAGATTTTTTTTAATGCATTATAAGCACTCTTGATTGTCATGAAACTCAACTTTCACATAATAAAAAGAGGTTACTATTGAAATGTTGGTCATGTAGTGTCTCATTTACATGTGCAAAGTTCTTCAAATCTATTCTTACTAAAAACTCAAAGCCATGGATATCAAGAATACTAATTGATATGCTTGACTTGTGGTTGGATAATACTAGTGATTTGTTGCTATAGTTTATAATCCATCCAAACAAGTTTCTATACCATTGATTTTGTGAAAGATTATCCAATGTCTATTGCTTTTCAAACCTGTGTGCCTTTCAATTTTTATTATTGTCTAATTCATTCCTTAACTCAAACACTCTTCAACACTAAAACCATGACCACCTTCCTTCCTTGCTTTCTTGGAGATTTTCCGTTGAGGATAACATTTTATGATAAAACTAATGGTAATAATAATATACTAAGGAAAGAAAAATCAAAACAAAGTAGTAGTCTCATTTGTATTTGCTTCTTCACAAACACAACAAGCATTAATATCCATGTCATGTGCCCCTTCTCTATACTTGGGAACTTCATGGACCATTTCTTTTACCCCATAAATTGAACTAGGTTTACTAATACTAAACATATTTATAGAAACTTTGTTGCACTTCATAGATCATGTAGACACATGATTCATCATAAAACTCAAATATACAAACATCCATTATTTACCACGAAGTTGTAAAAATGCTTATTAGGTTTTCAGCTCCAAGAAGGTTTCCTCTTTTAGAAAGATTAACAACAAGTTCTAGATTATCAAGCTACAAAAATACAAAAATAAAATTCATTAATACATAGAAAACCTTAAACAAAATATGAATACTAATATTTACATTAAAAAACAAATAGAAAATTTTACATGTTTAATAACAAAAGGAACTAGTTTCTTCATTAACAGTTGCAAGAAACACTTTTCTTCGTCAATTGATAGCATAGAATCCACCAACTAATGAAGCTTCTATTCTTACAAATATGGAATATGGACTGATATGATTCTTGTATACTATTTTATTAGAATCCATATCATATACAAATGGAATACTTGTTGATCTATTTGTAACTTCAGAAGATATTCTTATGTATATTATCATTGTATGTTCTTATACCCCCATCAGATATGTGTTTTCCTCCTTTCGGGACGTCATTATTGTGTATGGACTTTGAGGTACAACCTTTGTTATAAGTTAGGGAAATAGTCCCCAGTGTAACATCATGTAATGTATTTTGGAGTCTCTCTAGGAGAAGTCAGCCAGTTAGGTTAAGTGGTCGGCCCCAGTCATGTCATAGGTAAGTCACTTGAAAGGTATAAATAGGGAGGTGTCCTAATTCATTTATACACACCACACACTCACTCAAGTTTGCATGAGAGAGAGAGAGAGAGATAAGGAGGAGAGATAGATAAATGCTCAAGACATTTTATTACTGGGTTTGTTCATCTTATGATACAGTCTTTGTACTATTCTAAGGAATTTTGTGGGGTTTTGTCCTTTATGGTTTCCCCGGTGAAAATATTTGTGTCTTGTGTATCTATTCTATCTTATTCATGTTGTTGTACTTGTTATTCTTTCGGATAAATATCCTTACTAAGATAATAAGATATATAAAAACTAACATGGTATCATAGCCTCTTTGAAAGAAGGCAGTGTGCAGTAGTGAAAACTAGGGCTTCCTCTTTTAAGACATTCTCTCCATAGATCATCAAGAAAAGAGGGATAGGCTAAATCGCCTTAGTAGGGTGCATTATTTGGTGGAAGCAGTTTCATATTTGAAGAAGTTTCAATTTTGACCCTATTGTTGGTGTCAGGAGAAACTAGGGCATCAGGTTTCAGAGGCTTCCCACCTCAGTCTTTAGACAAGGATCCTATAGAGAAACTTGCCTCAAGGAGGTGCATATTTCTGTCGAAACTCCAAGTTTTGAAAATTCAGGCTTCTCTGACAAAGCCTAGATAACCCAGCTCTAGAACTAGGTCGGACACCTCAAATGAGTAATATCTAAATATTTTCTATTTCCATTTGAGATTGTCACTTGAAAAGATGAATCACCAAAATCATCTCGAGGAGAATCTTGGAGGGGCTAATCACTTTTGAGCATGGAAGTACAGAATCTACCTGATACTTGAAGAAAATGATTTGGATTAGTACATAAGTGGAGAATTTATAGAAACAAAGTGAGATGAGGCTAAGGATACTCATAAGAAGAAATTGGTTAAATCGAAGAGAATCATTTCAAATTCAATCAAGGATCACCTCATTCCCCATGTGTCATCATTCAAGACACCGAAGGATGTATTTTATGTTTTTACAAATATTTTCGAAGGAAAGAACATCAACCGAAAGATGACTTTGAGGAACTGGTTGAAGAACGTGAAGATACAAAACTCATAGACCATACAGTCATAATTCACAACGATTTCTCAAATCAAGGAACAACTTGACGTAATTGAAGAGAATTTTGAATAAGTAGAAACTGTGATGACTACCTTGAATGGTCTCCCTAGATCACGGAACTCATTCATTCAAGGAATCTATGCAACAAGGAATATAATCTCTTTCAATTAGCTCCAAGAAGAATGCACATAAGAAGAAGCTTGACTCATAAGAAGAGAAGAGAAGATGGAAGGAACTGAAGATAAATCTCTCACAGTTCACTCTAGGAAGAACTACAAGAGGAAGGGGAATACGGAGAACCATCATCATAATAAGAAAACAGACAAGAAACAAAAGAACATCAAGAGAGATCCTTCTAATGTTCGATTTTATACTTGTGAGAAAAATGGACACTTTGCAAGAGACTCTCCCATCAAGAAAAATAGACACCATGCTCATGTTTCTGAAGATGATGAAGCAACAAAAAAAATATTCAGAGGAGATAAGGATGATTTAGATGAAGAGTATGTGTTTATGTCAACACTTACTGGCACTATCTCACATGGAATCAATGATTCACTTGTGGATAGTGGGGAACATAAACAAATGGTGGGATACAAAGAATCATTCATCAATATGTATAAGCATGAGTCACCTCACAAGGTGAAACTTGGGGATGATTATCAATACCCCATAAAATGGAGTGGATAAGCTTCATACAAGCTTGTTAGGAGGAATATTTCACCTTCTATAGACAGAAGCTATTCCTCTGTTCTGAATGGTTCAGATCCACAACAAATGAACGACAAAGGATGAAGACCCTCCCTAGATATCATAGATACCTCTAATGCTTGATTTGATAGTAAACCTATGTACCTGCAATCAGATTAAACATGCAAACACATCAAAGTTACCAGAACATAGTCTATTAATCCATGTCAATGACTAAGGAATCCAACAACATTTACATGTGAAATAAAACAACAACAGTAAAGTGGGACATAAATCAGCTTTGCATTAAGATTAAAATGGAGAAGTTTACAACCAATTAAGCCTTAGTGTTGACATGCATCTCCATGAAACCAAAAATTTCATCCCCATAAGCTCTGACTTTGCTCTATATTCTCTCCAATGGCTTGGGCCAAGTGGTCAATCCAACAGCATACCAATACTTCAATGGTTCTCCCCCTCAACCATGGATATGAGCTTGTATTTATAAGTCTCAATGGATAGGAATGGTTGAGAGATTTGTGGATGACGTGGCCTCTAAGATCCTATGATGGGGGATCTCGAGCTCAACTGACCCACAATGATAGGGATAAGGCAGGACATGAGGCTTATGATCTAGAAGCATCGAGAATCCTCTCTTTTTCCCCTTTTACCTAGGGTACCGCGTTTCTCCTCTTATGACAGAGAATTTTAGGTAAGAACTGCTTATGGACCAAGGGAAACAGGTGGTGGCACCACTTATGGAAAATAGTAGAAAGGCAGTACGATCAAGGAACCGCTCATGGCTAATAGGGAAAGCACAGTGCTGATCATTTTTATGTAGAATTGACAAACAACATGGGTTTCCACTCCAAGTGTTGGGATTAATGGAAATTAGGTATGTCCAAGGTCTTATCACATGATGATGACAGGATTTTGGTATAACAGGATGCCCCCAAAAGCATGAGCCTTAGAGGGATATGATAAACGAGAGCTTTGAGATAACAAGTCGTTGCTATGAATTGAAAATATCGGCTCGATCGGAGCATGTTGTCAAGTAGGAATATGTAGTCCATCAATATTTTGACTCATAGACACAAGTAACCAACCCATGGCTATAGACCAATACAAGGCAGATCCATGGGAGGAATAAACAAGCATGGCTACTAGAATACAGCGTAGATCCATGTGATAGAGGACTCAAACTTGGACATAGCTACCAGACATACAACACATATCTATGTCATACAGACGCAAATTTTAGCATAGCCACGACCGTAAAAATGTGGATCCATGCTAGATATACAAAACTCCATCGCAACCTGGGGAAAAGCAATGAGCGCTTTAAACAAATACCCAAGGTCTTCATCTTGTATTCCACAAAGTATGGTTCTATCCATGTGATTACAATGATTTGAAGTCGAACATGGTAGAAACCACTTGATTATCGGCCAATGGTGTGAACCATTAACAAGTGCGAGGGAGATCACCATTAATGTCAATGATTCCCAAGGTACTCTAGTACAATCTACTAAGTACGAATAGATGTCTTGATGTTGAACACCCAATCGATTCTATCAATCAAAGGTCAATGATGTGAACCTATGTCAAGAGTAAGAGAAATTGTCATTAAGGCATACAGATCTCAAGGTACCAAATATTATTTCTAAGACTATTTCCCGGATAATGAGCTGATGTCGATGGGAAAAACCTCGTCGAAGGAGGGCCATGATGAGTCCTACATCGATGAAACGAAACTTGGAATGATGTGAATGTAGTAACCATAATATTGACTCAAAAATACTGACACAAAAGACTATGTAGACTGTAGAGGTAAAAATTCTTAAAATACCCTTTGAACATCGGGCGGCATGACAAAAATACTTGGCAACATGACTAAATGTGACAAACACACAGTGCGATAGTGGACAATGCATTCTTTTGAAAGACTCAAAGGAGTGACATGACTCATGAAAGTGGATCATTGGCGGAGATCAGCTGAATACCCAATTGACTGACATGATGTGCAGACAAGTGCTATGTTCAAAGGTAACGACAGAAAACTACCATTATTTGCAAAATTATTCCCTTCCCATTTCCCCCATCATGGTCGATCAGTGCCTCTTTTTGGTTTTATGAGTTCAAAGAGGGTAACAAACACTCGAAATAGATTGTCAGAAGACAAGTCCAGAATCATATGTTTTACGAACCTGAGAGAGGAGGGGTTCATTCCCAAAATGGGCCTCACAACTTTTAATTTAACAAGTCCATTGAAAGAGAAATCGGTATCGTTCATTTTTAGAGAGTCTGAATGAATACAAAAGAAGACTCCACAGGGGTCCTTTTTTGTATGATTTAGTCCGTAAGGCCCGAAAAAGTATAAAATCATACCTTAGGTAACTCTTCCAGTCATGATTGGCTGGAGTGTTCTTTTTTCATAAATAGTTCTATCTGAACCAAAAAAGAGATAACCTACTGTCGGACGGACGACTCTTTGAATACTTTAACGAGCATGAAGAAGACAAGATCGATCGACAATCTTTTCGTATTTAGGGAGCCTAAAAATATTTTAAGGAGGACTCCATTAACCTTTTTCATGTTTGAATCTAGAGCACAAAAAAGTAACAAACTAAGCTCAAACCACTTTTCATGTTTTAACCAAAGCACAAAAAATGAAAAGTAAGCTCAACACCATCTTACTATTTTTAACAAGCTCGAAGATCAGTTGAAAGAATGCTCCAGGATTGGTTTCATTTTTACACAAGCTTGAAACCAATGGGTAAACTATGATTGAAAAATCCGATTAACATGATATACATAGGTTGGAATCTTTCCCCCATCATGATTGCTAGTGAAGCCTACCCATAACATGGTTTCTAGGGGCTTGACATGCCCCCCATGCTTCGTTTCATTTGACGATTCCTCTTCCATACCCAACCTAAAAACCTAGTTACTAATGTGAAAATTTTCACCAGGGGCATAGGAAGAACGAGAATCAAGCAGGTGAAAAGAAGGTTCAAGTTCTAACACTAAAGGGAAGACTCGACTCAAGGGAAGGGGATATGTTTCATTTTTACACAAGCTTGAAACAGAAGGTAACTATGCCTGGAACATGGTTTCATTTTTATGCAAGATTGAAACCAAAAGGTAAACTATGCTTGAGGAGATCCATTTCATTTTTTAATGAGCTTTACATAGAATGGGAACTTTGCTCATAGGCATCTGTTTCATTTTTTAACGAGCTTGACACAGAATGGGAACTATGCTCACAACATGGTTTCATTTTTATGCAAGCTCGAAACCAAAAGGGTAAACTATGCTTAAGGAGTGGTTTTATTTTTTAACAAGCTTGAAACCAAAAGTAAACTATTCTCTAAAACCTGCTCCTATCCAACATGATATCCATAGGTTGGTAGGTTTCCAACATTACATAAAAGCTAGTGGCTTAGCTCCATTATGATGTCCATAGACTAGAGCCATGCCCCCCATTGTACCTATGATGGGAAGAAGCTAACTAGAAGAAGGGGAAGGAATCACAAGAACATGTGGCTCATTCAGGGCAGTTTGATTACTAGGAGTCATGCGATGGTCAGGTGTAATAAAGGAAAGATGATCAATGGTCACAATCTTCCCATCATGGGGAAAATGCATAACTATAAAGAGTGTGGACACAATAGCCTTCATGGCATAGACACAATCACGTCCAAGGAGAATATTGAAATCCAAAGGACCTTGGACCATCATAACATCAATACAGACAGTTTCCCTCATAATGTAATAGGAAAATAATGAAGGGTCCCTAAAGGTGCATTAGTTCTACGATTAAAATCCAATATCTGATCGGTGGCTGGCATAAGCTGAGGAGAACCTAAAGCTTGCCAAGCATTTGAGGATAGAATACTAACAAAAGCCCTTTGTCAACAATAGTGCGAAGTATCCTCCTAGCAGTAACATTCACAACTATCTGGAATGGAACAATCGAATGAAGATCAGACTCTGTTAGGTTACTCCAGTCAAAGGAAATAACCTCACTACTTGGAGAGGGTTCTGTCGAAATAGACAAAATTTCCTCTTGTCGAGAAAAATCAGAACGAAGCATAAAAGCTTCAGCAGGTTTCAGTTCATTCTTTACTGGAAGAGAAGAACAAGACGAAGATTTGGTCAAAGAGACTACTTCAGTCTTAACAATATTTAATGAAAGAGCGGGATCGGGTGGAAATGACACCGACTCGACCACTTTAACTTCAATATCCAAAGGAAGAGTGGGATCAACCATAGATAAATACGAATCGACCACTTGGTCAACCAGTGAGGAATCGAGTGATAACTTACTATCACTTGTTGGAGTCACCTGTTGATGATCAGTAATATTTTCCAACCAACATGAAGCTTCATCCATGCTTGGAGAAATAAAAGTACAATGCATATCCTCGCATATCAAACAAGGATATAAGACTTTACCCTTATGACTTTTTAACAATGGGTCACTGGTTGAGGGAGTATCTTCAACATGATGATCAGAGATTGATGAAACAAATGGTTTGGACCTTTTAGACCATCTTCTTATACATGGGAGAGACTAGGACACTCATTAAGAAGGTGGCCCCCCTTGCAAAGATTACAAGGGAACTTGGGTTTTTCAGGCATTCTCTTAGAATGAGAACCATCAAGAGTAGATGGTTGCTTCTTTTTCTCTTTCTTATCCTTCTTCTTTTTACCCTTCCCTTTCTTCTTCTTCTTATCCACCTGACTACTAACTATAGAGCTTTGGTCAAGCAAAGAAGAAGGAAGGGATGAAGCAACAACCGACGAAGAAGGAGAGGGATTAGGTTGAGGTTGATCCTCTCCCAGAGGAGAGGTGACATTTGAGACATTAGGTGTAACAGAAATTACCGAATTAAAAATACAGACTGGTAATCCTATAGTTAATCCAGGAAGATTTAGAGTGGCAATAAAGGGAGGACCAATACCTTCACTTGGAGGGAATACAAAAGGTACACCTTGGAAAGTGACCTCTTGAGTGGTAGTACCAGATTGGGATGCCATCTCTAAACTCTCTAATAACCCCCTAACTACCACGTACAAGAAAGTACTACTCAAACTAAAAGCAACAAGCAAACATGTGAAAGGAGTGGATAAGAGTCAGGAACCTCATAGGACAGGACAAAAGGATAACTCAGATGGTTTGAGGATTCCTAAAAGGGTCTCCCAATATACACAAGGTATGTGGGAGCTCAAATCGGTAGTAGTACTGTCCAATGCATAACCATACACAAGGGGCCTTCCGATATACAATCGAGTACATGAAGTACCTTTCTATATACCTCAAGGGTATGTGAAAGGCTGTTTGATATACCAACGGTACGTGGAAGAACCGCACAAGTCCCAGGATGTAATGCAGATGAGTAACAATAGCTCCTATGCTTAATGATGCCCTAACACGTCTCTAACTTATCACTTAAATTGCTAAAAAAAATTTAACCTAGTACTACCGTTAATTTTATCTTGTGCATTTAGGTGGAACCATGGAGTGAAAACTTGAATTAAAGAATATGGACACTGATCTATATGACAATGCAAATTTTACTCTTCAATGAAATTCTACCTAAGAGAGGGAGAGAGATTTACGTTTCTTCCAAAAATTGCAAACCCAAATGCAAATGCAATTCTATCTTTTCAAATTAAAAGGGAAATATCAATGCACCCCAACAATCTTCAAAGAAAATAAAAAAGAGAGATCTAGAGAATATCTAGCATAAATAAACAAAAAATGTTTCCTATCTTTTCATGCTTGAAAGAGATGCATAAAAATTTAATGGAAAGATGATTTCACTAACGTTCCCAAACAAATTTAACTCTAATGCATGCAAAGCTGAAAATAGATGTTTCTTCTCAATGAAAGTAAGATCTAGAATTTCAAACAAACATGTACAAAACAAGAAGAAAATCGTTCAATAATGCTTGTGAATAAAGCAAAGGAGAGAGAAAACTAAAACTTCTCTTTGAAACAGACAAGGAAATGAAGAACCAATCTTTCCTACCAAGCACTGAAAAAATCAGCATGCAAAAGGAAACAAAAATCACCCCAAGCAAAGAAATGCTCGAAACAACATGGATCATTCATGCATTCCAAGTCCAAAACAAACCAAATCCTACACATGAAAATGAAATGTATATTTCCAATTCCAATGAATAATATCTACAGAAAAGAGCAAGATGTTTCAAGAAAAGAAAAGAATGTAAAATCTAATGCAAGAAACACAAACTCTCTTTGAATGCAAAGGGAATATAACAATCAAAGCGACTGCACAAAAAACACACAAAAACCAAAATACAAAGTCTAGAACAGGGCCTACCTGGCACCGCGCTTCTCGAGTGTTGACAGAGTGGTTCTATCCCAGCACTGCTTCTCGCCAACGGGATACAGGCGGTGGCACTGCATTCTTCCCACTCTATTCAGGCGGTGGCACCACATCTCACCCACTGCATAAGCGTGGTTCCCTGTAAAAATCCAAAACACAAACAGAACGATAGATCAAGTCAGAAAAAGACCAGATCAGGGTAAAGGCTGATAGATTGAGTATAAAAACAGAGCATAAAAGGTCAAAATGATTTAGATCTGAACATATATGGAAGTTTCAAACCCAAATTGATTGAGTCAGATAGCATATCTGACTGAAGAGAGTTGGAGAAGGAGCCTGGATTTGGACAAGAGTTGAAGAACTGAGGAAGATCATATCAACTGATATGTATATTCATTACCTAGTGGAGTTGCTAGATTTGTTAGCAGGAATATTTCACCTTATGCGGATAGAAGTTGTTCCTTTAGTCTGAATGGTTAAGATCCAGAACAAATGAACAACAAAGGATGAAGACCCTCCCTAGATATCGTAGATACCTGGAATGCCTGCTTCGATAGTAAACTTGTGTACCTGTAATCAAATTAAACACGCAAACACATAAAAGCTACCAGAACATAATATATTAATCCATGTCAGTGACTAAGGAATCCAACAACATTTACATGTGAAATCAAACAACAACAGTAAAGTGGGACGAAAATCAGCTTTGCATTAAGATTAAAATGGATAATTTTACAACCAATTGGTCAATCCAAGTGGTCAATCCAACAACATAACAATACTTCAATGGTTCTCCCCCTCAACCATGGATATGAGCTTGTATTTATAAGGCTCAATGGATAGGAATGGTTGAGAGATTTGTGGATGAGGTGGCCTCTAAGATCCTATGATGGGGGATCTCGAGCTCAACTAACCCACAATGATAGGGATAAGGGAGGACACAAGGATTATGATCTAGAAGCCTCGAGAATCCTCTCTTTTCCCCTTTTACCTAGGGTACCATGTTTCTCCTCTTATGACAGAGTGGTTTAGGTAAGAATCGCTTATGCACCAAGGGCAACAGGCAGTGGCACTGCTTATGGAAAACAGCAGAAAGGAAATGCAAGCAAGGAACCACTCATGGCTAATAGGGAAAGCACGGTGCTGAGCATTTTTATGTAGAATTTATAGACATCATGGGTTTGCACTCCAAGTGCTGGGATTAAGGGCAAGTAGGTATGCCAAAGGTCTTATCACATGATGATGATAGGATTTTGGTATAACAAAGCTAGAATCTAGGAAATATTTAAAGATATAGGATGTGCTATATGTTCTAAGATTGAAGAATAATATTCTCTCCAACTCTGCACTAGATGTAATGGGAATGAGAGTTGCACTTGTCGATGACCAAGATATAATGTGGCATAAATGAAAGACAATATATGATGCAACATTGATTAGAGAAGAAGACAAAGTCTTGTACAATCTAAAAGGACAAATTGAACAAGAATTGGTTCATGAGTAAATAGAACAAAGTGAACTATGGATCCAAAGTCTTGCACATGTGCACTATAAAGCACTACCGATGGAAAGAAAAGCAGTATCAAGACTTCTAGAGATACAAGTAAATCATGAAGGAATTTGCAAAGGATGTGCACAAGGAAAGAATGCTAATACATTTCCCAAGAGTGAAAGAAAGGTTAAAGGAATACTAGAGATAGTACACCCAGGTGTATGCAAACCCATGTCTTCTAGATCATTAAGTGGGTATGTGTACTATGTTTCCTTTATAGATGATTTATCACTTAAGAATTGGATATATTTCTTGAAAATTAAAAATGAAGTATTCAGTAAGTTCAAGGAATATAAATCCTTTGTTGAGAACTAAACTGAAAGGAAGATCAAGACTCTATGGCCAGATAATGGTGTAGAATTCACCTAGGAAGAATTCAAAGAACTCTACAAGGAGTCTGGGATTAAGAGGGAGTTGAGAAATCCATACAATCCTCAATGGAATGGGGTTTCAAAACGAAAGAACCAAACCATAATGGAAGCAGAAAAATCAATGCTACATGACCATTATATTCCTATGCACTTTTGCATAGAAGAAACAATGACAATTTTGTTTGTATAGAACCGTACTCCTCATCGAGTACTTGACAACAAAAATCTAGAATAGGATTTCTAAGGAGAGAAACTAGAATTCATCCATCTTAGAATATTTGGTTTCCCTGTGTACATACATATCCGAAAGGAAGAAAGGACCAAGATCGAACCTTCCGGGAGGAAGAGTATATTCATAGGATACAGTGATACATCAAATGACTACTGAATATACTTCCCATCATTCAAGAAGATCGACATCAATAGATATGTAACCTTTGATGAAGACTCGACATACTTCAAATCCGGGTAGCTACCTATTCAAGAGATTGAGGAACCTAAAGAAACAATATTCTGAGGTATTGAAATTGGAGAAGCAATTCCACAAGACCATGAAGATTATGACATGGAAAAACCACAAGAGTTTTTAAAGACACTTATCGAGAAGGACTCCCACAAGATAAAACTAGCATGGGCATGTGAGCTCATACAAGAAGAAGAAATGTATGGTGCTCCAAAAGGAATTTATAGAGTAAGGAAATGGCCAAATCCTTACAACAACTATGTGGCCCTTTTGTGTGACATCATTGACAAGGAACCTTCCACCTATGAAGACGCTGGAGAAAAGAAAGAATTAAAGGATTCCATGATCGAGGAAGTATCATCCAATCATGAAGAATGATGTCCGGGAGATAGTTTTGATAATAGAAGAGAAGTTTCTCATGACTTCAAAGTTGATCTACAAGATCAAGCATGTTGCAGATGGAAGCATCAATAAATAAAAGGAAATATTTGTAGCATGAGGATGATCACATAAAGAAGGCATAGAATACGAGGAGACATTTGCACATGTGGTGAGGTACACTTCCATTAGATCCATACTTGCATTGGCTACAATTATAAAATGGAAGATACACGATTTGGATGTAAAGACAACATTCTTGAATGGTGTAGCCAAGGAGGAAGTGTATATGGAACAACCATAGGGATTAGAGACAGATGAAAGGCATACTAATGTGTGCAAATTGAAGAATGCATTGTATGGATTGAAACAAACACTGAGGACATGGTATAGTAGGATGGGTAGCTTTCTGATGAACCTAGGATTTACCAAGAGTACAGTGGATTCCAACATTTACTTCAAGGTTGAAGGTGGAAGACCAATCATGCTCTTGCTATATGTTGATGACTTGTTCTTGATGGGAGAGGATACAAGGAGGAGACTTTATATAGATTTTGAGAAGAAAGACCTAGGTATGATGTACTACTTCTTAGGAATGAAGGTCGGGAAGAGTGTAGATGGTATTTTCCTTGGTCATGGAAAGTATGTAGTGGAGATTATGAAGAGATTCAGAATGTTGGACTACAAGGCGATAGCCACACCTATGGAATCAAACTTGAATATTTAGTGTGATGTTTCACATGAGTCAGCCGATGCCATAATGTATCGTAATATTATTGTCTCATTGATGAATCTGACAAATATGATAACATACATATTCTTTGTTGTGAATGTTGATGTAATTGTAACTTCGAAATGTATTCATCCGTATTTCTTATGTATTGTAACCTGATGTTTATTCCAGGATGTGTTGTAATGTATTTGAGTCATGTCATACCACGATGTTTATTCTGGGAAGTTTCTATAATGAGAAAGTCATGTCAAGTCATTGTGGGTAACCCTCTTATTGGTCAAGGGTTGAATTCCCCACAGTTGTGGGGCCCTTAGGTTATTAGAATATCCAAGTGAAGTCGACCCTAGGTGAGTCATTTTAAGTCAGGGAAATAGTCCCCACCATTGTGTTAGCCTCCTATTGGTCAGAGGAGGCAAAGTCCCCACAAGTGGTGGGGCACTAGGGTTATTAGACACTCCTAGAGATTTCGGCTCTAGTATGTAATTGTTAAGTGAGGACGACATGTTGGAGTGAAATTCAAGTGAATGGAAGAATATAAATAGAGAGTGAGAGCCTCTCTATTTATCACTTTTACTACACATCACTCACTTACTCAAGTGTGGCGCATTAGTGAGGAAGGAAATACACTGGGACTAGACAAGAAGAAGACTACTGCTGTCGAGAGTGCATCTTACTATTTTGGGGTCTTACATCTTGTGGTGATTATATCTTTGAGGAAGTTGCGAGGTTTTCTCCATTTATGGTTTCCCTGATCAAAAACATTGTGTTCATTGTCTCTTGTGTTTGATTGTTGTACTTGTTATTCTCTCAGTAAAGATCCTAACATAATGCTAGCTTAATGTCGAAAAACTAAAATGGTATCAGAGCTAACCTGAGAAGAAGACATTGTGCAGCTGCAGAATATAGGGCTTCTAAATTTTTGGGTCTCTCTCCACAATCTATCAGCAAAAGTATGCTAAGCTGACTCTCCATTAAAGGGCGAATCTTTCTGTCGAAGCAGAATTCGATTCCGAGCATTTTCAGTTTTCGATGTGGAAATTAGGGCTTTCTATAGAAGAGGAATTTTTGAGTGAGACCAGTATAGGATTTTTATCCTCATCAAAAATTAATTTTAGAGACTTGGATCAAGAAATTTGGTTGGGTGAAACTCCAAGAAAGTCAAACCCTAGTTTGACCCCAAGCTAGAAAAAACCCTAAAGACTAAAACTGATAAGTTTTGGTACATTCGCTATGTTCCGTGTTTGGAAAAGTCTCAAAAGCTTAAAATTGTAGGGGCAAAAGACGAATTCTGGATGAACACTGTGTCCAACAATCCGCCTCAGATTCGCTATATTCTAGGATATATGATCCCTCCAAGTTAGGGTTCCAGCCTCTTCCAGAATTCATCCTTAAACATGACACCTGAAGATAATTGCAATATCTTGGGCTATAGAGGTCCAAATGGAATTCTTGGTGATTTTCCAGAAAGGGTACGAAATTTAATTTTGGTGGTCCGAATATCAGACTTAGAAGATCAACAAGTGACACGTGGCATGCCGTATAACTTCATTGTTCTGAACAGTCCTGTAACAGGTCACCTTGGGAAAAGGATCATAAATCCAAAATGGTGAAACCAATTCTGATGAAACCTATGGTGTTATATGAGCGACATGTTAGGCTACCTCAATGAGAAATTTCAGACACAAAGGAGCAGAAATTTCGGAGATATCACAGAAACAGTAATAGGAATTTTTGCAGAAGAAATTGGAAAACTAGGGCTTCCTATTCCGGGAGCTTCCCTCCACTGTTTTCAGAAAAGGAGTACATTGGACAACTCCATTTAAAGAGATCTATCTGTCTATCCAATCATATCTAAAAGATTCCAAGTTTTGAAAATTAGGGTTTCTGTGACAAACCCTAGATCAACTAGCTCCGGAACCAAGACGGACACCTCAAATCGGTAAGATCTAATCCTTTCCTATTTTAATTTGAGGTTCTCATTTCAAAGCAATCTATTACATCAGCTTGATGATAAGCTTGGTGAAGCTTATAACTTCCAATCATAGAAGTATTTGATCTCTCTGAAGAAAATGGATTGGACACATACATGAGTATAGAGGTTCCAGTTCTAGAGGGAGATGAGGCTAGAAGCCTTACACAAGAAGAACTTGGTCAAGGCCAAGAAGATCATTGCTGATTCAATCACGAATGAATTTGTACTACAAGTGTCTCCCTAAAGACACCAAAGATGTTTTGATTTCTTGACCAAGCTATTTGAAGGGAAGTATATAAATCAGAATATGACCTTAAGAAATAGTTGAGGAATGTGAAGATCCAGAATGCAGAGACCATGCCATCATAAGAGTCTTTCAAATCAAAGAACAACTTGAAGCAGTAAAAGAAGAAGTGAAGAATGCAGAAGTGGTGATGGCCACCTTGAATGGCCTCCTAGGATTGTATGATTCATTCATTTGAGGAATGTGTGCCAGAAGAAAGTGATTGCTTTCAATAGACTCTGGGAAGAGAACTCACATGAAGAAGAAGCTCGAGAAGAGAAGGTGGGAGCAACTGAAGATCAAGCTCTTACCATCCAAAGAAGATCCCTCAAGCGATGAGGAATATGAATATTTGAACTCTTGAAGCACCTCTTATCCTCTTTATCATTTGGATAAGAAACGATGCTATCTTGAATGAAGAAGATGATGAAGCTGAAGGCTCAAGAAGCAGTGTACCCACGAAACAAATAAAGATAAGTATTCAATTGTCATTTCATGATATTGTTTTGTTATGCATTTGTTTATATTCAGTTGATGTATTATGCATGATAGGATGTTTGCATTAACGACAGTATACTACTAATATGCATGTGATGGGTAAGTAGCTCATGGTGCTATACAAACTCTCCATTGCTACTTATCTAGAATGAAACCTCTTTGCTAACATATTGGATTAGTGCACAATCTCAATGTTGTCCTGGTAGAGATGGAAGGCATCTATAAAGTTTCAGTGAGATATGGATGAAGGTTGTATTGGATAAATTAGTTGCATGATCATATATTTATGCATAATAACTAGCCAGTATAAATATTTCTTATGAAATGTTTCTAACCATATAAATGCGTTTGACTTGTAGGAAAGATCGCATACATAATTGCCTACAAGAAAAGAAGAATGAAGACTTGTTCCGAAGACCCTTCTAACCACCAAGAAGAAAGGGAAGACAAGTCCAAGAAGGATGATGTCACGGTGTAGTATCAAGACATGAAGAGAAGTTCATAGTTCCATCATGCAATAGATGGAAACATTGTGGGATACAAAGCAATATTCGTAGCACGAGGATTCTCAAGAAAAGAAGGCATAGACTACGAAGAAACATTTACAGCTACTAGAAGTGAAGTCACATGACATGCATAATCATGTGTGCAAATGAAAGAAGGCATTGTACGAGTTCAAAAGACACCCATGGGAAACACATACATGATGATATTGATGAAGATATTAACCTTTGCTACAAGGTTGAAGATGCAAGTCTATACACTAGATGGTTACATAGAATATTATCAACATAGGAAGCTACTTGTCACTCCGGTACAGAATGTTTCAGTGCATAGAGTACAGAAGACAGAGGGAGTATGATGCTTCGCTTCAGAGGGAGTGACTACAGAATATCCTGAGGATTGACATGGTACGACTGGATGGATAGATTACTGATGACTCTAGACTTTACTGAGAGTAAAGTGGATTCCAAACTTTGCTTCAAGGTTGAAGACGGAAGACCAGTGATGCTCCTGTTATATGTCAATGCACTATTTTCTAGGCATGGAGGCATGGACAAGGGAAGTATGTAGTAGAGATCCTGAATAGGTTCAGGATGATGGACTGCATGACCACACCTATGGCATCGAACCTGAAGCTATTGAGTGATGCTTCATCAGAGTCGGTTGATGCTATGATGTATCGTCAGATTATTGGGTAATTGATGTACCTGACGAACACGAGACTAGACATTTGCTTTGCTGTGAACACCTTGAGCCAGTACCTGATAGATCCAAGAAGTGTTCACTTGATTGCTGCAAAGCATATTCTGAGGTACCTAAAGGGTACAATTGATTATGGGCTCAAGTACGATGCAAATCAAAAATTAACCTAGAGGGTTATGTTGATTCAGATTGGGCAGGCAGTGCCATCGACAGGAAGAGTACTTCTGGATGTTGCTTCAGTATGGGATCAAGTGTGATATCTTAGTTTAGTAGGAAGCAATCCTATGTGGCACTGAGTATAGCTGAAGCAGAGTATGTCGCAGCTTGTTTAGCTAGTTGTGAGGCAGCATGGCTACGGAATCTACTGTCTGATATATTTGATCTCCAGTTGGATGCTACTTGTATACATTGTGACAACTAGAGTTGTGTGAAGTTGTCAGAGAATCCAGTGTTCCATGAAAAGTCGAAGCATATCGAGATCAAGTACCACTATATCAGGGATATGGTGTAGAGAGGAGCAGTGGAGCTCTAGTATGTTGCGACGGAGGAAGAGATAGCTGATGTGTTGACAAAGCCATTAGCCAGAGTGAAGTTTGAGTACTTCAGGGAGAAGCTTGGTGTTCTCCAGATCGAGGTTTCCTCCAAGAGAAGGTGATAAGACCCATAGCCATTCTGTCATGGTGAGAGGATTCAGTTCCTTCCATGTCAGATATGAGTGCTAGAGATCCATATCCATTCTGACGAGTAGGTCAGATATAAGGGCTGAGCCATTCTGTCATGGTGAGAGGATTTGGTTCCTTCCATGTCAGATATGAGTGCTAAATGCCATTCTGGGAATGGAGGCACTTGGTCAGTTACCAGGAACACTCAGTCAGGGACTGAGAGAGCCATTCTGATGAGCAGGTTAGATGTAAGGGCTGAACCATTCTATCATGGCTAAAGGATTAGGTTCCTCCCATGTCAGATGTGAGTGTTAGCCATTCTATTGAGTAGTATAGTTGTAAAGGAAACTGCCACTCTCCGGGAGAGTGGAGGCACCTGGTTCATTTCCAGGTGGCTCAGTCAGGGACTAGGGGCCATTTTGATGAGGGTGTAGGATTCAGTTCCTACCAAGTCATATGTGAGTGTAGAAATCTTCCATCATTGTGGCAGATGTGGTTCCAGCCTGGGTGAAAAGAACAGATTTCTTTCATCATTGTGGCGGATGTGGTTCTAGCCTGGATGAAAGTCTTCCATCATTGTGGCAGATGTGGTTCCATCCTGGTTGAAAAGAACAGAGTTCTTTCATCATTGTGGCGGATGTGGTTCCAGCCTAGATGGATGTTCCCTTCTGACGAGTAGGTCAGATATAAGTGCAGAGCCATTTCACAGATGGTAGTTGATGTGCCTACCATGCTGGTGAATGTGAGTGTTGGGCCTTTCTGATGTGATTATATTTTACTACATGATTAGATGTGCGTGCTGGGCATGCATTTCTGACGAGTAGGTAAGATGTAAGTGTTGCGAAAAGACCTACCTGGTGGCTAGGCCTACAACCAGCATGAAAATGGGCTAGCTTTGTAGAAATTCCTATGATGAGATAGTACACACATGATGATGACCAGAGATGATCCAGATCGAGATATGATCCAGATCCAGTTATGATGACTCCGAGAGATCTAGATCGAGTGATGATCTAGATCCAACAGTGATGATCCAAATCCAGATCCAGATCGAGTGATGATCCAGATCCAGTCCAGTGGTGATGATTCAGATCATGTGATGATCCAAATCCAGTCCAGTGATGTTGATCTAGATCAAGTGATGATCCAGATCCGATGATGATGTCTAGTGATGATCCAGATTGAGTGATGATCCAGATCCAGTGATGATGTTCAGCAGTGATGATCTAGATCAAGTGATGATCCAGATCTAGATGAGGATGACTTACAAATGAAGATGACTTGAAGATGAATATGACTTTGAAGATGACAAAGACTTGATGATGACCGAGATGATACAGAGAAGAATACTTGTGCTGATAAATTGTGTCGAGTGAATACCTTCCTAGTTAAGAGGGAGTGTTGATGTAATTGTAACTTCGGAATGTATTCATCCGTATTTCTTATGTATTGTAACCCGATGTTTATTCCAGGAAGTTTCTATAATGAGAAATTCATGTCAAGTCATTGTGGGTAACCCTCTTATTGGTCAAGGGTTAAAGTCCCCACAGTTGTGGGGCCCTTGGGTTATTAGACTATCCTAGTGAAGTCGATCCTAGGTGAGTCATTGTAAGTCGAGGAAATAGTCCCCACCATTGTGTTACCCTCCTATTGGTTGGAGGAGGCAAAGTCCCCACAAGTGGTGTGGCACTAGGGTTATTAGACACTCCTAGAGATGTCGGCTCTAGTAAGTAATTGTTAAGTGAGGACGACATGTTGGAGTGCACTTCAAGTGAACGAAAGAATATAAATAGAGAGTGAGAGCCTCTCTATTTATCACTTGTACTACACATCACTCACTTAGTCAAGTGTGACGCATTAGTGATGAATGAAATACACTGGGACTAGACAAGAAGAAGACTACTGCTGTCGGGAGTGCATCTTACTATTTTGGGGTCTTACATCTTGTGGTGATTCTATCATTGAGGAAGTTGCGAGGTTTTCTCCATTTATTGTTTCCCGATCAAAAACATTGTGTTCATTGTCTCTTGTGTTTGATTTCTGTACTTGTTATTCTCTCAGTAAAGATCCTAACATAATGCTAGCTTAATGTTGAAAAACTAATAGTGAACACCCTAAGCCAGTTCCTGACGGATATAAGACATGTTCACCTGATAGCTGAAAAGCATGTATTGAGGTACCTAAAGGGTACAGTGGATTATGGGCTCAAGTATGATATGGGCATGTAGCACCAATGATAGGAAGAGAACTTTGGGTTGGTTCTTCAATTTGGTATCTAGCATGATCTCCTATTTCAGAAGGAAGCAGTCTTGTGTGGAGCTGATTATAGCCAAGGAATATTATGTTGTTTCTTTCTCAGCTAGTTGTAAGGAAGTGTGGCTACAGAATCTACTATTTGATTTATTTGACCTCTAGTTAGATGTGACTTGTATCTTATACGACAATCGGAGTTGTGTGAAGTTGTTGGAGAACCCTGTTTTCCTTGACAAGTTGAAGCACATAGATATTAATTTCTAATTTCTTAGGGATATGGTGTATAGAGGAGTATTGAAGCTCCAGTAAATGGCAATGAACAAGCAGATAGATGATGTGTTGACCAAGCCTCTAGCAAGACTGAAGTTCAAGTACTTCAGAGAAAAACTTGGTGTGATATAGAATGAAACCCCTCAAAAGACGGAGTGATGAGTTCTAGCATAGTTGGAGAGAAAGGTTGTGTAAGTGTAAAATTTTTGGTGAAGATCGCAGGTTGTTGAGACATAATCAGTCATGTAGGTTGTCCTTAGATGTAATAAGTCATGGCGAAGTTCGTAAGTTATCCTTGGACATAATCAGTCCTAATATGTTTCTATGCTAGAAATAAAAAGAGACTATAAGACAAATATGCATGATATCTCACATGGGAAATGAGACAGGTTGTCTGATTGGAAAAGAGCCCAGTGAATCAGGTTGCTTGGATGTAATCAATATTGTAGGATTTCCTTTGAAGTAATTAGTACTGGTGAAGCTTGCAGGTTATCCTTGGATGTAATTAGTCTTGAGATAGGTTATTCAAGATTAAATAAGAGCCTTGGTGTGGTACACATGTTAGTCGAATGTAATAAGTCTATGGGTTTTCCAAGTGTAAATAGGATCCCCGACGTGGTACGCTAGTTACCTGAATGTAATAACCCCTGAAGGTTGTCTAAATGGAAAATATCTTGCATGTAGGTTTTTAAAATGTAATAAGTCCTTGAGGTTGACCTAGAATGTAAATTTATTGGTGTAGTAGGTTGTTCGGTCATAATCTGTCCTTACATATGTGTGTGTGTGTGTGTGTTTGTTTGTATGTTGGAAATGATAAGGTCACAAGACACTTGAGGTGCACCTAGGAAGTTATCCTATGTTGGTAGAATGCAAGTTAATCAAGGAGAGATATAATGCACTTAGTGTGCTCCTAGGTGTTTTTCACATATTGTAATTTGCAGTTTCTTTGGATGATGTGAAAGATCATAGAATACTCCTATGGTGATAGAATGCAGGTGATCTAAATCTAGGACATGCTCTATGTGTTTTTGTTTTTTTTTGCAGGACAAAAGATATGATCTGGATACAACGAGATAAAGGTAGGAGACATATCTTATTATTGTGTAAAATTAAAGAAGGTCATGACTTGTACTTACGCAATGTCTTACTCGTAGATGTGATGAAGACCTAGATGAGGACTAGGCCTCACCCAACATGAAAAAGGGATGGATCTATAGAAATTTCTGATGATAGATAGTTCCATTTGATGATTGATAAAAATTTGATCATGACAGAATATATGATGATGACTCTTTGTTGATGACTGGACCAGATGTGTTGATGACTGTGGAAGATAGATAATACCTTCCTAGTTAAGAGGGAGTGTTGATGTATTTGACTTAGGAATATATTCTAATGTATATTATCATTGTATGTTATTGTACCTCCATCGAAGATGTGTTTTCCTCCTTTTAGGATGTCATTATTGTGTATGGACTTTAAGGTACAACCTCAATTGTAAGTCGGGGAAATAATCCCCATTGTAATATCATGTAATGTATTTTTGGAGTGTCTCTAGGAGAAGTCGGACTTGTTAGGGTAAGTGGTTGGCTCTAGTCATGTAATAGGTACATCACTTCATAGGTATAAATAGGGAGGCACCCTCCCTCATTTATACACACCTCATACTCACTCAAGTTCACATGAGAGAGAGAGAGAGAAATAAGGAGGAGGGATAGATAGGTGTTGAAGAATTCTTATCACTGGGTTTGTTCATATTATGTTACAATATTTGTACTATTCTGAGGAAGTTTTTGGGGTTTTCTCTTTTATGGTTTCCCTAGTTGAAATATTTGTGTCTTGTGTATTTGTTCTATCTTATGCATCTTGTTTCACTTGTTATTATTTTAGATAAATATTGTAATTAAGCTAATAAGATCTCGAAAAACTAACAAGACCGATCTTTGTGATGGCATGTATATCAGGCTATACCTGTTTGATATCTGTCAAGAAAAAATCAAATTAAACCAAGTGTTCATCATGGCTACAACAAACAAGGGGATTCCCTAGTGGAAAATCATGCAATAGTTATTATAAAGTTCATTTTTAACGTTCTTACCTACATGGCCATTGGAAAATCATCTACAAAATATGGTAGAAAAAAGAGATCTACCTATTTATTTGAAAACCATCATTTACATGATGAAGTTTAACAATCCATTGATTAGAGCACAAAAATCTAAACTTGAAGTTATAATCCACTTCAATTTCTATTTACTTGTACAACATGTACAATTTAAAATACAAATTTCTTAGCACATGTTGCATATATAACTAAACTGAAAACTTGTAGTTTCATTCCCCCGTCAAGTTAGCATTGACTTTTTAATAGGTATAGTAAAGAATGCCAGAGATAAAATGTACAAAAATAATTGTCTCAAAGAACACAAATGCTAAATATTGTGTTCACCATTATCTTTTCAAAATCCCAAGTTTATTATTAGTAACCACATTGAATACATATTTAAATTTTCCTATACAGTCTTAATATTTTTTGACCTATTATCAGAAGAAGAAGAAAAAGTACCTCCTCTAAAATTATTCAAATGTAGAAGTATACAGAATGGAATTACCAAAATGGACAATGAATTAACTCTACTTAACTCCAAGTTTTCTGAGATCAGCTCAATGGTCAACGCATAGTGTTATCACTCCAGGAAATTCCTCTAGGTTGTATCTCGAGGATGCCTGGTAACTTAAAATGTTTTTTTTAGGGTTTTCTAATATGGATCAAGTCAGATGACCTATATAACCTTCGACTCTCAAGACATGCATGAAACTCACTCAATCACAAGGCTTTTGGTTACAACTTGTTCAGTAGTTTGAAAATAAGGTGCGGGGATGGAGAACTCATCAAGCTAGCAGACTTACATACAAAATAGATGCATATAAATGGATAAATCCTCACAAGGATGGTACTTATAAATCAAATCACATTAACTCAATAATAGGATGACAACTATTAGCTATTAATCAACTTGAAAATGACCTAAATGCACATTCAGGCATAAGTATAGTAAAGATAAAGATGATGGCTGAACAACTCATAACAAAAGAGCTTACAATTAGAACAAACAAGATGAGACACTTGACAATAGAATAGGATTACAAATCACAGAAGTCGAACCTTTATTATAAAATCAATCATGGGCTTTATAGCCTTCTACAAAAACGATAGATGCTGAAAATCCGATCTGTTTACGCAAAAAATACTTGAAAGTGATAGTTTTCTCATATTAGGGATTCAAACCCTTGCTAACTATTTGTCTATCTATTGTGAATATCTAGTTCACTGAGTGAACTTTTAATAACTAAAGTGGTCACTGATAATCACCACTGTTGGTTCAGTGTGAAATTGCCACCAACAGCCAATGTCTCGGTGTTTAACTGAAGTGACCTTTATTGTTTAATCCGCTAGATTTTTCTGCCTTGTTTCCCCGGTTGTCGATCGAAATATCTAACCTCTAACCGTTGGCACCCCAAGACTCAATGCTGCCACAATATCGGTGCCTCAAATGACTAATATTCTCAACATCGGCGATCGGAACCCCAAACCACTAACCATTTGCAATTTAAACCACTAACCACTGGAACTTTAACTAACCATTAGAACTTTCAATCACTATATTCTCTATAGTGGCAGCGCTGTAGTGAACTAAAAATCTGAAACGTCAATGATAAGAACTCCAAACTACTGACCATCGGAACTTTCAATCACTATAGTATCCACAGTGGCGGCGTCGTAGTGAACTAAAAATATGAAACATCGGCGATCATAACTCCAAAATTCTAACCATCATAACTTTGAATCACTATATTCTCCGCAGTGAACTAAAACTCTGAAACGTTGACGATCGGAAGTTGTTTCCTCTAACCCGTCGGTGCCTTAGACCTGAGCGCTATCACAGTGTCAGCGGCTCAAATCACTAATTTCTAAGCATCGGCGATCGAAAAGACTAGCCACTAATTTGTTTGCGATCGGACACTCTAGGCACTAAACTTTTCATCAACAATCAAAAGCTCTTTTCTCTAGCTCATTGGTGCCTTAGACCGGAACGATGCCGCAATGTCGGCATCTCAAACCACTAATGATCGGTGATCGAAATATCAAGCCACTAGTGCATCGAAACTTCAAACAGCTAGACCCTCCATACTGGCGGCTACATAGAGGACTAAATCTCCAAAATGTCAGCATTGCATAGGATTAAACCTCCGACCTGCTATCAAAAATAAATAGTTCGGGCGAGCTTTGTGTTTCATCATACACCAAAATAATATTCTTCAAGTAAGAAATTGTTTCCATCACATGTATCCAATGCCCATCCGTGTCTTGCTGCAGAAGTGTCTGGAACTGATAAATAGAAGTCTTTGAATGACTCATTCCATATACAATTTTAGTCTTTGGAGCTCTTATTGCACCTGTGTAATTTTCCCAAGCTTGTCATTGTAGTTAAAAACATAGGGGGGCAGGGGGGATTTTGTTGTTCTTTCAAACTATCAGTGATATTCATATCATTCATTGCATGAGTTAAATTCTTCATACTATAAAAATAAATTTATTTTGGGAGATAACATCTGGCTCCTAATTGGGGATGGGAACCTCCCTGTGAGCTCCCAATAACCCTAGACCAAAAATTCCTTTAATGAAAAAATTAATTAAAGCTATCTTCTAGTGTTCCATTGGGCATGGATTCATTTCTCTTCTATAACTGATCCGCTACACCCTTCCTGTAGCACGCTATGGTTATTCATGAAAACAACTGAAAATGACCTAGTTGCTCATATTAAGAGATTATTTTCCTATCTACTCCTACTCCTAATTCTAATCAGTAGATCCTTCTTATCACGTGACATGATGCTTCCAATGAAGCCAGGTTAGAAGCTGATCTGTTGAACTTATTCTTGATCTTGACCCAAAAAATAGATGAATTCCTAGCATGCAACAATGTAGTTTTGAAGGGTGACAGAATGATCCATCATCTAACAAAAATATTTTGATATCTACACTGCTTATAAGTTCCAGATAGTCAGCAACAGGGTCATAAGAACCAACAGGAAATACCTTTTTATGCTGGTGATCTTTTCCTTCACTGATGTCAATGTTGAATGTGGACTGCTCAACCTTTGTCTGATAAAAATGCAAGCTCAACAGTTGATATGAATCTTTTTGCTCCTCTTCACATAATTTGAATTCATCATGATGATAGGATGGCTTATCACAACTAACAATTTCCTCTTCCACAATAATATCTTTGTAGGATATACCAAAACTAAAAAGATCTGTATTGGACTTTTGAGCAACAGATTTGTAACAAGCATCTATCACAGCATTCACACCTTTTTTATCATCTCTCTGCTAAAAAGAAGAACTAGATGAATTTTGTGTAAACAATAAGTCTTCACAAATTTTAACCTATTCTTCCTCATCATTGTGTTTGTTGAATATAGGAGTATCAAGATAAGATCCTAATGACAGAGATCAAGGCTCTTGTATAGGATTATTAGCAATAGAATTTTGAAACAGATCCAAAAAATGCTACCTAGTTCCTTGTCATGATTTGAAGCAACATGTTCATAAGGAGAAGGAAGATCTTCTTGATGTTCTAGCTGGAGATTATATAGTCCTTGGAAATCTTGTTCCTCTTGGTTACTACAAATTTCCTTGATTTTCAAATCTAGAAACTATGAGCTAGCCTGACCTATTTCAATGATCATTTGACCAGAAGAAAGGTGATCATTTCCATGTGTAGTTAAAGAAATCAATTCCTTAGATTCACCACAATCAGATTTAATGGTGGTAGGAAAACCTTCAACTCCTTTATAATTTATTTCTAGTTTATGTTTATGGGAAAGTACCTCATTGTGAATATCATAAGAGAGATGAGGTAGCTCTTGAGGGAGATATTCTTCTTTATTTACCTTTTCATCCTAAGAATGCACCTTATATTCTTCACAACAACTATCAAATGCAAACTCATCTAAATAGTATATTTTATAGTGCTTAGTGAATGCGCAGTGAAAATCTTTCAATGATGAAATGCTAGAAGGAGGTATAGAAAAATACCACTGACGTGCATCACCATATAATGAATACATGAAAATCTTCATGCTGCTGATCTAATATATCCATGCATTCGTGAAACTTGAGGAGGTGTTCTACAAGATTGTCTTCTTTCTCCTCCTTGAAGACAGGTAAAAAATCTCCCCATTCGGACATATCAGGTACTGGATGTGGGAAACCAGGAATGTAAGAGAATTCAAGAGGTGCGAACCTCCGAGCCAAAAGATAAAAAAAATATTTTGAAAACTTAATATTGTGGAGTCGCCACTGAATTCGTCTTTAATGGAGTCTCCAAGGATGAGATATTCATAAGCAACTATGCTTGAAGATGCCCTGTCACATACCCCAATTTTGTAAAATAATGATAATTTTTTTTATTATATTCCTGAGACATTATGTTAAATTAATGCTAAGTATAAACTGATGACTAAGCAGAGTCAACAGAAGTGGAATGTAATTCAGAATATTTTAGTATTAATAAATAAATTGTGGAGACAACAGCATGGGAGAGCTGTTAAAAAGAGGTTACTGGTCAAACTGGTGGATGGAACTAGGTGGAGGGAAAAATACAAGTTGTAGCATCCTCAAACACTTCCTAGTTGCAGGTGGAAACTTCCCTATATTTGGGGTCATGATCCCCCAAGAAAGTGGGATCAGAGCAGGTGGCTCATTAAATGACAACTAACCCAAAAAATACCTAGGCAATCTTTTAAAAGTACTCAATGAAGAGAGTTGGGGCTGCTCAGATATTGGTTTCAGAGAGAATTCATTCAGGTGAATGTTATTCAGGAAATTCGTTGAGGAAAGAGGGAAAAATAGTAAGGAATTTGTTTTGAGAGGAATGCTGTAGTAACTTGATTATTACAGCTTGTTAGCTGGGGAAACGTACTGTTAAGTTCTGGAGTAATACTGAGTTTGAAGACTGGTATCTGACTTTTTGTTGTACCTAGTTCCAGCCAGGGAGACTAGAGCAAGCTCGGGGGTCCTGAGAATTCGTTGTTTGAGCGCTCTCTAGGAATTGGTAGGGAGGAATGGCCTCCCATTGCTAATTGTTGTCCACAGTTTCAACAGGTTCTGTCACTTAACTATTTTTGTTTTAATAAATGTGAATGGATGAATGTTATGCTTATATTATATGATTGAAGATTTAGTTGGTTCAGTAATGTAAATTATCTATTTTATCAGTGACCGAATCTTTTGATGAAAGATAAAGACCCTCTGTGTTTTTCCACATCTGGGTTTTACCAAACCGTACTCCAGCTCAAGGGTAATTTAATTAAGGATAGTATCATGAGATGGTAGAGTAATAGATTGTTCTTCACCTATTTGCAGAAAAGATGTTATATTGATAGTTTATAAGTTTCTAGATAAAAATTACTTTCCTGGTTCAGTATTTTACTTTCAGCAACATTATTGTTGTAAAGAACAAATAGAAAAAATAGGATTAGACCGAATGCATCTACTGTTATACTTACAGTTTCTTCTTCTAAGTATAGAATAACTATACTACTATATGTTGAACAATGAACTAAGGGTAGGAATAGTTGTATGATAATTAAATCTTACTGTCAGATCAGTATGATCTAGATTATATGTATGTTAGTGACGAAATCATTTTATTATTTTTCCTTCTTTTATTCTAGACTGAGTTCGAAAAGTTCCAAAACTGTTACTCTTTTGTTTTGAATGAAGATTAAGATCTATGCTTATAAGGTAGATTTTAGATAAAGTTAACTAAACTCTGGATATATAAACAGACACTATAACTAATAAAACAAATTACTTACAAGAGAATAAAGATAATATAACATAAATTACACAAGAATGTAAATAACAAGTGTTATCTCTCAACATGCTTACAAGATAAACTAAAGACATAAAAAAAAATTGGAGGCTTAGTAATCTTAGAAAGATATTATGGATATTATATGAGTAATAATAATATACTTTTATTTTATACATTATAGGCATATGATTACTGTTAATATAAAGTAGGGTTCTTATTATCTTGAGTACAGACCAAATTTAGATTATACTGTCTGAACTACAAAGTATACTGACAGGATTCAAAAGTATTGTAAAATTAAATACATCGAAACCCTATATCATTAAAGGGTATAGATTTTACTTCAATGATTGCAGATCCTTTTATTGACTAGAAAGTCAAACTATAATCAAGTACAGAAACCCTAATAATAATATTTTAATAATAAAATCAAATGCATATCTGTACAGTAAATAAATGCCCAAAATGGCAGGATGCTCAACTTTGGAGCTTAATTATATTTAGGTTTGGAAATCATCCTGTTGCAGAAACATAGTATAATACTAATAGTAATTATTGAAAGTCCTTAATCAACAGGTTATTTATAAACAAAGAACAATTATCATTATTTCTATTTATACTTATAAAAGAAAGGAGCCTAAACAGAACTAGCAATAGAGATAACAAACATTTCCAGGTAAGGTTATTTAAACATTATAACCAGTAATAATTATTGCATCGGTATTTTACTGTATAGAATTATATGATTTAGAAACCACAGTAGTGTTTTAAACTTTTATTAAAATACAGTAAAAATCCTACCAGCAACTACCGTTGATTAAATAACATAAAATAAACCAAGTATTTTATCGAATTCACAGAAACTGAAAGTATCATGGATAACGTATAGCTTCAAATACAAGGTAAACCCTGATTAAAACTTAAATATGTACGAAGGATGAAGTTTATCTCCTTGGAACCTCACAGCTTCCAGTGTCATTTACAACAAAGTAAAAACTCATAGCCTCTACAAACAGTAATACATATTTTTTCTTGCTTTACACAGTTTTCAAACAAGACCCAAAACCCACAGTCTCGGCTTCAGCCAAGATTCCGTTTTAAACAAAGAGTCGAAATCTTTTAACACTGTTAGGGTTCACCAAATGAACCCACGTAACAGCAAGAGTTATACATCACGAAAACAAACCCTTAACTTCCCTAAGAACCAGCAAGGAGGGAACGCCATGGTTAGAACCAGGCTTACCGAGGAAATCCATTTGTCGAAGTCTTGCGCCATCCACGCCGTGAGGAGGAGTCCAACCCTGCAGTGAAGGAGCAGTTTAATATTAAAACTTTATAAAAATGTATTTGTTAAGCTATTATTTAAAATATAAAACCAAAGAAAACTATGTACATACCTTAGAGTTTGAAAGAGATATGGCCACCAACGAACAACAAGACTACCACGAGCAGGAGGAAGGGTAAACCCTTCATTCGTTGCAGAGAAGATGGAGCTCGTGGAAATCTAAAGGAGTACCAGTCATGATGGAGAAACCCTAGGTATTATAACACCACTTAGTGGCCAGCAGCGAAACTACTTGACACAGTAAACCTCCACACAATGTGGCAGAGAAACCACAAGGAACTAAACCAGAAAAGGAGTTGACTAGCAGACAGTGCGAGCAACGAGATGGACAGGAGGTGTTTCAGAGCATCCAAAGGCCTGCAAGCAGTGGAGAAATGAAGACTAGGGTTAAGTCAACTAATATAAATGACAGTGCGTGGCTGGGAAGAGTCCACGTAGCCCAGTTGATAATTACCATGCAGTGGGTGTGAGCTCTAATGTTCCACGACAAAGAATCACCAATGATTTATTTCCACAACCCTAATCATATCGCAAGGATTCCTTAAAGCTCATCATACCGTAAACCATTACCTGCGTTAAAAATTTTACCATATAAACATTAGGATCGTGTTTACAAAACATTATAATATGGTTTTGTTTATCGTCGGTCTCATACATTTTAGGTATGGAGATTTATATTTCTTAGTTTATAATAAGATATAAGAGTAAAGAAGTAAGATTTATTTACCTTGGACCAGTTTATTTGTAAACTTATTTTCCTTCTATTTTATACATAGAAATAGTTTGCAAATGAAGTAAAGGGAATAATAGTATAAGGTTAATAGAATTGTAATAATTCTTATGAAGTGATCATTCAAACATGATGATGGTTTTACTCTTAACCTGGTGAATTTTCTTTGTTTGTAAGACAACAACACTGCTAATATTCATAGAATCATTTTCATGGTGACAATTAGACTTTTTCAAGCCCAAGGGTTATAGAAGATATTATAAGTCAATATCTGATTGATAGCTTGAGAAAACTCAGCATTCTTGGCTTGATAGTATGGAAAAGAACATCGTAATTGGCATTTGAGTATAATCAGTATGAAAATGTTCTGTAATCTTACCAACAAACCTTTGACCTTAGAATAGAAATATTTTTCTAATCATAAGCATAATAAACCTAGGAATGTCTTTAAAAGATTTGTTTCCATACAAACTTCGATCATAAAAATAGAAGTAATATTCCAAAACAATGCAGATCCTCAAAGTATTCAAAGGAGACTTGTATCATGCAATAAACTTGATAAATGCTTGAAGTAAGAAAAGTTTATGTTGACACTTAAACTACCATATCCTTTACAATTGCAGTTGCAAATCAAAACATATTCCGAATCTAAACTTGGCATGTTACAGTAACTATGGACGAGTAAAATTAGATCTTGATATGGTAACCTAGTTATATTTACTGTGCTAGGTAAGAAACATTTATTTAGTTTTATACTTGCATTTTAGTAAACACATCAAATGGTTCAGTACTCCATAGGGATACTTAATCCAGTTTTCATAAAGGAAAAGTAGTTGTCATCTTTACTAGTAGAATTCAACTTTCTATCAGTAAGATATTAAAAGAGAATATAGTTAAATCTTTAGCTTTAGAAGCCTGGTAAATCTGACAAGCATGTATATACTTTTACTGATTGAATTTGTACAGCAAATCGTTATTTAATACTTTAGAGATTTGTTAGCAGCGACCTAAACATTACCTATATATCTGTAAGAGAAGGAAAACTGCTGCATTAGCTCGGAAGCTAAGTAAGCCCAGTCTATCATGACAATCCCCCTTGTAGTCGAAAACATAAAACAAATCAGTGGCTGAAAAGAAAATATTCTTTAAAGATAAGTATAATCAAAAGATCATTCAGTTATAATTCTAGTAACATAAAACTAATCAATTCAGTTAATGACTGCTTTAATAAGAATATATATTATTTTTAAATTTTTAAATTTTTCGGAAAATCTGGGGTTATGACATGCCCAGACCCTAAAAATTTTTGATGCATTTAAAAAATTCCTGGGAATTAAGAGTTCAGTAGAAGAAATAACAACAGAAATATTTCTTGAAATACTTGATGTAGCTTTTTGTGCAGCACTACTAGCCTGTCTTAGTAAAGCCCTAGCTTTCCTCAAAATTTATTCTGGATCTAAAACCGGTGTTGCTGGTGACCCCTTTGGGTTTGCTATGGTACTTGGTCTTCTTGAAGACACCTTATATCAATGGAGTCGCCAGATAGATGATTACAACCATAATAATTTCCAAGATTTGTCTATTGTCAAAGCATGGATCTATGTCATCTCCCAAGGAAGCTGAGCTTCAATCTCCTCTCCCCAGCAACGGTGCCACTTTATTATCACTCCAGGAAACTCCTCTAGGTTGTATCTCGAGGATGCCTAGTAATTTAAAATTGTTTTTTAGGGTTTTCTGATATGGATCAAGTCAAGAGACCTATATAACCTCCCACTATCAAGACATGCATGAAGCTCACTCAATCATAAGGCTTTTAGTTACAACTTATTCAATAGTTTGAAAATAAGGTGCAGGGATGGAGAACTCATCAAGCTGGCAGACTTACATACAAAAAAGATGCATATAAATGGCTAAATCCTAACAAGGATGGTACTTATAAATCAAATCACATTAACTCACCAATAGGATGACAGCTATTAGCTATTAATCAACTTAAAAATTACCTAAATGCAGATTCATGCATAAGTACAGTAAAGATAAAGATGATGGATGAACAACTCATAACAAAAGAGCTTACAACTAGAAAAAACAAGATGAGACACTTGACAATAGAATAGGATTACAAATCCCCGAAGGTGAACCTTTATTATAAAATCAATCATGGGCTTTATAGCCTTCTACAAAAATGACAAATCCTAAAAATTCGATCTGTTTACACAAAAAATACTTGAAAGTGATAGTTTTCTCAGATTAGGGCTTCAAACCCTTGCTAACTATTTGTCTATCTATTGTGAAGATCNGCAAACTTTAAATAACTGAAGTGGTCACTGATAATCACCACTGCTGGTTCAGTGTGAAATTGCCGCCAACAGCCAGTGTCTCGGTTTTTAACTGAAGTGACCTTTCTTGTTTCATCCGCCAGATTTTTCTGCCTTGTCGCCATGGTCACGGATCAGAAGCTCTGACCTCTAACCATTGGCACCCCAAGCCTCAATGCTGCCATAGTGTTGGTGCCTCAAATGACTAATCTTCACAGCATCGGTGATTAGAACCCCAAACCACTAACCATCAGCACTTTAAACCACTAGCCATCAGAACTTTAAAACACTAGATTCTCCGTAGTGGCGGCACGGCAGTGAACTAAAAATCTGAAAAGTTGGCGATCGAAACTCCAAACTACTAACCATCGGAAATTTCAATCACTATATTCTCTGCAGTGGCAGCGTCGCAGTGAACTAAAACTATGAAACGTCGGCGATTGAAACTCCAAACTACTAACCATCGGAGCTTTCAATCACTATATTCTCCGCATTGGCGATGTTACAGTGAACTAAAACTCTGAAATGTTGGTGATCGGTACTCCAAACTACTAACCATCAAAACTTTCAATCACTATATTCTCTGCAGTGGCGGTGCCGCGGTGAACTAAAACTCCAAAACCTCGACGATCGAAACTCCAACCTACAAACCATCGGAACTTTCAATCACTATATTCTCCGTAGTGGCGGTGTAGTAGTGAAATAAAACTCCGAAATTCCAGTGATTGAAACTCTAAACTAATAACCATTGGAACTTTCAATCACTATATTCTATGCAGTGGCAGCGTCGTAGTGAACTAAAATTCCGAAACGTCGGCGATCAGAAGTTGTTTCCTCTAACTCATCGGTGCCTTAGAATTGAGCGCTGCAGTAGTGTCAACGGTTCAAATCACTAATTTCTAAGCATCGACGATTGGAAAGACTAGCCACTAATCTATCGGTGACCAGACACTCTAGGAACTAAACTCTTCATCGGCGATCAAAACCTATTTCCTATAGCTCATCGGCGCCTTAGACCGGAAAGTTGCCGCAGTGTCGGCATCTCAAACCACTAACGATCGGTGATCGGAACATCAAGCCACTAGTGCGTCGGAACTTCAAACCACTAGACCCTCCATAGTGGCAGCTACATAGAGGAATAAATCTCTGAAATGTCGGTGTTGCAGATGATTAAACCTCCGACCTGCTGTAAAAAATAAATATTTCAGGTGAGCTTTGTGTTTCATCATACACCAGAATAATATTCGTCAAGTAAGAAACTATTTCCATCACATGTATCCAATGCCCATCCGTGTCTTGCTGCAGAAGTGTCTAGAACTGATAAATAGAATTCTTTGAATGACTCATTCCATATACAATTTCAGTCTTTGGAGCTCTTATTGCACCTGCGTAATTTTCCCAAGCTTGTCATTGTAGTTAAAAACATGGGGGGGGGGGAGATTTCGTTGTTCTTTCAAACTGTCGGTGATATTCATATCCTTCATTGCATGATTTAAATTCTTCATACTATCAAAATAAATTTATTTTGGGAGATAACACATAGGTTTCTAGGATAAAATCCCTGGAAAGTGAGAATTCTTCACTTGTAGACATTAAACAACAACTCAGTAAATGTGTAGATCACTTTTATCATAATGTGGCCAGCTGGTTAGATCCATAGGTGGAACTTGTCACTTATGAATCATCCAAGGAGTGTTTTCCCCTTGATAATTGCATATGGGATGTTCAATTTTCTACAAAGTGTAGGAAATTACACTACCAACTCTATTGGATCAACATCATGTGCAATAACTACCGATTGAGATTTAATTTCAAAGCACATAAAAAAATCATTATGAAAACTAAGAAGGATAAGTAAATTCTCCAAATTTTCTAAAAGAATGCACACTAGTTAACAAACCCAAAATGAAATACCTTTAAAGAATTCATATCAAATACATGAACAATTACAATTTCAATAAACACTAAATGAGGTAAGTTACATGATTGATTCCATATTTCACAACAATAGGACTCTTTATTTCAACATTCTTCCCTTCTTCCTCATGCTGGGATTTCTTCAGAATGTTTCATTCTTTGAATTTGTATCTTACGGGTTGTATTTAAGGATCATCTTAAAAATTATGTCTCCTACATTAAAACAGAAATAGAGTATGAGCCAAAAATACCAATATACATTACAAAACACAACTTAAAAAAAAACAACCTCAGACAATAGACAATAAATTAGACAAATACTCTGAGAATCTCTTAGTGGGAAACAATAAACATCAATGCTTTAGATATTATTTCATAATTAAAGGGAAAACAACATTTCTTCATAATTAGAAGGACAAAAAGAAGTTGGAAGTAAATAAATTATGCTTCAAAAAATTCTTAGTACAATACAATGTCGCTTCAAAATTATCCCTATTCAAACAAAATGTTACAAAGCATGCACAACAATTAGGTAATTAAAATCAAGTTGGTGTTGTACATTGCGAAAAGAAACTATAAGTTTTGCAAGGAAGGGAAATCATGGGGTAATTGTAAAAAGGCATTTTAGGATAACACATATAGTTATATGAATATTCACATCATATATAAGTATGCATCTTCCAATGGTGTAAGCCAAGTTGGATGCTTTGTAATTCCCTAGAAAGGAGAGTTGTGAAGGTGTAGCAATATCGTTGGTTAGAATATATTGAATTGTATAACAAAAAAAATTGATAAAATAGAGTATGATAGAGAGAGTGAACTATTAAGATGATCACTAAAGACATAAAAGGAGTTAAGTTTATGTTTAAGAAGAGAGAAAAAGATCCTCATACTCTAGAAATATTAACTACTGAAACCTATCGTTAAAGAGGATGTGTGTTTACTTTTCCCAAAATGGAGTTGAATATCAATTTCATCCATGTATATAAGATGAAAAACAACTTAACAAGAAAGTGAAAAATGTCTTACAAAATGTGAAGTTGCTCTGAAAATCATGGAAAGAAAAAAGGTAAATCCCTTTAAATTAATCCACTAATAATGTAGGATCGTAGTGGAAAAATATTAGCAGACATGGTCCTATTGATGAGCCTGATGTGTACGTAGATGGAAAATTCTACAAGGAATTCAATAGAAGGAGATAACCCAACTAGAGGCTTTGAATCGTTCCCACGCAGAGAAGATTCTATCCTCGAGCTGTTTGAAATGGCTAAATCCTATGGATACAAGGCCTCCACTGGAACGAGGTTTTATTTGATCTACAATATCTTCCATAAATATCAATTGAGAATGATAAAAGAAGTAATATCCAACTAACTTCTTAAGGACACTTAAACATGGTAGGCAATTTTTCAGAAATAAGATTGTTCCGAAATATAACAAATGAAACTAACAATTTCTTAATCATGTGAATCAAAATTACTCCTTTAAATTATCTTAATACTAACTCATCAAATAAAATCGCCAAGTATTCTGTCTGAAGTATTAGATATACAAAATAAACCAAAGAGACAATATTAATTCACAAATAAATATTCATAGATTAACAACCGATCATCAGTGGCATAAAGGATAACATACAATAAAAAAACACAATCGCTCAATGT
Source organism: Pseudotsuga menziesii (assembly GCA_001517045.1). Classification (NCBI taxonomy): domain Eukaryota; kingdom Viridiplantae; phylum Streptophyta; class Pinopsida; order Pinales; family Pinaceae; genus Pseudotsuga; species Pseudotsuga menziesii. The sequence continues at coordinate 112,873 of LPNX010368342.1, forward strand.
ACATTACATATGTCTATTCTAGTATAGAAACATCAACACAAGAGACAACATATAAAAGAAATCTGATAGTCAGTGAGCGAAACAGATTTAGGAGATCAGCTCAAATTGATTAAAAACATTCAATGAATAACCATGGAACATAATATGAGATAACTGCAATTTTATTAATCTGCAAAACATTACAAAATAGTAAAACCACAAACTTCCCTGTTATGTTTCAATTAGTATTTCCTCCTATACATTCCTTAATCTTTTTCTCTAAAAAGTCCCCCCCTTTATTTGAGAAATTACAACCTTAAATAATATTATAGATTTTACAAGAAAGGAAAAATTTCCCAAAACGTGGGATTACAAAATAAAATAGTTTTTAGGATTGGCCAAGGGTGGAATTCCACTTGGCATATAGGTCCATAAGCTCATTGATCTCCCTAAAATGGGCATGCTTTAAGTGGATTTCTATTTTACAAATTTGGGAGGAAATCTCTCTCTTTTTTATTTTTCTCCAGTCTTTCACGAACACCTGTATTCGAGCTACTGAGCCATGAGGAACCTCGATCCATCTAATGATTTATGGTACCATGAGCTAACTCATTTGCTAGATTAGTTTCTTTTCATCATCAAAACATTTTTCCACCTGTTCCAGTTGAAACTTAGGTGAAGGTGTTTGACTAATAGGCTCCAAGAGAGGCAAGTTCAACTAAGTTAGCAAAGGTTCAGCATATCACCATATTTGTTCGCAAGCCTAGCCTCTTTCATTGATTAGAGTCTCCACTGAGTCATAGATACCTTCCCATGTCTCAATAGTAACCTCAATGGTTTTGTCCTGCAGACTATCCAAGATCAGTATATCATGTGGTTTATCTTTAATATGCTTCTACTATCATGTCACCTGTTCAAAATCTGTAGATGATGTCCTTATGCGATCATGGTGGGTTTTGAGGGTTTCAACGTGCTTATCAAACTCTTCATACAACCCTTGCATCTCATAGAAACAAGTGTACAGATCCACCATGGCTTGTCAGAAATATTGATGCACTCTGCAAAGTACCTATTTGAGTTCTTCGGATGTTAGGAATAGAAAAGAGGAGGCTTTTGAGGCTAGTTGGGAATCTTTCAGCTGCTGATTGATGAGGAAAATTTGTTTAGCTTGTTTGTAATTTAGAACATCTGCATTCCCAAGATGTATTTTAAGTTTCCACTCTTGTTCATGTTTCTGCTCCGCTACTGACAAATCCAGTTTGTCTTTCTACATTTCTTTTTATTTTTCCCCAAGGACCAAACTAAGTTATGAAACTGAGTTAGAATTTGCACCTACAAAAACTCCCATGGAAGCTGATGTGTCCAATGCTCCTTCGTGAACATCAATGATATCTGAATTCCAAATAAACTGATTATGAGTAGGCACCCTTTTGGCAGAGCTTTCTATGTCTCTCTTTGATCCCCTCTTTACCACATCTTTGTCATTTTTTCTCAAATAGTACTTTCCCATCGATACCACTGCATCCTCTCCAAAATATTGCATCACTTCTTATGATGAAGTAGTTTGGTGGTGGATGGTAACCAAGGGATCAGTTTGGGTTTGGTTTAACGGAATGCCTATGCTGAGGGGAGGTATATTCATAGGAGAAGAAGGAGATGTAAAAGTAAGGGATGTAAAATAATCAACTATAGGAAAAAATTCTTTGTGAGGAAGAGTCATAGAGGCAGAAGGAATGTTCTCTTGAGAAAGTTGTTTAATTGGGGATGTTGTGATAGGGTGAGGTGGTAAAAGGGGAGGAGGAGAAGTATGATAAGGTGATTCAACTAAAACTGTGGGAATGCTAGTAGTATCTCTCATAATTGGTAAGAAAATTATCTCGGAATAGGATTTATGGGAAGATGATGAACATAACATACTGAGAAAGCCTTGGAGATTGGAAATGGATGACAAAAGGGTAGTCATAACAGCCTCTGGGTTAGTAGCAGGGTCTTCTTCCTCATCCGGCTCACTATGAACATCATGAATTTCAATATGAGGTGAAGATAAATAAATTACCTTTTGTGCAAAAGGTTCTTGCACAGGGGCTTTCTCTTGTTTAACAATAGGGAGCAAAGGAATTTGCCTTTCTTTTACGAGCTCTTCCTACATTTTAGTCTATTCCTAGATCACTTGAATCTTTTGTTTCTTAGGCTAGGTTTCAGCTATCTCTATGTGGGTCTGTAGTTGGGAGCTTATTAATTCAATATTTCTCTTGAAATATTCCCCTTTCTGTAGTGTATCTTCCATTGTAGTAAGACGAGGGCTGGATGGGCCTTCAAGGACACCTTTACCTTTGTCCTTGGGTAGAGCAGCGAGGGTAAAAATAGACCTTGCTGCATGTTCTCTTTCCTCCTTTTCTATTTGATCCTTCTGAAGATTTTGATTTATCTCGAATTTATCCTTCCTTTCACGGAGAATTATTACCTTGAGATCCTTCTAGTATTTGCAGAGATGAGACTTTCTATCTGGATCAGTGATTTTATTCATTTCTTCTTGAAAATATGTAGCCACTTGAAACATGGAATCATCAGGATCAATTTCATGGACATAATGAAATCTAACATGTTCATGTGCAAAGAGATTATCCAAATAAGCCATTGGTCCCTGCATTCTTTTGGATGCCTCCCCCAAGTTCATAACAAAAATTTCCTTTCCCATCAGGGATGCATGGGTGGGGTTTTGTAACACAAGAGAGTCAAGAGGTATAGGAAAATTGGGCCAAGACATTTTATTATGCTTTGTCGACTTGGTAAAAACCCCATCGATGACAGTTTGATAAGAAAATTATTGCAGCACCATATGGTCGAGAACTATCCTGGGAAGCAGGTGGACTGTATTGCTGCCACAAATTCTTATGTAAGAGTGTTATAGATGATTTTACCAAATCAGGTAGATCACAAATTAATGTCCTTCCCTGTCCCTCTGCAGACTCCTTGGACCCCATGGACTTATATTATACTTTAATATTCCAAGATCATCCCCAAAAATTTCCTGTTTATAAATATACACGACTTTTAAAGCAATACTCACATGTATACGCAACTTTTGACCTCAAACCCGCTTACATCGGGATGTGTGCAAAATGACAAATATTTTTGTATTTTTCCTCATTTGAGTTTGAATAACTTGACTCTTGGCCTTACAAATTCCTTGAGAATGCTCGGATTCGACCCTCCATTAACTATTTGGAGTGCTATATAAGGAACCCCTTGGATAGATTTAAGGAGGAGAAATTGAAGAGCAAAGAAACTATAGTTCATTGTTGCCTCTGCTTTACTTATACTTGACTCTGCATCCCTTTGTGCCTTGGAGCACATAGTGTTCTTCCCAATATTTCCTTTGCTTTGTGATATTGCTATCAAGAGATCAAGGATTGAAGTGGTGGAGGCCCAGATGGAGGAGTTGGTTTCTCCGATTCCAAGAAGTGCCGATAGAGTTTTTCACTATTGTATCTCTGATTTGTTAATAGAAATATCTTTTCCTATCCAATTCATGTGCATTTTAAATATGAATATTGAATCCATGGATGTATTTAATTGCTTATACATGGTTGATTATATATGCTAGGATAGCTCTAACACATTTATATATATCATGCTTGCTTTGTTTGTTGTTGTTGAGAGCAAATCATAATTGCAATTGCATTGGAAAATCTCAATGGGGATATAGTTCAACCGTCCAGAATAAGGTACAATTCAACATCCCTTAGAGTTAGATTTTCTTACTGTTCTTGCATATTAGGAAATATTGATTTATGGTGTCATACTATCTATCGTGGTACCCCCAAGACATAGGAAGTTTCTCTCCATAATAGAATTGGCGACTCCACTGGGGAGGTTCCTAGTTGTTTTTATTTGGGGATTAGGTATTCAATGTGCTTGAATTGCTCTTTATTTATCTGTTTCTATGTCGGGTTTGGGGTATGTTTTCCTAGTAGTGTCCTGTAGGATTAATTTGGTCTTGGGTTATCTTTTTTCCCTATTTTTCTTCATTTTTCTTCCTGTACGTGAGTATTTGCATTACAGTCACGTATACACACGGTTTTTGCTTGAATTCCTGTGTATGTACACATGTTTAATGCATACAGTCATGTATGCTTTTATTTTGAGATTTATATGGAGGATTGAGTGTTGTTGGGTGAGTTTTTATGATAGTAACAGAATTGGTGACTCTGCTGGGGAGGTTCGTAGTTGTTTTTATTTGGGGATTGGGTATTCAATGTGCTTGAATTACTCTTTATTTATATGTTTCTATGTTGGGTCTGGGGGTATGTTTGCCCAGTAGTGTTCTGTAGGATTAATTTGGTCTTGGGTTATCTTTTTTCCCTATTTTTCTTCCTGTATGTGAGTATTTGCATTACAGTCATGTATACACGCGGTTTTCGCTTCAATTCCCGCGTATGTACACATGTTTAATGCATACAGTCACGTATGCTTTTATTTTGAGCTTTATATGGAGGATTGAGTATTGTTGGGTGAGTTTTGATGATATATGAGTCTTCTTCGGTGTTGTTGTTGTCTGTATACAACCTTTGTTTCTGACCAGAGACCCCTTTTGATTTATTTTTAATTAGGTTTTGTTCTTGGCATTCATTTCTTCTTTTTATTTTTGGATTAGTGCATTATTTCTCTTTTCTCTTGGAGCCTTGTTTGCTGCTGTCTGTGAGTTGTTGCAAGGAATGATAATTGTAGAGTCTGTTAGTGCTTTTTATATATCATTTTTTTTAAGTACACAAATATTTTTTCTTTTGCATATTTATGCATTCTTGCATTTGCATGGCATGGTACTTTCATTAGGTTTTGTTTATTGAATTATTGTTAGGTGTTCATTTAGGAATGATTGCACTCTCATTTAAAGGAAGGAACTTGCATCTCATGTAGTGGCATACCCTGTTTTTCATTCGACAAAAGATTTGCACTTGGAATGTTTTGTTAGGTGTGGACTTTTATTTCACTGTTGAGTCTCAATATCATTAGTTGCACGGCCATTTCCTTTTTAGTAAATACAACCATTAAAATCAACGCTTAATTAAAATGAGATACATATTTTTATTTTATAGGGTTCACCAACAAGATTAGGATTTAGAGTCTTGGAAATGTTCATTGTTATTCAATTCTTCAAGACTACTAAATACAAACAATTAGGTTTTTTTCCATGAGAGAGTGAGAAATCCTTGGTATAATTAGTGTTTCTCAGGAAGATCCTCTTACATAGGAGTCAAGCATGAGGGAGCACACACGATTGTGATTGGCATGACCCCTAGTCACCTTCTATGAGCGTTGGATATATTTCCAGGATTGTATTCATATATGGGGGCCTTTGAGGTAGAGACCGATGCACCCTTGGGGTACCAGTTGTGCTTTCAGGCTTCGGTCTTTTCTACCCTTCTGATATGGTCGATGCCTCCTGCAACTGTCTACCTAAGAATTGATTATATTGGGGTGACCTTAGTTTCCTTACCTAGGTATTGCAAGGGATACTTGAAGAGGTTATTCTGTAGGTGTCATTTCCGTGTAGGGGATGGAAAACACAGTATCTTTATGCGTTGAAGCTGAGGGCCACTATAATTGGGTATGAACCTCCACTTGTAGTGTATGGGAGTCTTAAGACTCTCCTAGGTGAGGCATGCCTCTTGCATTTGGGAGCTCACATATACTCCCCTTGGTTTGAATATTTTTGGCTGTATATTTTTTAGGAGTGTGCTCTATGTACGCTAGTTTTATTATGGTTGTGTAGTTAGATTGAGTCTTTTCTTTTTGTTGAGTCATTGTGGATCTGGGTGCGATGCTCCATCATTCTCCTCTTTTATTAGGAATTATGCCTTCTACGTCTCCTCCTCCTTTGGTACGTCTCCTCCTCCTTTGGGAGAGAGGACCAGATAGTATAAATGGACTAACTCTCACTTTGATTCACACACCATGGGTGACCATGAACCTAAGATCCCGTAGATACCTCATCTTCCTCATCTCATATGGGAGGATGAAACTTCAAGCACATATGGGACTCTGTTGGGATCCAACCATTCTGATCTCCCTGAGACTGGTCTGACACCCAATGTTGGATTGGGTGTTGACCCTAGTGTTGCACCTGGGGGAACTTCCATTCCTTTCTAGGTGGAAAGGTTTGGTAGAAATAGTCATATTACACCTTCCATCCCTGTGGCATAGGTTCCTTCACACACACATCCTATTCCTAGCACTAATGTTCCTGTTCGGGGGCCTGATCCTAGACATGTGAATATTGGGGGCACAAGTTACATCCCTTCCCATATTCCATCATCTTCAACACTGGTTCCTTAAAATGTTTTTTTTATGACACAATCTCTTCCTAAATCCAGTGGTCCTTCGAGCTAGAGATCTACCATTAGCCATGTACATCCCACATCTAGTCACACCATAGCTTCATAAGGCTATGTGTCTCCTCATGTGTCGACTAGGTATGGACTGGATTATGGGAAGTCTTATGGAAAGTCTTGTAATACATCTTACAGATAGTCTTATGGACCATCCCATGGAACATATTATGGACAAAACTATACACCTTATGGGTCTGTGTATCAACCTACTTATTAGTCTCCTAACTATGGCTTCTTCATATCACCCTAGCCTCAAGGTGCTCCAAACTACAATATGAAACCCTACATGGGTCAAATGGGAGGAGGTTACTATCCCACTAGCCAAGGCCATGGTGTTTATAATAATCAACCCTATGTGAACCAACCTTATTAGGGATCTTGGAACCAAATGTCTAAACCTAGACTCCCTTTCCTTGCAACGCTAAACCTACCTGACTTGTTGAGATTGAAAAATTATTAGGTTGCTCATGACTCGGCATGGTCAGTCATTCCCACCAAGATTCCTTCGGAAATTCAAAAGTTCGAAGGAAATATTGGTGAGCATGTCATGATGTTCCACCTTTGGTACTCTTCGAACTCCTTGAATCATGATTCGGTTTGTTTAAGACTATTTCAACACACCCTTATAGGGCTTGCGGTGAAGTGGTACATAGAGTTTCCTGGTGGGACTTATACATCATTCAATGACATAGCTATGACCTTCCTCAATCACTTTGAGCTACCTATGTGTTACGACGTCAGTACTGAACTCTTGTCGACATTTTGGTAGGACAAATCCATGGATATATTTGATCACATTCAAGAGTGGCGTAAATGGAAGATATTGATTAAGGCCTGTATACCACTAGAGTTCCTTTTGGAATGGTTCCTAAAGTCGTTATTGCCTTACATAGAAAAGGAGGTTTCCACATCCGAAGTGCAGAATGAGGAGAAATATATCTTTAGAGCTCAAGAATTGATTCATTTATGCTCAATATGGGCTCTTGTATGAGATCATACCGAATGCACCTAGATCCAATTTCGACCCTAAGCTTAAACCTATGCCACATGTTGATTGCATTGTTGGCTCCACAAGTGCTTAACTCGTAAGCTTGGTTACAAACCAAATGAATAATTTTTCTATTAACAATCCTACATTGGGACAAGCTAAAGCTTTGTCTCATCCTTCCCAAATGGTAGATGTGCTTTCAGTGCAATCACCGAACCAGAAAGGTAACCAACAACCTGGATGAAATAAAAATAAAGGTAAAAACAATTGAAAGGGTGGGAATAAGAATGAAAATGAAAATAATGATAAGAACAACAACAATGCTGGGGGCGATAAGAAACCTAAGCGTAAGGTTAAATTTCCTTGTAAGCTACGCGGGGATGATCACCTCACTCACTTATTCCCTCGGATGGAATATGCCCCAAATTTCATCACGCAAGGCCCATCTGTGCTAACAACTCCTTTACATCAAAATAAGAATATGAACTTGAGGACCGTGGATCCTAGTGGTGCTTCAGGTGGGACTCCAAACCCATCGAACACCTCTAGTGTCCATGGTTGCATTAACATGGGGAATGCCACAAATGTTGTGACTCATTCTAAATATTATGGTACGTTGCAACCAGAACTAGGAAAAGGACCCGCTCCACCTTAGAGCCCTTTTCATATGTAAAAACATAGTGATAAGACTAAAGCTCTGCCTCACATTCCTAAGTGAGTATTACATGATTTTGAGGCACAATACTAATTCTAGAGTCACCCAGAACTATTCTATCATCGAGGATTTGGGCCAGACTCCTTGTGCGATGTCTGCTTTAGAATTTCTTCAGACTTGTCCTCCACAAACGAAAGCCTTGTTGTCTGCTCTTGGGGTGGCTGATGGAAGATCTCCTTCAGTGATCAAATTTAAAACTCATGGAGTCTATCATTTATTTCCTTACTATATGTCCCTTTTGGTGCATGTAGAGTGTCTAAATAACACCTTCAAGCGCATAGTGATTGATGAGGGAGCTGCGGATTCCATGATGTCTTTGTCATGTTGGAAGGGGTTGGGTTCTCCTGTGTTGCCTAAGTCAAGAAACATGTTAAATAAGTTTGATGGAAGATCATTCCAGCCGCACAACATTCTTCCTTCCCTTGAGGTCCAATTGGGAGGGAATACCATTGCAATCGAGTTTGAGGTGGTTGATGCGCCCCTTGACTATAATATTTTACTGGGTAGGAACTGGATTTACAATATGCAAGTGGTCATGTCATCACTCTTCCGGGTTGTTTGTTTTCCTTTGTATGGGATGGTTGTGACGGCCGATAAAAGATCCTTTTATCATTCTAGTTTGAAAGCATCGTTGGGAGATTCTATCCCGGTTATCAATCATTCTCAGCTGACAACTGAGAATATTGGGGTGGGCATGTATCCTTCACTAATGGGAACTTTTAGTTGTATCGCACTCATTTTTATGATCAGTTCTAGTCTTGTTAAGGATTCAATGTTGTTGAGTTCAGTTCCTTTTCACACTTCGCATATGGAGGATCCTTGGACTCTTCATTCTCCAAGTACTTCGAGTGAATTTTATATACTTTCCAAGACGAACATGCCATTGTCTACAACTATGGTGGATTATCAAGCTAATCTTGATTCGGTTGTAGAGTCTAGTCCTTCCTCTTTGTGGACGAAAAAGGAGGAACCTTATGCATTACCTTCTTGGGAAGTGTCATCACCTCACTCACATGACTACCTCGATGACATATTTCCATCAGACGAGGATATTCTCGAGGCTATGTTTGGGTTAGAACAACCTTGGGAATATTTACATCATAGATCTTATTTCCTCCCTAAGATTGATGATATTGAGCGTGATGAATTTAAGTTGATATTTAGTGATAAAATTGGTAGGCCTGTGATCCCATTAGGCTCTCTGAGAAAGTATGCTAAAGGGAACATGGATAACTCGTCACCAACTATACCTATCAATATTTATTCTGTTCCTAGAAAGATCCAAAATATGTACATTGGGGTGGGTTGTTCCCCTAATGAGATTAGAGAGTACACCAATATTTTTAAATAATTTCAAGATGTGTTCACTTGTTCATATGAATAAATTCTAGGAATTGACCCTCACATTGTCGATAATAAAACAAAAACCTATCCAGATGCTAAGCCTATTCGACAGCATTTGCGAGCAATGAATCCTAGGAAAGCGCCTACGATTAAGGCAGATATATAGAAGTTACTCAAAGTTGGCTTCATCTATCCTGTTCCCTTGATGAAGTGGGTGTCAAACCCCGTTCTAGTGGATAAGAATCAGGGAACGATCTGAGTATGCACTAATTTTAGAGATTTAATCGAGCTGTCCTAAGGATAATTTCCCGACACCATTTATTGACCAAATCTCAGATGAGAGTGTAGGGAGTGAAGTTTTCTCCTTTGTGGACGAATTTTCTGGCTATAATGAGATCCAAATTAAACCCAAGGACCAACAAAAGATTTCTTTTATTTGTCCTTGGGGCACATTTTCATACCGGAAGATGCCCTTTGGCCTTAAAAACGTTAGAGCTACATTTCAATGGGCCATGACCTTTTCCTTTCATGACCTTAAAATTATTATTGAAGTATATTTGGACAACTTAGCTATTCACTCTCGATTGAGGGTGCATCATCCTTATCATTTGCATTTACTTTTCGAAAGATGGAGTCATTACAAAATTTGCTTAAATCCTCATAAGTTCATCTTTTGTGTGAATGTTGGTCACTTGCTAGGGTTCATTGTTTTCGAGGAGGGTATAAGGGTCGATCCTTTGAAGGTTAAGGAAATACTTCAGTTGTCTCCCCTGCGTAACATTAGACATATTCAGTGTTTGCAAGGTATGGTGAACTTCTTACAAAGATTCATAGTTAATTTTTCCAATTTAACTACAGGCTTCATGCTTTTGTTGAAGAAAGACACTGTTTATCTAGGATGAGTGATCCCAAGAGTCTTTCGATTATTTGAATAAAGCATTGGAATCGTCCCCTATTCTTAGTCCACCTAACTATAGCCGTGACTTATTGACATATGTGGTCGCATCCCAAGAGATGATTGGCATGGTGTTGGTTCAAGAGGATGAGGAGCTTTAGGAGCATGTCATCTACTATATTAGCTGAAACCTTATTGATGTGGAGCTTCATTATACCCATGTCGAGAAGTGGGCCTTAGCTACCGTCCATATGGTTCAGCATTTGAGACATTACATCCTTCTTTGCCAAATTTTTGTTGTATCTCACATTAATCCATTTCAGTGCATCCTCACTTGAAGGATGATAGGGGAAAATACAATAACTAGATTGTAATATTGCAAGAGTTTGACCTCGATTTTTTTCGGCAAAGTTGAAGAAGTCATTAGTTTTTTCTGAGCTTATCTATGATTTTCCAAGTTTGGATGAAGGAGAAGTTCATGAGCACTCAATCATTGATGAGAACATATTTCTCATCTTGACTGCTGACCCATGGTATGGGGACATCATTGTCTACTTGCAAACTTTGAAGGTTCCTTCTCACCTCTCACGGGATGAGCGTCGATGACTACATCATGTATCAAAGAATTACCTCATTGTGGATAACACTTTGTAACTTTGTGTGATTGATTCAATTTTACGCCTTTTCTTAACTTATGAGGAGGCTGAGGTTGTGCTAAATAATTTCCACGGAGGGGCATGTGGTGGTCATTTATATGGGCTTTCTACAGCCTAAACAATATTGAGACCAAGTTATTTCTGGAAATCCATATTTAAATATTGCATTGATGCGGTCAAGAGGTGCCACCCTTACCGGGTGTTCGCATAGAATATGCACACTCACCCTGCCCCTTTGCATCCAATCATCACCGCTAGTTCCTTCACTATGTGGGGGGTCAATTTTATGGATTGCAACCCAGCTTCGAATGGGGGGGACCATCATATTATTTTGTTTGTTGACTATTTCATGAAATGGGTAGAGGCTATGCCCATGGTTAAATTAGACGATGAGATGACCATGCATTTCGTATTCAACCAGATCATCACCCAGTTCAGCATTCTGAGGGAGCTTGTCACTGACCATGGTAGGAAATTTCATAACAAAATGATGGGAGAGTTTTCTTTGAAGTTAGGATATAAGCAAGAGCATTCCTCTTCTTACTGTCCTCAAGCGAATGGACAGGTTGAAGTAGTGAACAAGTAACTTAAGTCCATTCTCCAACGAACCATCGTGCAAATCAATACCAATTGTCATATCATGTTATATCCTTCTTTATGGGCTTATCAAACCACAGTTAATACTGCCACCAGTTTTTCTCTTTATTAGCTTGTGCATGGGGTGGAGTTGGTTTTACCAGTTGAGTGTGAATTCCATTCTTTAAAGCTATCTGCAGATCTTTTACCAGACACTTCCACATTGGAAGAGTGTTTGGTCCACTTGGAGCAGCTTGATGAGCAACGTCGATATGCTTTAGTGGCTCTTGAGATTAAAAAGCATCACGTTAAGGTCCAATACAATAAGTCTATCCATCCTAGGAGTTTTAGTGAAGGTGACTTAGTTCTTTTGTGGGACCAAGCTAAGGAACCCTTCGGGGCAAGAAATTTTAATCCCATGTGGCATGGGCCTTACGTTGTCAAGCATGTATTAGAGAAAGGTGCCTACGAGTTAGTCAATTATGAGGGGATAGCCTTGGCGGAGCCTAGGAATGGGCTCTATCTTAAGAAATAATATGCATGATTCTCAACCAGGGATGATTTGTTGTATATTAGTGTACATTTGCATAGCATATTTTTAGTCTGCTTATGGTGATCGAATTTGTTGACTAGCTTCTATTTTTTGTGGCAGATGTTGACAGAGTCTTCGGTTTATGTAGGATTTGCTAATGGTGCTAGACGCCACACTCAAAACTCAGTTTCAATTGCTTTGGTGATTTATACTCCTATGAATCAAGTATTGTCCTCAGGAGGGGTTTGTCTATGACCATCATCAAACAATCTTGCAAAGTATAGTACCATTATCGAGTTATTGTGTGATTCCATTTCGCATGGTATTCACTCTCTTGAGGTATGTCTTGATTCACAGTTAGTGGTTTCACAACTTAATGGCTTGTATCATGTTAGGGATTCAACTTTGTTACGAAGTTTCTTGCATGTCAAGTTGCTTGAACAAAAATTTGAGAACATAACATACATTCATATTACAATAAATTTTAATCAAGTTGTTGATTCATATGCTAACTATGTACTATATTGAAATTTGTTTCACAGACGATAAAGCATTCACAAACATTTACACATGTAAATAAAATAATAATCGATCATCATAGCTATTTTTCATTAAAACATATGTCCAAAAATGTGGTGTCATAATACATAAGTGTCATATACAAAAATGGGGCTTCCGATCCACCAAAATATACTACACTGTCATACAAAAAAATATACACCCCAGCCTCTAAGCTTATGGGGGAGGAAGGTGCTAATCATGGTAGCACATTACGACTCTAGCTAGCTGACAAAATAAATGAACCCATGCCCATGGTACTCCAACCACCTGGCGCTGCATGGCCTCAGGAAAGTCCTCAACTTGCGCCATGGGAACTCTATGTCTCGAATGAATGAAGTTTGTGTGGATGCTTTGGAGTGTAATCTTTACATCCACACCCATGATATCATCTCCTCTTCCCCTTCGTCAATGATGAGGGAAAACATCTAGCCTTTGTGGTCCCACATCTGCATGTACATGACAGGGTATCACTATATGTCACTGTACCAAAAACATGTATTTTTGATTCCATATATCAAAAAACACAAAAAAAAATTAATAACTCAACAAAAACGTTGGATTCAAGATTCGTTACCTATCTCTCCATATGCAGAGCCTCGTGCTATAGGCATGTCTGGGTATCCATGAAAGTCGATCCCTACATAGGGATAGTCATCTATGGTGATGATCTATCTCCACTACCAGAGAAAGAAGTATGAACGGTAGGGGTTGGCCACCTACCCCCCTCCTAATCTCTGCATGACATTTTTCCACAGTAGTTGAGCCGAATCTCAAAATCTGTGTGGGGGAATCTCAACTATAGGGCTTATCCCTGGCATATGATCAAAAAATAAAGCACTCGGGATGCTTTTGTAACCGAAGTTCCTTTCCCACCCCATCTTGTAGTTAGTAAGATGTTGTTTCATGTTTCTTAGCAGCAAGGTACTCCAGTCATATATTGTAGGACGCATACACTCCACCACATAGAACATCAAAGGCCTTGAATCTTGGTGGAGAGATTCCAATCCCTCTATCCTATCTAGATCCAATAGTATGGCTTTCAATCCGAGGTTTTGAGCTGAGTTTGTTGGGATTTGAATCCCAACCTTCTCCATATCTGGGACACAATACACAGCAATGTACTTATCTATAGTGAGCCCTCCTTGTGGCCCATGATACCATACGTTTACCACCTCCCCTCTATGGGACAAGCCTTTGATAAAGTAAATGTCCTCAACCTTGATTCTGAGGGACATCCCATCTAGCTGAAAAGTCTCTGAGTCAGGATCCCAGTAATCCACTAGAAATTTGAGTATCCTTAGCTTTGCCCTTAATCTTTCGAGGCACCAAAACTTTTATAGTACACATTCCCTTAATGTCTGTTAAGCAGTTAGATCTACCTGCACTGCCTTCTCAACATCACCATGTTCACGCTCTCTCCATTCTAGAACCAACATGCACAAGAATTTCCAAATTTCATTAGAATTTTCCTTTAATTTTCTTGTTTGCGTCCCTATACGCGACTGCTTGCAAAACAACCATGTACATAAGTAGGTTTCATGGTGTTTTCCACATATATCTAGGCCTTTATGCAGAAAAAGGGTTGATTTCTGCATGGGCCAAAAACGCAAATTTGGGATGGCCCAAAATAAAAATTTGACCATCAAAATTTAAAATTAAAACATGAAAATGGATAATATGGGCATGATCTCCTACATGAACCTGACATAATGTAATTCTGTGGACCAATGCTGCTGGAATCAACTGCTAAATTTTGTGGTCTCAAATGCACTATGGTCGGTAAATTTTCAAATGGTATGGAAAATTTTATTTTTTCACTATTTTATAGAAAACACTTCGAAATTTTTACCTAGTTTCTATAGTTTTGACCTATTTTTGACCGTTTGGACTAATATGATGTTGTAGGAACTTGTTCCGGGCGTGGTTTTACCAAGTCTTTGATTCATTCAATCTTATTACAGGCATAACCTCTGAGCTGGCATATAGGTTAGGATGCCATGTCTGCCTGCATTTTGCATGTCCTTATGACCATTTCACTTTAACCTTAGGTTTGAACCCATTCTGCAATATCACAAAACCTTCATGTTGCTGTTAGAAGTGGTATTGTGAGAATGGTAGAGCTTTCCTATACATGGGTGCCCTAGTTAGATCCTGTTTTTCATTTTCTACCCATGTTGAGATGCCTCCTTTAGGTTGTGAGAGTCCCTTTTTTAGTCTCGTCGTGTCCTTGAGCAAGAGCTTCATACTCCTCGTGAACTTTATGCTGAATTTTCCCTATAGGGACTCCCTTGTAGATGTCAAGTTGTAATTGCATTTCATGATTTTTGCTTGCCTTCTTAAGCTTTATGCTAGCTCCCTGACTTCAAGTTATCAGCCATATACACTAGTGGAAAATGAGAGATTAGTGACCAAAAAAATGACCAAAATCCAGATATCAATGACCACTTTTGGTTTGGCGATCGCTAGTGGCTAATTTACGATCTTTTATTGTGCGACCAAAGTTGGTCATTTTTATTTTGGTCATTTATAGCTTGTCAGTTAGTCATTAATTTGGTCAAATATTTGGTGATTAATTTGGTCATATATTTGAATCAATGACCAAATTAATGACCACATGACAAACTAGAATATGACCAAATTTGGTCACGTAATAAAAGACCGTAAATTAGCCACCAAAACTGTTTTTTGGTCATTGATATGTAAATTTTAGTCATTTTTTTAGTCATTTATATCTCATTGTTTTGTCATGTATCTCTCAATTTTTGGTCATTTTGTATGCAAATTTTGGTCATTAATCTCATTTATTGGTCATTCATTTTTAGTCGTTTTACGTGTGATTATATTTTAGTAGTTTTAATGATGTCCATTATTAATCAATTTGAGTTTTTAGTATGATATTATTTCTCAATTAAAAAAAGAATCATACAGTGTTTATCCTCATCTAATACACATACGAATCATGCAATGTCACATTAATTAGTTAATTACGACACTTATACTAATAATATAATGTACAACCATATAAGTTTTAAAGCGCACAAATTATATTATATATATGAAATGTCAAGTATTACAATAATAAAAAGTTTTTTTAAAAACTATGTCCATATAGCTTTACATGAAAATCATCTAGTACATCGATGACTTTTCAAAATATTACAATGGCTAAACCATCCCACTTGTACTTGGCTACTAAGCCATACTTAGATCCCATAGCAGCTTCAATTAACCTATACTTGGCAGCTTGAAAGCCTCAGCAGTAGGTTCTTCATACTAAATGGCAAAGCCTCAGCAACAAGCTCTTCATACTGAATGGCCCACTTAGTTAAGTTCACTCCTGCAAAATCCAATAAAAAAATATCAGTAGAAAAACAATGAATTGTAAAGTAGAAAAACAATGAAGCAAATTATTTATAATGTTCAATAGCTAACAACAATAACCAAGTTCATGTGCAAAATAGGAAAATCTAATCTAACAAATTCAAATTAAGAATTCAAAACAATCAAGATTCAAAACACATTAATATATTATCTTTCATGCAGTTATTTGTTGTACAAGAAATAAAAAACCATTGTGCAATGGTATATACAACAAAATACTTCATACATTAACTCATGCTTACCTCTATCAAGTGAGTAATGCCAGAGACACTCAAGTACTCTAGGTTTGGCATATTTAGCTTCTTTTGATAGGGAGGAAGAAGCGAGTCTAATTTCTTCTCAGTTGCACTTATCAACCTGTAAAAATAAACTATTGTGAATTAGATTTTATGGTTGCATAAAAGGAAGCCAAAGAAGCCCAAAGACCAACAATTTTAACACATTATACCTCAGGAAACCAGTCAGCACAAATTAAAAGATTTAGTTTATCTCCCTAAAATGATGCATACTTGTTAAGTGTTGATAAAAGTCCAATGGCATGCTCACTAACAACAAAAGATGAGACCACTGCAATTATTGTTATAATAAATGTGATCAAACTCTTTCCCATTCCAAGAATTCCTAGAGTTCTAATGGTCGGCCATGAACAGAGTAGGATCAGTTGTTTGAGTGGAAAAAATACCACCATAGTTGGCCTCTGCCACTTTATCACTAGAAAGAGAAGTCCCTACCATTTCTGCAATAGAGAACCCTTTAGAGGAGCTTAAGCAGGGGAATGAAAGGTTGGTGCCTGCAATAACAGATTTAGAACCAGCCAATGGTGGTTAGAGGACCACCCCCTGAGGACACCAATGACCCCCTAATTGAAGCATGTCTCATCCCATTGGTTGTCTGAGTTATAATTATTGACATTTTTGTTTTTTCTTGTGTATACCAGAATGCTAGAATTTATTGTTTTTAATGGTTTTCTGTCACCTAGACTCCTTTTAGATTTATTGTATGCCCAACTGGTAGTTTTGATTTTTAGAGTGTTTTTGGGTGGATATAGTTGTGGGTCTTGGATTTCCCAATTTTGATTTAGTTGGTGGTGGCTGCTTGGAAACCACTTTTTATAATATAAAATGCCCAATATGTACATTGTTTGTATTAATAATTAATATTTTATTTTAAAAAAGAACACTCAAAACTATCAATCAACTATTGTGAGGCTAAAAATTTGAAAGTAGTTCATGGAAATCACCATCCCTAATGGATGTCGGACCATCAACAAAAAGGGAAACCATATCCAGAGTCATTGCAATATCTGAAATTTTGTTCATGTTATCATCAATGCCATGCAAGCACTTTCCCTTTGATTCCCCAAGTGGTGGACTAGTCACAGTCACACTATTTTCAATCCACGTGACTTTTGCTCCCATTTTCTGAAGTACTTCAACAAATTTTACATCTCCCTGTCATTTTATAGCATATAAACAACAAATTAATCACTAAGAAATCTTTCAAATAAAATTAACACACTCATGAACAATTAATTCTTCAATATTCAGACTATATAGCACTAAGGTATACCTGCAGGCTGCTTGTGCCACAACCTTCTATAGTAACTGTACCACCAGTAATAGCAGCACCAGCAAAGAAATAACCGTATGACTTGGGTAGTGTTCTAGTCACAACCCTCTTTCTTCTTCCAACAGAGTTATGTATAGTGGAAGAGTGTTTTCTTTTAGCAGTCCATGCAATAGTGTCTCAAGTACTTCAACAAATTTTACATCTCCATGTCATTTTATAGCATATAAACAACAAATTCATCACTAAGCAATATTTCAAATAAAATTAACACACTCATGAACAATTAATTCTTCAAGATTAGGACAATATAGCACTAAGGTCTACCTAGAGGTTGCTTGTGCCACAACCTTCTATAGTAACTGTACCACTAGTAATCGCAGCACCAGCAAAGAAATAGTTGTGACTTGGGTAGTGTTCTAGCCACAAACCTCTTTCTTCTTCCAGCAGAGTTATGTATAGTGGAAGAGTGTTTTCTTTCAGCAGTCCATGAAATAGTGAAGAGGGCACTCTAGTCTTTATGGAGAGATAGAGATGAAGGGGAATCATGCATTCATAATCTTTAGTCTCTTTCTAGTTTCAATTGCTTGTCTAAATTCAACAGTTTTCTACTAATTTAGTTTTTCTCTATTTAGATTAACATGCACTATGATAAAGGGTGTAGTTCCCTAGGTAATCAGGAGTTCTCTTGCATGATGATTTTTCAGCTGAAGTGAATGGCACAAATCTCTAGGAGTGTGCACCTTAACTTGGCACAGTTATCCATGCAGGGGAGGGTGCACTAGGGTTAGGATTTACACTTCTAGTAGTGGTTCGAACTCTTTCCCATTCCAGGAATTCCTAGAGTTCTAATGGTCACCCATGCATAGAGCAGGCTGGGTTGTTTGAGAGTAGAGAAAATACCACCACAATTGGCCTCTGCCACTCTAGCACCAGAAAGAGAATTCCCTTCCATTTCTGCAAATGAGAACCCTTTAGAGGAGCTTAAGAAGGGGAATGAAAAGTTGGGCCCCACAATAATAGATTCAGAACCAGCCAATGGTGGTTAGGGGCCCACCACATGAGGACACCAATGACCCCCTAACTGAAGCATGTCTCATCCCATTGGTTGTATGAGTTA
This sequence comes from Pseudotsuga menziesii, assembly GCA_001517045.1. NCBI lineage: Eukaryota > Viridiplantae > Streptophyta > Pinopsida > Pinales > Pinaceae > Pseudotsuga > Pseudotsuga menziesii. Next base: position 131,581 of record LPNX010368342.1, read on the forward strand.
TAATTACTGACGTTTGTGCTTTTTCTTGTGTATACCAGAATGCTAGAGTTTATTGTTTTTTATGGTTTTATGTCACCTAGACTCAGTTTATCTTTATTGTATGCCCAAGTGGTTGTTTTGATTTTTACATTGTTTTTGGGTGGATATAGTTGTGGGGGTTGGCTTTCCCAATTTTGATTTAGCTAGTGGTGGCTGCTTGGAAACCACTTTTTATAATATAAAATTTTCAATATGTACATTGTTTGTATTAATACTTAATATTTTATTTAAAAAAGAACACTCAAAACTATCAACCAACTATTGTGAGGCTTCAACTTTGAAAGTACCATCCCTTATGGTTGTTGGATCATCAGCAAAAAGGGAAACCACATCCAAAGTCATTGCAAGCGCTTTCCCTTTGATGCTCTAAGTGGTGGGCCAGTCACAGTCACAATATTTTTAGTCCACGTGACTTTTTCTCCCATTTTCTCAAGTACTTCAGCAAATTTTACATCTCCCTGTCATTTTATAGGATATACACAACAAATTCATCACCAAGCAATATTTCAAATAAAATTAACACACTCATGAACAATTAATTGTTCAAGATTCATATAATATAGCACTAAGGTCTACCTGTAGGCTACTTGTGCCACAACCTTCTATAGTAACTGTACCACCAGTAATAACAAAACCAACAAGGAAATAACTATCACTTGGGTAGTGTTCTAGTCACAACCCTCTTTCTTCTTCCAGCATAGTTCTGTATAGTGGAACAATGTTTTCTTTCAACTGTCCATGCAATAGTGTCTCAAGTACTTCAGCAAATTTTACATCAACCTGTCATTTTATAGAATATAAACAAGAAATTCATCACTAAGAAATATTTCAAATAAAATTAACACACTCGTGAACAATTAATTCTTCAAGATTCAGAAAATACAGCATTAAGATCTACCTGCAGGCTGTTTGTGCCACAACCTTCTAAAGTAACTGTACCACTAGTAATAGCAGCACCAGCAAAGAAATAGTTGTGAATTGGGTAGTGTTCTAGTCACAACCCTCTTTCTTCTTCTAGCAGAGTTTTGTATAGTGGAAGAGTGTTTTCGTTCAGTAGTCCATGCAATAGTGAAGAGGGCACTCTAGTCTTTATGGAGAGATAGAGATGAAGGGGAAGCATGCGTTCATAATCTATAGTCTCTTTCTGGTTTCAGTTAATTCAGCAATTTACTGCTAATTTAGTTTTTCTTTATTTAGATTAACATGCACTATGATAAATGGTGCAGTTTCCTAGGTAAGCAAGAGTTCTCTTGCATGAGGATTTTTCAGCTGAAGTGAATGGCACAAATCTCTAGGAGGATGCACCTTAACTTGGCACAGTTATCCATGTAGGGGGGGGTGCATTAGGGTTATGATTTATGCTGCTAGTAGTGGTTCTGTTGTGCATATTAATCAAAAGAGTTCCTTTGCCAACTAGGAGGGTCCCATGAAATTTCTTTGGTAACCAAAAAAGTTCCTTTGCGGACCTACAAAGTTTTTTTGTTGAATAACATAGCTTGTATGTCTACCTCCTATTTGAGCTTGTTGTGCCCTCATCCTTTTCTCCTTCATGTTTGCAAAGAGAGAATCAAGTGCTTGTGGTATTTTCTTTATAGGTGCATTGACCTACATAACAAATACATTGTTAAAATATGTTCTAAACACAAGTAGGTTCTCACCCAATAAATTACTACATACCTTAGTGGATGAAACAACATAGAATGGGAGGCTGCTCTATGTGGTTAAAGGCCCACTCCTAAACCAAAATAGAAGAGTGCTAATTTTTATTTTATTTTATATGCCAAACAGAACAAGAGAAAGCAACAACATTAAAGAGAATAACATAATGAAAATCCAGTGACAAATTATAACAAGCAATACTATTAATCAGACAATAACCGTACTGAGATAGTCTGGCCTTGGTTTTACTTTACCCATCTTTCAAGTTTTAACAAAGCCCGAGAATTTGCACAAGCATTGCAAGAAAATGCAATGTGTGCTCTGTCTAACATATCAGGTGGACTATCTTCAGTAATTTCTAGTCTTGGAGAAAGTTTTCAATCTTGCACATCAGATTCTCAGATTGCCGACACGATAGGGGCATTAGCTTCAGCCCTTATGATCTATGATGGTAGTGCAAAAAGCACAAAAGCAGCAAACCCAGTGTTTATTAAACAAGTATTGATTAAACAATTCAAGGCTCAATCACCGTTTCTTGTACAAGAACATATAATAGAAGCCCTTGAAAGCTTGTATGGTAATAACTACTTAAGTAGTAAGCTTGAAAAAGCAAAAGCAAAGCATTTTCTTGTGGGTTTAATCACAATGGCTGCAAATTAAGTTCAAGAGGATCTTATAAGGTCTCTTCAAATTCTCTACAACAGTGCAAGTAATCTGTGGCATGCCCTTCAAGGTAGGGAGGGAGTTCAACTCTTGATTTCGCTTCTTGGGATTTCTTCAGAACAGCAGCAGGAATGTGCAGTGGCATTGATTTGTATGCTATCAAATGAAAATGACAAGATAAAATGGGAAATTACTGCTGCAGGTGGCATACCTCCCCTTGTCTAGATTCTGGAGATTGGATCTTCAAAAGAAAAAGAGGACTCTGCAACCATTATTGGAAATCTCTGTAATCACAGTGAAGATATTTTTGCATGTGTTGAAAGTGAAAATGTTGTATGTTGTGCCTACGCTAATATGGTTTTTGAAAAATGGTATTCCGAGTGGAAAATAAATTGCTACAAGGACACTGAACCATCTTACCCATAAATCAGATAGCAACACTATTAGCCAACTCACTGCTTTGCTGACAGGTGACTTACCAAAATAAAAATTTCATGTTCTGGAGGCATTGAGATCTCTACTTTCAGTTGCACCCCTAAGTGAAATTTTACTGGAAGGGAGTGCTGCAAATGATGCAGTTGAAACAATGATTAAAATCCTTTGTTCTACTAATGACAATACTTGAGCTAAATCTTCTTCAGTTCTTGCATCATTATTTAAGTGCAGGAAGGATTTGCGTGAAAGAAATATTGCAATTGAAAGCATTGAACCAGTCATGAAGCTCCTCAATACACGATCAGAACATATTTTGATTGAGGCAGCACATTGTCTTGCTGCTATTTTCTGTTCAATAAAATAGAGCCAGGAAGTTGCAAAGTTAGCTAGAGATGCGCTTACACCATTAGTTAACCTTGCAAAATCTTCAGTGGTAGAAGTGGCAGAACAGGGCACAACAGCTCTCTCTAATCTTCTGTTAGATGCTGACATTGAAGAAGAGGTACAAGTTGAGGATATTATTTTACCAATAACTAGGTTCTTGCGAGAGGTAACTCATGATGGAAAGACACATGCTACTGCATAAATTGCATGTCTTCTTCAATCTTGACATGTCGATGATACATTGTGCAAAAGCATCCATCATGCTAGAACTGTGCTTTCCTTAGTTGCACTTCTTGTGGCTGCCAATTTAGAAGATGATGCTACATCGAAAGCATTAGATTCCCTTGCTTCTTTAGCTAGAGTTAAAGGTGGGGTCACATATAGTCGACCGCCATGGGAAGTTCTCGCTGAAGCTCCCCATAGTGTAGGGCTTCTTGTTTCATGCTTAGCTACTGGATCGCCTCCTTTGTAGGAAAAATCTATAGAAATTATTTCAAGGCTTTGCCTAGATCAGTCTGATGGATTGGGTGACATGATCAGTGGCACATCTGGATGCATTGCTGCAATTGGAGGATGTGTCATAAACTCTATTAACATAGAAGTCAAAGTAGGAGGAATGGCCCTTTTGGTTTGTGCTGCAAAGGTACACAAAGAGAAATCAATGGAAGCTCTCAATGAAGCTAACCTCAACTTTGAGATTATACAGTGTCTTGTTGAAATGCTTGGATCTGGGACATTGGACATGGGTTTGGATAATGGCAGTCATGACAGTGAAGTGGAGAGAGATATAAATACCTTCAAAACAAATAAAGAACGATAAGAAATTGATTCAACTATTGAAAATTTTACAGCTACTACTTCAGGGTGCTCTGTAGCTATATGGTTACTTTTTGTGATGGCATCTCATGATAGCAAAAATAAGTTTGCTATAATGGAGGCTGATGCAATTGAGATCCTCACAGAGAGAATTTAAAATTTTTCCTCTCAAGTTGTGCAGGTAATTTCTTATCTTGTATTGCATCTGTTTTAGATTAAATAGGTGGGATAATTGAAAGAGCATTGAGAACTATGAGAAAACAAACAAGCTACTATGTTCAGAAGTTGGATAATATTTACCATATCTAGCAATTATATATAAAATTGCCTTTTTGAGCAATTTGATGAAAAGTATAGAAAATATGGAATCTATGACGTCTCTATAGTGAACAAACATGATGCTATTTATTGGAATTTTTTGTTGAACCCTTCTGTGCATTTTTCTATTTGCTTGGAATTTTGTTTTCACCCTTTGAGTCCTATTTTTTTGTGAAAATGAAGTTCCATCCTTTACCTCCAGTATGCCATGTAAACTAGATTTTGCTTACACTTTGTTTCATTCTTCCATTTGTCTAGGTATCTGGTTATTCTATTTATAGTTACATTTTAAAGCTGATTTGTTAATTTGATCTATCTCAAGCTTTTAGTGACCTTACTCTTTGTATATGCTCTTGTAAATATAGCATTTTATTGTTTAGACTTATTGACAAGTGAAACCATTTGATGAGCATATTGACACTAAAGAAAATGACAGTATATGGGTATGTTCTCTCTTACTGGCAATTCTATTTCAAGATAGGGATATAATTCGTGAACTTGCAACAATGCGAGCCATCCCTACACTTGCAATTTTACTGAAATCTGAGGAAACTGCAAACAAATACTTTGCTGCACAAGCTCTAGCCAGTGTGATATACAATGGCAACAGAGGTACTTTTCTTGTCATAGCTAATTCTAGTGTTATTGGTGGACTTATACCTTTACTTGGTTGTGTTGAAGAAGACATCTCAAAACTTATAGAACTGTCTGAGGAATTCTCACTGGTACATGATCCAGACCATGTAGCTCTGAAGCGATTGTTCAGAGTTGATGATATTAAGGTTCATGCAACTTATCGCAAAGCAATACTTGCCTTGGTTGAACTGTTGAAACCTGTTCCGGATCATCCAGGTGCTCTATCCTTGGTACTAGGGATTTTAACTCAACTAGCAATAGATAATAATTCAAACAAGCTTGTAATGGCAAAAGCTGGGGCTATAGAAGCCATAACAAAGTATCTCTCTCTTGGTCCTCAAGATGCTATAGAAGAAGCACTGGCAGAGTTATTAAGGATTCTTTTTAGTAGTCCTGAGATACGATGACATGAGTCTACTGTTGGAGCTGTCAATCAATTGGTTGCAGTATTACGCTTGGGTACCAGGGGATCAAGATACAGTGCAACAAGAGCTTTGGAAGGTGTTTTTGCAGCAGACCACATTAAGGTTGGGGAACCAGCCAGGCATGCTATCAAGCCTATTATTGAAATTCTTAGCTCTAGGTCAAAAAATGAACAACGTGCTGCAATTGGTGCATTGATCAGGTTGCTGTTTGAAAATCCTTCAAGAGCACTTGTAGTTGTTGATGTTGAAACAAATGCAGTGGATGTGTTATGCTGAATTCTTTCTTCAAATTTATCAATGGGGCTGAAAGAGTATGGTATAGAGTTGTGTTGTATTCTCTTTGGGAATTCAAGAATTAGATCTACATTAGCTGCAGCTAGATGTGTTGAACCTCTGGTTTGTCTTCTTGTTACAGAGTTCAGTCCAGCCCACCATGCTGTAGTCCATACTCTTGATAACCTATTAGATGATAAAAAACTGGCAGAGCTTAGTTGCACATGGTGCTGTTGTTCCACTTGTTGGACTTCTGTTTGGTGTGAATTATCCTCTTCATGAGGCTGTTATAAATTCCCTAGCGAAGTTAGGAAAAAATCAGCCACTTTGCAAGATTGATATGATTAAAGCTAGGGTGGTTGAAAACATACCAGAAATTCTTCCAGAAGCACCAAATTCTCTATGTGTTGTGATGGCAGAATTACTTCGGATAGTGAAAAATAACGACAGTATTGCGAAAGGAACATCAGCTACAAAAGTAGTCGAGCCTCTTTTCTCAGCTTTAACTTGACCTCACTTTAGTGCTGCAGGGCAACATAGTGAAATGCAGGTGGTGGTGAATATCTTAGAGAATCCTCAATGGTATGCTACCTACAAGATGACACCTTCTCAGGCAGTGGAGCCACTAATTCCTCTATTGGATTCACCATCCCAGGTAGTGCAGCACCTTGCAGCAGAACTGCTTTCTCATTTACTTTTGGAGGAATACTTGAAGAGGGACATGATCACTCAACAGGCAATTGGCCCTTTGGTTCAGGTTCTTGGGTTTGGAATGTCCACTTTGCAACAAAAGGAAATCAAAGCTCTTGAAAGTGTTTCATTAATCTGGCAAAATGCAATTGCAGATGTGGGTGGAGTTGCTGAGCTGTCAAAGGTGATTCTACAGGCTGACCCTCCACTTCCCCATGCATTTTGGGAATCTACAGCTTCTGTATTATCAAGTATTTTACAATTCAGTTCCCATTATTATTTGGAGGTACCTGTTGCAGTCCTAGTAAAAATGCTCCGCTCTGGTTCAGAACCAACCGTTGTAGGTGCATTAAATGCCCTTCTTGTTCTGGAGACTAATGATGCATCTAGTGTTGAAGCCATGGTATAAAGTGGCGCCATTGAGGCACTTTTGGAACTTCTTAGGTGTCATCAGTGTGAGGAGGCTGCAGCAAGACTCCTGGAATACTTACTGAATAATGTCAAGATAAGAGACTTGAAAGTTGCAAAATTGGCAATTTCTCCATTATCTCAGTATTTGCTTGATCCTTAGACTCGAAATCAGCAAGAAAGACTGCTAACTGCTCTTGCACTATGGGATCTGTTTCAAAATGAGACTCTGGCATGGACAATAGATGCAATCTATGCCTGTCGTGCACTTGTGAATCTGCTTGAGGACCAACCAACAGAAGAGATGAAGGTGGTTGCCATCTGTGCCTTGCAAAATCTAGTTATGTACAGTCGCTCAAATAAGCGAGCAGTTGTAGAAGCTGGCGGAATTCAGGTTATCCTTGACCTTATCAGCTCTAGTGATCCTGATACAGCAATCCAGGAAGCTATTTTTATAAAGCTTCTGTTCTAAAGTACTATCATTTAGGAATATGCCTCTAGTGACACTGACTGAGCTTTGGTTGCTGCCATTGAAAAGGACTTATGGGCCATGGCCACTGTAAGTGACTATTATTTGAAAGCATTAAATGCTCTATTCGACAATTTTCCAAGGATCAGAGCAATGGATCAAGCTACAAATTGCATCCCTCATTTAGTTGTTTCCTTGAAGTCTGGTCCAGAAGCAACTCAGGAAGTAGCCTTGGATTCACTTTTTCTTCTTAGACAAGCTTGGTCAACATGGACAGCTGAAGTTGGCAAACCTCAAGTTGTTGTTGTAGCAGAGGCTATTCCAATTCTTCAGTATTTGATTCAATCAGGACCACCTCATTTTCAAGAAAAGGAAGATCTCCTCTTGCAGTGCCTACCAGGAACTCTATTGGTAACTATCAAGCGAGGCATAAACCTGAAGTAGTTAGTGGGAAACCCAAGTGCATACTACAAACTTACACTTGGGAATGGTCCACCAAGGAAAACTAAGGTTATGTCAACTGGTCCAACTCAAAAATGGGATGAAGTTTTTGCTTGGGCTTTTGACAACCCACTGAAAGGTCAAAAGCTTCACATATCTTGCAAGAACAAGAGTAGCTTTGGGAAGAGCTCATTTAGGAAGGTCACCATTCAGATTGATCGTGTTGTCATGTTGGGAGCGATTGTTGGTGAGTACACTCTCTTACCAGACAAGAATAAGGCGGGCCAAGCACAGAGTCTAGAAATTGAATTCCAGTGGTCAAACAAGTGATTTTTGGGACACATATGCGCATTCTTGTTTATAATTGTAATTTAAGTGTTAAGGTCTGTAGTTATGGCAGAAAGGATTTTTGTACTCTAGTGTTTTCCTTTTAATAAATCATTCCTTGCAACAAAGTCTTACATCCAGTCGTTACAATATGACTAAAGTTGCAATATAGCACATAAACGAGAAACTATTCTCACTGAAGTCCTACTGTGTCCCATACACAATTTGTAAAATCTATTCATGCGTGTAAGCTACCCACAAGGTTCATACCAAGTAACAAGGACTGTGCTAGTGTAACAACTCTTTATTATCAAATTGACATGTTGTTATTTATAAACTGTCTACATATGTAATGTAATGTAAATATTTATAGCGGTTGCACAAGTCATACACTTTTTAACAAAGGGAACAGTAAAATTAAATGAAAAGTGTACAAATTTGTGATGAGAATCCTGTAGATCCATGGTCTTAGGGATTTAGGAACAATGACCACAATAAAATTTTAAATAAAACTGTCTTAAATGTCTGAACATTGATTAAGCAATAATTCATCATAAAAGAGAAACCATTCTCAACATAGTCCCACTGAACGCCCCCAACACAATTTGTAAGATCTACTCATTATAGTACTAAGTTAACTAGCAATGGCTATTAATGAATCCATTAAATTGCTACGTTCTTATTTACAAAATATCTGTACATGTGTAATGGGAATGTTTATTGATACAATCAGACTTCCTCACAAACATATCATGCAAAAATTCACAAGAAATTCCATATGATAAAACTCCTTACACACCATTGACTATTAGAAATTCACAAGACATACCCGCAAGGAAATTCATGCTTTCTATCAGGATCTCCAAAATCCAATTCGCTTATGTGGTGGCTATTAGATCCTGTACCATACATCAGCACAGGAAAATATTTATTGGTTGTGTCATATAAATTTATAATGATGGCCAAGTTTCCTGGAAGCTGATGTAACAAATTCTCTACCAACGACTCTACATCAAAGGTTCCACCCAAGTACCTTGAAATATTAGCGGAAATATGTTGATAAGTCATTTTAAGGAAATAACACATCAAACAGAAAAAAATAAATGCTTAATATTGAACAAAAATGGCCAGTATCCATTTCACCAACACAAATTCCTGAAAAACATCAGTCCACTGTAAGCAACCTGCTATATGTCTCTTTACAAAATTTGTCTCAAGCAAGATAATGGCATAGACCAAACATATCCTGAGACAAGAGGGCTAGGAATATTTAATCCTCGTCTGCCTTTGAGAGTTGGAGTGAGTTGTGAGACTCCCTAAGAAGGAAATATCTTCCCTCTAATCTCGTAGTATTGTGAGCATTGGAAGGTAAGAGTCTGAATACATTTGCTGACATTTTCAGATGCTCTACGCAAGGAATTATGTGTTCAGGTGGAGCTAACACATTCAGGTAAGGTCCACCTTGTTGATGGTCATTAGAGATCCCAAAAGTTGCATTGCCCTTCACCAGCCTTAGATGTAATGTTTGAGAATTTGTGGCTCCAGGTAAGCATCCTCTACAACCACTTTAGAACAAGAATCTTCACATATTATATGATCATGCAATACCTTGGAGTATAAAGTTAGATTTTGCGGCCGAATTACAACATCCACTTGAGCAAGCATGGGTTCTCTAATTCTTTTATCTGACCAGCAAACCTTTGTTATCAGCAAGGATATTTTTCAATAAAAGACAATCAAATAATTAAAATATAACTGGCAAAGCAGAGAAAACAAATCTGATTACTAATAACCATTTATCATTATGATGCAGCAACAACTTGGAACTTCACCATCCCTAGGAGATTTAATAAGGAGATAAGCAACACCAACATGATCAAAATTTCCAGCAGGTGGTGTTATAAGGAACTCATACCATCCAAAATGAAAAACAACAACCTTTAACACAGACAATATACAAGAAACAATTTTTTTAGGCCACCATTTTTTTAAAGAAACAATTAAACCAAATTAACAACATATGGGAATTTGATAACCATATTGCAATTGCATATTAATATCCTTAGATATATAGATCCTTCGGGCATGCTTCACTTAATTTGGGATCAAACATGTTGAATGAATGTTGCCATTATTAACTGAACTACTATTTAGTCTGCTATAGAAGTAACTGAAAACAAAATAAATGTTGTTTCTAGAATTAGTCGCTCTTTACAACCATGCAATAATAATTTAATGCAACGAAAATTAGGCAAACCCTCATATACCTTTAGAAACTGTAAAGAGGCAGTAAAATTGAAGACTTACCTTGTCCCTTTTGAGGAGATAACCAATAAATGTTTCAAATTTGGATACTTGTTTCCGATTCTTCCCAACTGCATGAAAATAAACCCGAGGAAACTTTGACAGTGGAAGAACTATTGCTCGAGTCATGTCTGTAATGTGTAAGGCTAGAAGGATGCAAATGAAACTAAATCTTAGACACTCGGCATGTATAATTCATAAATAATATAGGAAAATTGTAGTAAATTCAACTATCTGGTGCACACCATAGAATAATACATTCCGGTAAAGAATGGGAAGAGAAAAAAACAAGATAAATATATTACTGTCCAACAAATGACCAAAAAGGTAGGCCAAAGAAACTAAAAAGAGTGCAATCAGAAATTACGCCCGCAGATGTACTGAGGGCTCCTACAAAAGCATGAAGTAAGCTAAACTAACTGATAAATGAGTTAGCCATGAAAGAGCATGATCAATTCATGCTAGAGGAAAGAAAAGACGCATGTTCTAGGTATAACAGTGAAGCCCTAATTAGCATCATAGGCTGGAATAAAAAAGAATAAAAAGAATTATATATTATCTAGAAATCAACCCTTTCTGACATATAGATTTATTTGGCTCCTGAAGGAAGCCTAGAAGATAAGTATGTTATAGGATGTCGCATGCCAGTTTATACAGCAAGTTCACTTAGTGAGATTATATTTCCTTGCACACATAATTGAGAGTCACTCTAACCTACCTAATCATGGCAGAATAAAAAACTTATCCACAACAAAAATGTTTATAGGCTATTAAAAAATAATGATGTACTTCAACATCAGATGACCATATACATACATTAGATGGTATTGCATGTGTACATGTTTAAAATTGTCCATCATTCTATAAACCCTAAAAGAATTGCATCTAGCCAAGGAAGTTGAGACAAGTGATATCCTCCCCACATAGAATCAATTCCAACATTGAAATATTGAGCTCTTAATGCTGAATAAGAATACAATTTACCATGGGTAACATCTTCAAAAGAAGGAAAAAGTTGGAACTTCCTAGTGGGTCAAGGGTTTCCCAAGGATATGTATTTCATAGTTTTTAAAAACATATATATTGAATGCCTACAAAGGTCTACTAAGTTTGCAACAAATAATAGCCTCTTAAAATAAATAAGAGGCAATACAATTTGTAGAAATTCAGGCCAGCAATAGATTAATTTTACCCACAACAATTATCAATTGATCATGCAAAATTGCTAACAATGGAGACTGAATATGGAGCTGTAACACAAAATTATATTAACTGAGTGTACAATAGACAACCCTGTAATAACATAGGTTGATGAATATATAGAATACATCAAGATATTGAATGCATAAGGAGGCATCCAAAAATAGCATAAAGCAGGCTTACCCAAAATAGGCAAATCCCCCATAGGTGTTAAAAGCTAATCCCAAATCTGTCATGAGGCTCACGAATTGGCAAGGGTGCATGGGAAAGATAATGAGTGGTGGAATGGAATCTCATACATGCTTTTTCATGGAGGAAAGAGTGGAGGATGAAAGGGACAAAAAACATGTTCACCTCACCTAGTCTTGCTTTCCTATGTGCCTTAAAACACTGAAAAAGCAGGCAATAAAGAAGAAAAAGTAGAAGGGCGCCTAGGAGGCCAGGAATAAAGTAGATTTGATTCCTAAGGCTTTCCCAAGCACTACATGAGTTAATGATGGCAAGTTTGAGCTCTATGGATAGGCAATTAGCAACTTGCACATGGTGGGACTCATGAACTAGGCAAATAAGACAAAAATAAATGAATTAATGTCTAA
>LPNX010368342.1:143822-269723 GCA_001517045.1 Pseudotsuga menziesii
TGCAAGCATGAACACATACCCTAAAGTGGACTTTCTGTTTGTGCTATCACCTGCCCAATCACTGTCAGTAAATCCAATCAAATCAAGATCAGATTTTGCCTTATAGAAGATCCCATGTGTCCTTGTTCCCTGAACAAAGTTAAGGATCCTTTTGGCTTCTTTCCAATGGATCTCATGAGGTTGATCCATGAATATAGAATCCACACTTACTTCATAACAAATATCAGGTCGAGTATGTGTCAAATACAATAAACATCCAATCAATTGTCTCTGCTGCATATATATCTTCTCAATGAGATCTCCATTCAAAAAGGCACATTTTACATCCATGTGATGTACCTCCCATTGCCTTGAGGCTGCAATGGCTAGAGCTAGCCTGATGGAATCCATCTTTGCCACTGGGGAAAAGGTCTCATTGTAAACGATGCCATGAACCTGTGAGTAGCCTTTAGCTACCAATATATCCTTGTACTTCAGTGGTGAACCATCAGCAGCAAATTTGGTCTTATAGACCGACTTACACTGTACTATTTTTCTCCCTGGAGGAAGATCCACTAGCTCCCATGTGTTGCTCTTCTGGAGTGAGCTGAACTCCTCCTTCATGGAAGCTTTCCATCTTGGATATCCTGCTGCTTCTTCATATGTTTTAGGATCAGACTCCACCATCAAATATCATTTTTCATCAAACATAGGATCCTTCATGCACAGACCACTCTCAAATTGAGATCTAGTCCTCCTTGGGTCATTGGGATCCCCAGCTAGCTCTCCTGCTGCATGTAGTGTCTTGGATGCCCATTTAGGCCTTGTGGGTCTGTTTGGGTCTGAAATAAACTCATATCCATCATACAAATCAGAATCATCATGTTCAACAAACTCTTTACTTACTTCTTGAGGTTCAGGTGGTGAAGAGGCTTCACCAATTTCCACTTCTGCAAGGGGTTCTTCTTCAAACTGAACACACCTTTCAATGAAGGATTTGTTTGTGCTCAATTTTATCATCTTGTACCCTTTTGAATCTTCAGAGTATCCAAAAAAAATACACTCTTTGCTTTGGGGCTGCAAAGCCTTCCTCTTCTCTGTCGGGATTCTAGGCCATGCCTTTGAGCCAAAAATCCTGAAATGGGTCACATCTGGCTTGTGCCCACTCCATGCTTCGAAGGGAGTCATGCCATCAAGCTATTTGTGAGGCAACCTATTCTGAATATAGGCTGCCTAGTTGATAGCTTTGGCCCAGTAATTTGGTGGCAAAGTTTTGGCCTCCATCATGCATGTTTCCATCTCCTTCAGTGATCTATTCTTCCTCTCAGCAACACCATTTTGATGTGGTGTGTAGGGGATAGAATGCTGCATCTGAATACCTGCATCTGCACAATAGTTAATAAACTTAGACTTGACATACTCACCACCATTGTCATATTTGAGGACCTTGAGTTTCCTTCCACACTGGTTTTCAACCAAAGCCTTAAAGACTTTGAATAGGCCAAAAACTTCAGACTTGTGTTTCATGAAGTGAACCCAACAATACCTGGAAAAATCATCAATAAAGGTCAATGCATATTTGGCCTGAATCATGGACATATGAGGGAATGGGCCAGCAACATCACTGTGAATCAGCTCGAGGGGTGCAGAGGCTCTCTCATGACTAGCTTTCTCAAACTTATGCTCTGGGTGTTTCCCTAGGATACAGCCTTGGCAGACTCCTTTGGAAAATTTTATCTTGGGCAGCCCTATGACCATTTCTTTCTGACTAAGATCAGATAGATACTTGTAATTTAGATGGCCAAATATTTCATGCCATAGCTTGCTAGCTTCATTAGCATGGATAAGAAGAGCATAGGGGTTTGAGTAAGGTAGGAAGTGTGAAAACATGTATACCTTTTGAGCATGATTCGCTACTCCTTTTGCAATGACTCTACCACTTGAGATTTTTGTGATCTCAACTTCATCATGGGAGAATATGACTTTCTTAGGAGACCCAGTGTGGGTCATCTGGTACACTGACAGAAGGTTGGAGGTGAGACCAGGGACATACAGCACATTTTTGAAGTTACCATGATCAAGATCTATCATTCCTTTGCCTTTAATTTCAGTGAGAGAGCCATCTCCCAGTACAATAGATGGTCCTTTCGACATATCTAGTGAGGAGAAGGCCTCCTTAGTCGAAACCATGTGTCTTGAAGCTCCAGAATCTATGATAAAACTGGGTGAGCTTGATGTGCCAGCAACTAGAGCATGAACTCTCTCTCTGTCATCGGAACTTGATCCTCCTTCTCTCTTCTTTGAGCTTTCTGGAAGGGAGATTCCATTATTCTCCAGGAGATTGGTCAGCATATCAATCTACTTTTTCATACAAGAGCTTTCAGTGTGATTTCCCTTCGAACAGTATGAGCACTTGTTCATTTCACCTTTGTTTTTCTTCTTCTAGGTATTTTTCTTGGGACCTTGTTGATCCTCTGGAGACTGCTTCTTGTCTCTCCTTTTCTCAGGTGGATTTTTAGCTTTCTTTTTTCTTTTTGAATCCACCCTCGAATCTCCAGCAATCAAAGCTTGATCTTTGGAAGGTTTGATGGTGCCCATCATCACCAGCTTGTCTTGTTCTTGTGTGAGAGATTCCATGAAATCTGCAAGGCTAGGCATCTTCCTAGTTTGAGCTGTGAGTTTTGTGGCATAGAAGGTCAAAACAAAGACTGAGTAGTCAGGTCCTAGCTTCGAGAGGATGGCCAATATGAGCTAATCATCTTTCTTTTCGATACCACACTGCTTCAGCTGCAAAACTAGTGCTTTGAACTTGGAGAAATATAGCTGCAGGGATTCAAAGCTACTGGGACTCAGATAAATTAGCTCATTTTTTATCTGATGTCCCCTCATCTCATCTATCTTTCCAAAAAGATCAGAAATCTTCTCCCATACTTGATCCGGTGAATTTAATCCATCGAGATGGAAAAGGAGGTCTCGGGAAATACTAAGACATAGGAGGCCATAGGCCTCATCTCTCTGATTATGCCATTTGATATTCTCTGTAGCTGCATTGGGCTCTGATTCTATTGCCATAGTCACCCTGTAGAGGCCTTTCACTCTCAACAAGATATCCATATCTTCTTTCCATTCAAAATAGTTGAAGGGAGTCAAGATAGTTTTCTGTGAATCCATAGCTTTAGAAAATCTGCCCCGGCTATCAGTAGAAGGCTCCCAGTCTTGATGTCGAACCTGCAAATTTTTTTTTGAAGGAGAGTAAAAACCTACAATGGCTCTGATACCATGTAGAAATTCAGGCCATCAATAGATTAATTTTACCCACAACAATTATCAATTGATCATGCAAAATTGCTAACAATGGAGACTAAATATGGAGCTGTAACACAAAATTATATTAACTGAGTGTACAATAGCCAACCCTATAATAACATAGGTTTCTGAATATATAGAATACATCAAGAGATCGAATGCATAAGGAGGCATCCAAAACTAGCATAAAGCAGGCTTACCCAAAATAGGCAAATCCACCATAGGTGTAAAAGGCTGATCCCAAATCTGTCATGAGGCTCACGAATTGGCAAGGGTGAATGGAAAAGATAATGAGTGGTGGAATGGAAGCTCATATATGCTTTTTCATGGAGGAAAGAGTGTAGGATGAAAGGGGTAAAAAACAAGTTCACCTCACCTAGTCTTGCTTTCCTATGTGCCTTAAAACACTGAAAAAGCAGGCAATAAAGCAGAAAAAGCAAAAGGGTGCCTAGGAGGCCAGGAATAAAGCAGATTTGATTCCTAAGGCTTTCCAAAGCACTACATGAGTCAATGATGGCAAGTTTGACCTCTATGGATAGTCAATTAGCAACTTGCACATGGTGGGACTCATGAACTAGGCAAATAAGACAAAAATAAATGAATTAATGTCTAAGTGGGTAATACTATGGGTTTGATTATTCTAAGACAATTATTATTCATTCTTATGATTCAAAGGAAAGGATAACAAGACTCTTATACGTAAAGCAAATATGGAAAGCATTCTGAATATTGTGAATAGACATAAATTTATATAATTGTTGAATTACTTTCTGGTCAACAATTACAGTAATACATTAATAGTCAATTAACCAATCACTTTCAAATTCATGTCCAAGCATTATAAAAAACTTAACTTGGGATGATTTTTTTTACAGAATAAGCAATCTGAAACTAACAATGTAATCTCATCGATGTGAAATTATGCTGATATAATTTGGGGTTATATTGGGTCTCTTTTTTAAACCTAAATAAGAAATATGTCCTGTTGGCAGGATGAAAATAAAAAAATTTATTATCTTTTAATAAAATCATGCAAGAAAACTAAACCTTCAGAAAATGTACACAAGTCACCTAAAGTGTTAGATATCGGCAAAGGTAATTTAATTTATCAGATACTCTTTAAATGTACACAAGTCACCTAATGTTTCATATATTCAAATTAAATTACCTTTTCCTTTGAAATTAATTAATTTGTAGTTACCTTTTCAGTGTTGACATAATCTCCCATTACCTTTGCCTTTGTATTCTTCTTAGAATCAACCTGCTTCAACTCCAACCGATATAAATCACATGAATCATAGTTATTCATTTCATACTCATAAATATGCCATTCAAACTGGAGCCATGTAATATCATCTCTTCATCCCACCAATTTCCTTCATGACTTGCTTTCTTGATTCATGCCATCCACGATCATTATAATCTGGCAATGATCATTGCTTTCTATTTCCACTCTCAAAATCCCTTCATGGCTTGTCAAAAAAGAGCCACTCTCAAATAACTTCCCCTTGAAGAACAAACAAGTCAAAGAGCTCTGCAAGAATAAGACAAATACCAGACAATGAAAAAACTACAATACCTTATGTATCTAATCAAAGTACCCTTATCAACAAATTTAGTTTCTCTAAAAACAATAAGCTCCTATGAGACTTTAAAAAATCATGTTATCCATGACTTTTAAAGTCATTTTTCTTTGTATTTTTCCATAAATGTTTAAGTACATGCAATAGGTATTCGTATTATAATATGTTAATACCATACCAGGTTCATTCCAGGGTGATTTTTTTGCTGCGGCACCTTCACATTTAGGTATCCCAAAATATTTTACCACAATTTTAGCACCAAGGGTAGCAAAGAGAAGGCCATCCTTCAGGTCAATGCCTCCAGGTCGTAAAATAGGTCCCATGCCTACTGTACCTTCATTGAAAGCCACCATTCCATGAAAATTGCTACAATAGTCTTGGCACCAGTCTGATCCTTGAGTAGGCCTAGGAAAATCCCAAAGGGCAAATTCGGGGCCTAAGAAAGCCTCAGGAGGAGGAGAAATTCTTGGGCATGGACCTTGAAATTTAGGTATATGCTCTTCCTCAACCTCAGGGTCTAAAGAGAGGCATAGATTATTATCAAAATCTCAATTCATCTGGGCCGCTGCTTCCAATCCCTCATCAGTAGTTTGTAGTAATTATTTTGTATGAATGTTTTCAGACCTACTAGTCCCATCAATGTTTTGTGCTTCTGCATTAGCGTGGTCCACATAGAATTCCTAAAGACAACCAAAATGTACAATTTTTCAAACAATCTCAAATTATTGCCAGCAACTGTACACTAAGATTATGAAGAATCATTTGGCAACACCTTTCTCATTTCATTGGGTGGAATCACCTCCTGAAAACTAGATGGATTAGCAGCTTCAAGGGTATTTTCATTAAGTTGAAACTTAGAGCTATATGGTGCTGCAAGAATATTGGTAGCATCATCTTCCTCTTCATGAAGTTGCAACAAATGCCACATATCACAAGACAAATCTGACAAACATAGGCTTACTTCCTGTATAATAAACTCAAACAATAACAATAATGAACTATTTGATAAACAACTTATTCTATCCATATCTTGATATGTTAACTCTTGTTACTTGTTGCAAATATTAGACTTTAGCATTATACGTAGAATAACGATTGAAGAGGTCAATAGAACAAATAAATGATACAAGGAAAACATAATGGCACCTTCATCTGATAACCATGAACCTAGGAAGCTCATAAACCTTTACTTCAATAGGATACAAAGTTGATTCAAAGAATTATGTACAATGTATTGACCCTTCTATTGTTCTTACTGAATGAAAATAAATAAGAATAAACAAAGTTTGGAAAAGATGTTAGAAAGTGACCAGCATTGATGTAGTAGGTGATTCCTCATGTAGCTCCGCTTTGCATTCTTGCGGCAATTGATGAACCTGCTCCTCCAAAACTAGAGCATCATTGACTCGGCTCTCTTTCCTGACCTGTTGTAGGTCAATGAACATTCCCTATAAGTCATCAACCCTGTTTTTGGCCTTAGTCTTGAATAACCGATGAGTTGTTGATTTTGGCATGCTCTTTGACCTTTTCCCCATCATCTAAAACTTATCAATTCTAGTGCAATCTAACTAATGTATGATGCACAATCCTCAAAACATTATTACTGAATCACTGCTAGAATTAGACATGGTTCCTTCTGTAAGGTGTTTTATAATTGACTTGACATCATGCAAAATCTTAGAGATTTGTCTTAGCAAGTTTCTTAACAAAATATCTAGTGGAAATGAACTATGATCCCAGTGAATTGACTGGTCTAATCACCATGCAACCTTTTCTAAAATTGTTAAGGGAACAAATTCATCTCTTCTTCATATAACTTGTCTATTGGAAGTTTGATCTTGGTTTGCCTTAAGGGCACTTTCCTATAAAAGGAACAATCTTCAAAAAAACCTACACGGGCTATCCGCGATGTCTGAAACCAACTCTGCCCCTCGGCTAAAATTCCTGATGGACGACCATTTTCTCAAACAAAAACCAACCCATATGTCTCACCACTTGATGCAAACTATGCTACCCACTAACTCGTCCAATCTTCTACTTCAAGAAATCATATATAATATTTGCAAAATGTTTGACTGATCTTCAGTCTCAATTATCAACTATTCAACAGGTTACTCAAATCAATTGGTGCCTAGATCCCATATTGTTCATTTCAAAACATTAAGCCCTTTCTTTTGAATGACCATAATCTTTCACAAAGATCAAAGTTATTAATAGATGAAGGAATTGATAACCTCAATAACCCAGCATAAGCAATCTCAAGAAGATATTTAAAATCCACTGCTAATATAAATGTAATCTTGTGAAGATCTTCAAAAACCTCTGACAATATACTCTTTAATTTATATAATCTCATTACCAGTTTCCAATCCAAGACTCGATAAGTGATTCAAACTGATGTGAGACTCAAAATAAAAACAAAAGTTTCTGCTACGGCCAACTCTGTATCATTCAATCATAGCAGAAACCCATCAAACACCAAATCCTACTAAAAACATTAATTTGCTATGCAAAACCCCAAAAAACTCAATTTGGGTTCATTAGTAACGATTGTTTGAGGCCTTTATTATGCAAATCAAAAGTAAGGTTCGAATTCGAGGCACTTCCAACACAAACTAAAACGCTGAGCTTATTGAAACCCCAAAACCCAGGTCAACTAACAAATAAGACTTGAAAATAAATAAGAAGAACCTCGTATTAAGGTCATTTTACTCCATTTTCCAAGCATCTTTCTGCACAAAAATTTGATGATTCCTTTCTCCTGCAATCCAAAAATAATTTTGAGGTAGATAAAGGGAAAGATGCCTTCAAATAATGAACAATTGAACTTGGCAGTAAAAAACAGGCTCGCGGGAATGTTGTTTTGTCTATACATCGGTCAAATGACAAAAGGTCTCAAAAAGTAAAAAGAAATGAGCAAACCACTAAAATATATAATTCTTTCATCACTGTTTTCAATACTATGATATTATTAAGTAGAATGGTACATGCAATTTTAAGAATTAGTTTCCAGTCTTAGATGGTTTACCACATCTCAAGTATTAGTGGTTGGCCAATATATAAAAACAAAGTTAAACTCGGTGACATACCTAAACATCAATATTGGTGAAAGTAAGTGTACAAGGCCATTTAAAGTGTAAGGATTAATATTTTGTAAATAAATTTAATAAACATTAATATAGCAACAAAATCCCTTTATTGCTGGACTATTTTCTCCCTACACTATTAGATTGTTTCTCCCCCTTCACTACTAGAAATATAATGGTAAAAATAAGAGGCTAATTTTCCCATTTAAGTGCATGAGAATGTGAGGTAAGTGAAGGATTATGGTTTGGGGGGAGGAACCCACCCTTTCCTTGTTATTTTTAGCTTTTGTAAGATTAAAATTTAGTATTTTTTTGTAGAGAATGTGGCCCTTGAGAATACAAAAGAACCAAAAATTACCTAAAAGAACCAAAACGTACCCAAAAGAACCTAAAAACAGGGTTCAAGTACCCATTTAGGGTCAACTCCCCACTTGATAGCTAGGATGAGCCAAGTACTTCATAGAAGAACACAGTTCATTTGGGTTCTTCTGCATGAAAACATATTCATCGATGGGATTACTAAGGAAATTGTTTGATATATTAGAGGAAACACTTGTTAAGTGGGCTCCGTTACAAAAATTAGTTGTCTCAATCTTGATTGCAAACAGTCCCTGAATCTGGAATTTTATCAACCTAAACCATTTCCAATCAGCTGCTCTGTAAAACCCATCTGTTTTCCAGTGAAATGAAAAGTAATGTTTTACTAAAACCCAAAATGTTATCACCCCCAATTACGCTTCACCTTGCCGCCATAATTTTCCTCTTGAGACAAAAAAAATTGAAATGAAAAGGAAAAGAAAAAAATCGGTAGAATAGAGACCTAATTAAATTATTGTCCTAAAAAATTCTTTCAAAACCAATCCTAGTTTAGTAGTGTATCAAATGTTTTTTATCATGATAGTTAAATTGGTGTCAATATCTAATTTTTCACACATGAGGAGTTCTATAATTTACTAAATTCTAACACGACAGATGGATTCAGAGACCCCCTCTAAATCCACATGTCATGTTAGAATTTAGTAAATTGTACAAATTCATTGTCAAAATTGTAATTTTCCATTGCTGGAGTGACACAACTAAAAATAACCAAATAATGACCAATTGTTATGTGGTCATTTTTAGTCTAGATACCCTGTGACCAAATTTGGTCATTTATCTTGGTATTTTCAGTTTAGTTTTTACACGTGACCAAAAGTGGTCATTTATCTTGGTCTTTTTTAGTTAGCTCACATAAATTTATCAATTTTGGTCATTTATCCCTTGAAAAAAACTGTGGTGACCAAAAGTTTTGGTCTCCTAGTCACTAATCTCTCATTTTCCACTAGTAATAGCCTAATATTGTCTCATGTCTAGACAAGCAGAGCCTTTTTTTATATATCATTTGCCACTTGATCACCCATTTACTAGGAGGATACCTTTCCCCGAGTGTCGTTATCCAGCACATGTTTCCCTTGGAACTAGATTTCCTGTCCCTAACACTCCTCTCCTCCTAGATATGTACTATAAAGCACTTTTATTCTTTTTCAGGCTTTTGAAAATGTCAGGAAAAGTCCAAAAAAATAAAAACCATAAAAAGACGGACGGGAAAAGAGGTTATATTTGGCAGCAGTCGAGTTGTGTCACCTTCAAACATAGCATTGTCTATCACATCCTTTGGTTGGGTTATTAGTTTGACTTTAGGAGTTGTACTCGTTACTCTAAGTTTATCTCCACCGACTAGTTATGCTTCTGATCCCCATGGAGCCTCTATTGATGCCTCTTGTGTCACAGAGATATCCCAATTTGCATATCGAATCCATGCTTCCTGCCTTTATTCACCACTTTCCTTATTCTCATATTTGAATGAATTTGAAGCCTAAGTCGACCATTCCTCAGTTATCTTGACTTTGCATGTCATCCATTCCCGGTGTTGTTATTGGTTTGTTCACATCTTGTTCATTGATATCTTCCATGTTATACAACATTGTTGAGTACCTCTTGTTGGTTGATGGGGGATGCTTTAATTCCCTCCTTCTAGCGAATTCCAATCCATCGACATCGGATCATTTATTCTGGAATAGGAGTATAGAGTCATTTGAATGCCTTAAGACTTACAGTCATCAATGGTAGGTTCTCTCGCCATCGATAGTTTTGGGACTACATCAATGTCCCCTGATCGATGGATTCGTCCAAGTGTTCAACCTCAACACATCTATTCACACTTGTTAGATTGTACTCTGTACCTTGATTCCCATTTTCATTATCAGTGGTTTATCTCATGTTTGTTAACGTTATACATCAATGACCAGTAATCAGACGATGTACTACTATGTTCAACCTCAACACATCTATTGACATAGTAGGATATGTATTTTTAGTGGTTTGTGTGGAAGACCTTCCATCTTGGTGGTATTCCATATGTGCTACCTCCTTGATCGTGCCAGTATTCATGAGATTTTAGCTCTTGTGATCATGATTCCAGTCTTTCCAATTTATATCAGATATCTTCATCCATTATGGAGATATTGATCCATTGTATATTATACATGGTGATGACCACACATGACACTTTGTATATCATACCTAATCATGGCCATTGTACTCTTATGTATCTAGAACTACTACATATATTTGCAGTCACATGAATAGATTTATCGTTGTATTGTACTAATGAGTCACACTGGTTCTTCCACCTGGGTCTTCATTACTCCAATTCTAGGATGGATTTTATAATGTATTTCAGACATCATGTTACCCCTCTGACCTCACACATTAGGGGGCATCTGTTATAGATTATTTTACAACATCAGGTAGATTTGGCCAGGCTCCTTGGACCCCATGGACTTATATTATACTTTGATGTTCCAAGATTATCCCCAAAAATTTCCTCTTTATACATATACACGACTTTTAAGGAAATACCCGCGTGTATCCGTAGCTTTTGACCTCAAACCCATGTACATCGGGATGTGTGCAAAATGACAAATATTTTTGGATTTTTCCTCATTTCAGTCCGAATAATTTAACTCTCAGACTTCCAAATTCCTTGAGAACGCTCAGATTCGACCCCCCATTACCTATTTGGAGTGCTATATAAGGAACCCCTTGGATACATTGAAGGAGGAGAAATTGAAGAGAAAAGAAACTAGAGTCCATTGTTGCCTCAGCTTTGCTTATAATGGAGTCTGCATCCCTTTTTCCCTTAGAGAACATACTGTTCTTCCCAAGCTTGCCTTTGCTTTGTGTGATTGCTATCGAGATATGGAGGATTGAAGTGGTGGAGGCCCAGGTGGAGGACTCGGTTTCTCTGGTTCGCAGAAGTGCCAATAGAGTTTATCACTATTGTATCTCTGATTTATTAATAAAAATATCTTTTCCTATCCAATTCATATGCATTTTGAATATGAATATTGAATCCATGGATATATTTAATTTCTTATACATGGTTGATTATATATGCTAGGATAGCTCTAACACATTTATATGTATCATGCTTGATTTGTATTTTGTTGTTGAGAGAAAATCGTAATTTCAATTGCATTAGAAAAGATCAAAGGGGATATACTTCAACCGTCCAGAATAAGGTACGATTCAACATCCCTCAGTGTTATATTTGTTTATTGTTCTTGCATATTGGGAAAGATTGATTTCTAGACTCATACTGGCTATTGTGGTATCCCCACGCCATAGGAAGTTTCTCTCCATGACAAAGAGAAATATTCTCCTACATATCAGTCACCATATAATGAAATTAGTTCCCTAGCACCTTCAGAGAACACAAGAGCATTAGTCTTGAAAATTTTGAAATACATTAATCCAAGAAATAGGTCACACAGCTCATAAACCCATGGGATGAAGTTATTTTCCCACATATCAGAGCAATATAGATGCACGGGCGGATATTTCTCATCCCAATACCAATTCAGAGCCAGAAAAGAGGAAGACGCAAAGAATGCATCCATCACAAACCCTGACATATAGAAAGATGTCTTTTGGTTGGCCGGGGTTTTCTGATACTTCTCAATTTCATCTCGCAAATTGCAGGACAAAATTTGTGCCCAATTGAAAGAATCTCCTATGAGAAAATAATGGTGTGCAATAGGAACCCACTGTGATCTGAATAAGGAACAATTTGGTAACCCATACAAACAAAAAAACATGGCTTCCAATAATGAAAAAGTCTCTCTGAACCAGAAAATTGGGTATGCCGAAAGTGAAGGAGGAATAACTCGTGTTGGGTCTTCCATCCAAAACTTTACTACTTCCTCGTAATTGAGCTTTGTGAGAGTTTCATAGAAAAACTTTGACAAGAGAAGTTGTTTAGGAGGTCCGAGAGCATAATCCGTAGCAAATACCTCAAGATAGAACGAAGCAACAAGGATATTATCTATGTCATGAAACGAGCGCTCCTTAGGGTCGACATGGTCCAATTCCCACTTGAAAGGGTCTATGATGTAGGGCATGAATGGAGGTCTGGCAGCGATGGAGTGGATCTAGGAATTACGAATCTAAAGATAAGCAGGTTGGTGACCAAGGAAAAATCGTCACTATCAAAGATGGAGTAAATTATGGACCAGTCCAGATATGAGGTATTAGACATGCGCCCACTAGTGTTAGTAAACACACCTGATGACTGGGTAGAGGATGAAGGGTTAGGAAAGATGTTGATTTTAAGTGAATTTCAACCAAGCTATGTCCGCTAGCCTACTAAGTATTGATTTACACTAAGCTTTGTTATGTAAATGAAATGGACATAAACATAAATAGAAACAGAAATAACTTAGTTCAGATGGAAAAAGGCGGTTGAGCTGCACTGACAGTCATTAACTATTAAAAAATCAAACTCTAAGTGACAGATCGCACTTTTTGGATCAAATGTGGCGAGGGGGTTACCAATTTTTTCCAAAAATAGGCGAGGGGGTTGCTCAGAATTTGCAGACAAAAGTAGGATGAGTTCTGGAAGGGGGTGGAACCTTTTAGGGCTAAATAGGTGACCTGGTCGCACTTGTGAGGCAAAAATGAATGACCTGGTTCCCTTTATGGGCCCGATAAGAGCGACTTGCTCCGAAAACTAAATTTTTTTTGACCCTGAGTCAAATCCAGTCGACAGTAACCTGTACTGTGGCCAAATGGACTCGGATTTGACTTGAGGAGGCTCGACAGTAACTAGAAATGTAAGTAAACAAGAATATAATCTAGATTCTAACAGAAAATTAAACTAG
The DNA here is from genome assembly GCA_001517045.1 of Pseudotsuga menziesii. NCBI lineage: Eukaryota > Viridiplantae > Streptophyta > Pinopsida > Pinales > Pinaceae > Pseudotsuga > Pseudotsuga menziesii. The sequence goes on from LPNX010368342.1 coordinate 156,978, forward strand.
GGCAAAAAATGAAACTAAAAACTAAAAGTTTGAAAAATAAACCCAGGGATCCTGTGGGATCGACCTGGTATGGCTGCTAGTTCTGTAGCAGTGATTTCTCCCTTGATACAAGGCAGGAATGGCTACCTTCCATCTATAAGATGAAAGGATAGGTTCTTGGTGGTGGATGCAAATAAAAATAAACAGAACTGAAATACATAACAGAAATAAAAGAAAAACGAAACCCCTCTGCACACAAGGTTATGGGTTAAAGACCTCCAAGACCCTACATACAATAATGGAGACTTGCAAGAACATGTTAGGCCATAAACCTGCAAGCAAATAGATGTTAGGAAAACTCAAATAAACAAATCAGAACAAAATTTGTACCTTCTTTTGGTGGAAATGGTCAACCATGCCCTAGCTTGGAGAAGCACCTCTCCTAGAAATGGAGGAGCTATGGCTCAAAGGGAAGATGGATGCGAGGGAGTGTCGATGGCTTGAGAGGAAAATGGTCTCAAGGCATACACTCAGGAAGCATAATAGTATGCAAGGGAGGAATGTTTTGAGAGTGACGGCCACCCCTCTATTTATATATTTTTTAGGGTTCTAAGCCCTTGATTCGAGATTTAGCCCCTTTTTTGGGCCTTTATCCCCTTTCACTCAAACTTTAGCTTCTTTTAGGAATTTAGGCTCCTTTGAGGGGTTTTAGTCCATTTTTGGAGGTTTTCGCCACTAGGAGAGCTATTTAGGCTCTTTTTAGGGGTTTTTAAGCCATTTTTCATGTTTTTAGTCCTTTTTGACGGTGTGGGGGTCAAATGGGGTCAAATGAGGGTCGTGCATGGGTGTCCTTGGGTGGTGTAGGCCATGTAGAGCTGAGTGAGGGATTTTTTGGGTTAACAATTACTACAACTTCTGCATTCTCCACTTCTTCTACCGATTCAAGTTGTTCTTTTATTTGAGAGAACCTTGTAAAGTATGACTATATGGTCTCTACATTCTGGATCTTTACATTCATCAACTCGCTTCTCAATGTCATATTATGATTTATGTTCTTCCCTTCAAATATCTTGGTCAAGGACTCAAACATCTCTTTAGGTGTCTTTAGGGAAGACATTTGTGTTATACAGTGATCCTTGATTCAATTAGAAATGATATTCTTGGCCTTGAGCAAGCTCTTCTTGTCTAAGGATTTTATCCCCGTCTCCCTTTGGAACTCGAACCTATCTACTTATGTAGGTGTCTAATTCATTTTCTTCAAGAACCAGTGAGATTCTATACTTCCATGATTGGAAGTTTTCATATTCACCAATATTGTCATCAATATGGTGTGATAGGTCATTTTGAAATGAGAACATGAAACATAAATAGCAAGATATTAGATCTTACTGATTTGAGGTGTCCATCCTCATTCCGGATCTAGCTGATCTAGGGTTTGTCAAAGAAACCCTAATTTTCAAAACTTAGAATATTTCAGATATGATTGGATAGAAATATGGGCCTCTTCAAGGAGAGATTCCCAATGTACTCCTATTCTGAAAATAGTGGAGGGAAGCTCCCAAAATAGGAAGCCCTAGTTCTCCAAATTCTTCTCTAGAAATACCTCAGATGGTTTCTGCGATATCTCTGAAAGTACTTCTCCTCTATGTCTAAAATTTGTTATTGAGCTATCATTTTCTGTCATATTTCTATCACCATAGCTTTGATTAGAATTGGTTTCACCAATTAGGACTTATGAAAGTTTTACCAAGGTGACTTCTTTCAAGACTGTTCAACATAGAGAACTTGTACGAACTTCCATGTGTGACTGTTTCACCTTCTACGTCTAAATATTTTAGCACAAATATTATAGTCCTTTCCCTATCTGGAACATCTTACAAAATTGCATTTGGAACTTTGTAGCTTGAGATACAACAAATCTCCCTAGGTGTCATGTTTAGGGATGAATCCTGGAAGAGGCTGGAACCCTGATTTCCAGGAATCATATCTCCCATAATATAGTGCATATGAGTGTTGGGACGCGTACTCTAAGGATCATTAGTTTTGGTAACTCCGCGGTTGTTGAGGAAGTTTGTAAGCGGATTTACGGGTCAAAATAGTCTTAGGGGTGTCGAGGTAAGTCAAAGCCCCTTTTTGTAATAAACCCATGGTTTAAATCCAGGGTTTAGGGTTTTGGGTGCCCATGGTTTGAAGCCATGGTTTTGTAATAGCGCGATGTATAAATAGGCATTTTTGTAAATAAGAAAATTTAGGCTTTTGTATGTAAAGAAAGAAAGGAAAAGCTAAGGTTGATTGTGTAAGGAAAGGTTAAGTCCCAGCTGTGTGCGTGGACGACCTTTGCAGCTGTGTGCGCAGAGGGTTTTTGTAAGAAGATTAAGGAAAGATATCTAGCTGTGTGCGCAGAATCCTGCTGCTGTGTGCATGGCTTTTAAGGACTGAAGGGATCTGCAGCTGAGTGCGCAGATCAAACTGTGGTTTTGTAGCAAGTTGAATAAAACACAGTTTTGTGGACGTAGCCCCTACACTGGGGATGAACCATGTTATATCTGGTGTTGTGGTTTCTTGTGTTGTTTCTCTTTCTGTTGTCTTTTATGCATTAATAACTGTATACATTTGATAAACTAGATCACTACTAATAACAAGCTTCGCTATGAATTCCCTATAGTGGGTTAAGCAAGTCACGGTTGTTTATCTATCTGTGAAGTTGTATATGAGTGAATGATAAAGCTGTGTAATTATTGATTAATAAGTTTATTAAAGGCTAAGGTACAGTAATATCCCTCTCTGCTTGCAGAAACCTGATTCTGCAGCACCTCATAGCTGTTTCGGGTGAGACTGCAACCTGCGCGTAGGTTGTTGCTGAAAGGGCCAACACTGTGGGTCTTTTGTTGGTGCGACATAAAAGGATTAAACCCGGGTCTGCCCTATTTCCTAACAAATTGGTTTTGTTGCTGGGACTTGAACCCGGGTCTCTCGAGTGAGAGCCGAGTATCCTAACCAACTAGAGGGGTTGAACTCAGTATCTTCTCAAGAGGGGTTTACTTCGTACCTCGAGGGCTATGTTCTGGAGGCCCTTTATGACGGAAATCGATGATTGGTTTGCTAAGGCTTATCTAAAATTCGTGCAACAAGAGAACACAAATCCGCGTTGTAGCGCACATGACTTTTTACAAAGGTATGTTTTTTGTGATGCTTATGAAATTTTCTTTGGTAGTATCCACATAGAGTTGCACCAGTGGTTCTCTAGGTTAATAGAGAGAAGGACAAACTTACAAGATCGACGGGTTCCCAAGTGGACCCCCACAAGGGTCAATCTTGTGCAACACATGAACAATGAGGTATCCCGCGCTATTCATTTTTCGACGACGCGAACATTGGAAGCCTTCGTGACAGAGTTTGTCATCGACACAAGTACCTCCTTCAGCGAAGCTGAACGACAGTTATTCAAAGGCCCACGTGGTAAGTTTTTGAATTCATTAAGCTTGAGGATTAAAATACTATTGGCTAAAAAGGGTATATTGTTGTTTGAATCAAACTGCTAGCTTAGTAGTACTAACATATGCTTGCAAGTGATAATACCTTCGACGAGCAAAGTGGTTTTCTACGAAGTGGAACAAGGTACAAGAGAGATTTTGACTCCTATTCCTTAGGTCAGGCTACCGCGTCTTCCCCTGTACATCCTGAAGAGTCAGACTCTGAAGAAAACCCTTCGGTTGGAAACCCTCCGGTCACCCCGCAGCGAAGCTCTGTTACCCATGAAATTCCGTCGCAGTCTGACAGTCAACCAAGTCCGAGTATTTCAGCCACAGGTCAATCTGCCCCCATAAACCCCCCCCATCGACATCCTCTCCCCCTCCCAACCCTCCCAAAACCACCATGGCCCACCTAGCTGATGACATCAAGCTTCCCATCTTCAAAGGCATCAAGCTTCCCATCTTCAAAGGCACGGGATCAGAAGACCCCGAATAGTTCTGGTTTTTATGTGAAGCAGTATGGAACGTGAAGAATATTACAGACCTGGATGTGAGAACCACGCAGCTCATTACTTCTTTCCGGGACCGGGCTTTGACCTCGTTCATGAAATTCTCCAGTACTCAGAACCCTACTTTAGATGAGATTAAGGCATCCATAACCAAAGAATTTAAGAATCCTAAATCAGAATCGCAAAGCATCACTGAACTAAAAGAGATTCAACAGCGGCACGACGAATCCATGTGGGACTTTGACCAAAGATTCAAAGTTCTACTAGACCAAGTCAGCTTTACCATTAGTCCTGCATAGCACAAGGAATGGTTTATCGCAGCATTACTACCACATATCAGAACCCCACTCATGCAACAGAAGGTTGCTGACCAGCAAGAGGCTCTGGAAATTGCAATGAAGCTAGAGATCGCCCCCGTCGGAGATGATTCTGGTATTGCTCAAATCCAAGCGCAGCTAGCAGCAATGGCCCTGGAGCTTCACGATATGAAGAAGGCTAAAACCAGTCGAGAGGATATCTGGTGTACGTAATGTCGGACAGAAGGTCACGATAGGGACCAGTGCCCCGTGGTCAGAACTTACCTAAATACGGGTGCGCCAAACCAATTCAATCCCGGTGTTCTATATTGTGAGATTTGTCGAACCACTGGCCAACATCGCCCTGAAAACTGCCATCTTCTTCAGAGATATGTTCAAGTTCCCAAGAACCCCTACTGCAAGTTCTGTAAGTCAGTAGGGCATAATGAAGAGGAGTGTCGTAGCTATGACCTCATGAGAGAGCACATCTCTGACGCCTACCAAGTGCAAAATGAAGCCCTGAATAATGATGGCTATGGTTACTGCGGCGGTGCCTCTGGAAGAGGTACCTTTGGAGGTCGCATCCATGGTGGTACGATCGGAAGAGGTAGAGGCCAGGTTGTGTGTTACAATTGTAACCAAGCTGGTCATTTTTGCTCGCGACTGTCGAAACCCCACCATAACATGTCGGTATTGCCACGCAGTCGACCACATGATTGAACAGTGCCCTGAGCTCATAGCCAAGATTCAGGAAAACAGCAGTGGCCCTACCTAGAATATTCAGTTGATTTCCGTTGAGCAGAGACCTGCCGCAACCATCAATGTGGTCACCCAGAGTGGAGCTACGACGTACATTCAGAATACGCAGAAACAACTTGTCGAGGTGTGCGCGCGTAAGGCCTCCGAGAATGTCCCAGCACTTGCCACTGTAAAGGACCAAGCACCTGTCAAGGTGGCCCAGTGCGATATTGTTGACCCTCGCACAGCAGCAGTACCTGCGCGGAAACCTCAGCCGGCCTCGCAGCCACAAGATGCTTCGACGGATAAAGTAAGTCCACTCTCCTCCTTTTTACATAGTTGTATGAAACTGTTGAGGAATCAAAATGCTTTAAAAGAGATGCAAAAATTTCTTGCTGTCACAGACCCTCGGAGAGGAGTTGATCAGGAGAAAACTGTTAGTCGTGTCCGAAGAACGGGGAGGGAAATGAGATTGAATGTTCAGATAGGGGAATATGATATGATTGATGTCATTTTGGATCTTGGATCAGAAGTTAATGTCCTTCCCAAGCAGACCTGGGGACAAATGGGAAAACCTTCCCTGGCTTGGTCACCTATACAACTGATATTAGCTAACCAGCAAAGGATTGTGCCCCTAGGGAGACTTCTTAGTGTTCCAATAGATATTGATGGGGTAAGTACTCTAGCGGATTTTGAATTTATTGAGATCATTGATGATAGCAACCCTTATCCAGCCCAGTTGGGAATCGAGTGGGCCATGGAAAATGATGCAATCATCAACCTTAAGGGAGACAGATGACCTTCAAAGGAAACGGTCTGCAATTTATCATACCCCTCGACCTATCCCAAGGAGAAAGATATACAAAACCGATCAGAGACGAAGGGGAGAAGGATACTCTAGACCACGTCTACAGCATTACAGCCAAGGAAGAAGATTATGTCGAGCCTGATGCCGATGGCGTAATAGATTGGCAATGTGATAGCTCCTGCATGTCTGATTCAGACGATGGTCTAGAGAATTGGTAGAATCAACTGTACGAGCTACATGGCCATAGGTGTGTGCAAATCACTAAGTCTCTTAGATGCCTTAGTGCGCAGCCCAGAGAGTTGCCTACACATGTTGGGTTGACAGACCCTGGAGAATTTATTGCACATTTCTTAGAACAAGTACCTAAGTCACAAAGAATGCAGACTCTGGAGACAGCATTAGGAGCTACAGCAGCATGGTGGACTGATCACAAAAAGTCTACTCCCAATTGGGGAGCCTACCAGAAATTTTTGCGCCTCAGATTCATAAACCAATTCTAAGAGGTGCAAAGTAAGTTCAATGGGTAGAATAGCCCTGAGGACCATTTGAGGCAATGTTATGCAGCATGGGAAAAACATACCTCGCATGGAGTGGGTGCATAAGTTCGTGCACACCTTGGAACCTATAGCAAAAAACTGGTATATGGAGGCCGAGCTCCGACATTAAATTGAATACCAAACCAAGGGACAGAACCAAGAAGCCAGTCCATCAAACCTAACAGTCCTGTCGCCGACATTCCCAGGACGGGTCGAAGGGCAATATTGTGCTGAGGGTGCTGGTTGTCACGAAGCTCAAACCATGATTCTGCCGAAGACCAAAAACACAGCGAGGCTTAAAATCCGACCATTGGGAAGCAGCCAAATTGGCGGCGGTAGTGCTTTAACTGCCTTAAATTCCTGTGCTAAGAAGATTATCGAAAATCGAGCACCACTTGGACAAGATTTTCGTCATATTTGGTGCCTTCAATGCACCTTCCTGCCCAATTTGATTGATGGAGTGTATAAGAAGATGCCTAAGTTAGGGAAAATTGTATTCTGCATTTCTTTAAGATTTATGAGTGAACCCATGACAACAGAATGACAGCTTGACGATTTAGTAAGAGAATTCAAGCAAGAGGGTTTGATAAGTTTCTCTAATCGGCCGCCTGCCTCTGCTCCCTATGAAGAAGCTCACCCAGCACCACCACGGCCGATGCAGACACGGTCTGCCAGGAAAAATTCCAGAACTGAAGTTCGCTCCAAGCGAAACCAAGACCGGCATAGGCAAATAGGGCAAATGCCAGCAGATCATCCTATGGATCCCCCCAGTTCCGCACAGGTATCGACCGGGGGTAGGGAGAACATTGCACCACCGCGGCCACCGTATCTACAACTTGTTCGACCAGGCACTGAGCTACCCCGTCGAAAAAATCAATTCACGTTAACCACACCCTCGCTACCACAAGGATTTCAGCTGATCGAAAGTATGACAGGGAAGATCGATCGGCTTAAGTACAGCGATCATGACACAAATGACAATGGCAAGTTTCCACAGTTTTCACCAGAATAATACTTGCACCGCATCAAATACCCAGATAATAATGTGACACTACTGGAAGTACAACTGTGGGCCGCGGGCCTGGACAAAGCTGGCCTACTCAAGATGCTTGATATTCCGCATTTCGGTCGTGGCATACATGTGACCGTAGTGGCCAAAATAGTTGCTAGCATTAGTGCATGACGTCTATTTATGGGTAGCGGACCAGCAAATTCCTATTGACGCCGCACTCATCCATAAGATCACAGGTTTACCAATGCAGGACCTGATCCGGGAACTGAATTTCCTTCAAAACATGAGGATACAAAGCTCGCGCAAACTATGAAAGAGCGGTTTGGCCTAACAAAGGGGAAACGGGGGTATCACACTTCCGCGATTCAGGAACAGAACATTTTCTTTGCAGCTAAACTCTTAGCCTGCAAACTCATACAGAAATGTAGGCCAACTGAAGTACCTGCTCCGGTTATCCGGATTGCTATGAACTACACTGAGGGGTATACTTACAATTGGGCCACATATCTTGCGAAGGAATTCCTGGAGGATGCCCGCGACGCACAGGAAAAAGGTATACATTTTCATTATTCCTAGCTATTAATACTTATTGCATTAGTTGGGTGGAAAGAACCCACTGAAGCTCAGTTTGTAGAATTAAACCTAGGCATACTGGGGGCAGTGAGGTATGCCTCCCTATGGATATCCTCAGATAAGGTATCTCAACAGATGATGAACACTGTGTTCGTCTTTTATGCCATGAGTATCCACTATGAGATTGTGCGAACACAACGGCTTACCAATTATTTATTCTCTAAATATGAGGGCGCCGCAAACTTCAGTGCCGATATACATCATGTTTTCATTCAAGCCCGTGCGGATCCATGACATCAATGGTTTAAATTACCATATGTAGTTACTGAACCAGATATTAGGGGTATAGTTCAGCAATGGCCGGCTGACTGGTTGAAAGATATAGGAAAAAAACCCTCTATTTCAGTTCCCCTAGCTACCAATATTGGCACAAGTACCAGTCACGTGCAGCAACAAAACCCATTAGAAGATAGCGAAGACCTAAGTGATTCGCAGCTGGATGGCGACGGCCAGGGTGGAGATGGCGGACAGGACGAACAGGATGAGGAGTCGATCAAGACCATATCAGATCCTAACCCATCAACCAAGCGCAAGTCACCAGACGCAGCAGAGGTAAACAAGCCACAGTCCCGCAAAAAGTCAAAAGCATCAAAGGACAAAAATATTGAAGAAGAAGCCCCTATAATGTTGCATGAGCTGGAGCAAGCTCTAGAAAAATCTACGGGAATGCTTACTAAACAATGGTCAGAGTTTGTGGCACTACATCGTGCTGGACTCACAGGTATAGCAAACAGGGTTTCGGAGCTCAAAGAGTTAGCAGGAAAGTCAGCGACCAGTACTGTGACAAGTAGTACTACAGCACCCACATAGCAGGATATTAGGAAATGGCCACCCAGAGATAACCACGGCCAAGTATCAAGCGCAGCTCTGATCCTGAATGATGCAGATTCCCAGTCACAGATGAGTATGATCATAGGGATCGATTATACAAAGATGTCCATGTCAGAATTACACCTCTGCCAGCTCGCTATTACAAAGGAGATCCATGCACGAGACCAATTGTCCCAAATCCAATTGGGAGATACCATCAAACAAAACAAAATGTTCACAGCACAACTGGAAGAAGTAGCACAACAGAAGAAAGATGCTGAACATAAAACAACTACACTGATGCGAGCACTGGACGAGGCATGTCGGAGTCTTTCTGACTCCGACATACAAGGATAAGAGGAACCAGAATAGAGAATTGCTAAGCTAAGAGACTATGCCCAGTAGTCTCGCAGCGAGATTGAAAGGTTGAAGACAGAACACTAGCACCAGATCGCAGAGCTTCAACTGCGCATCCCTCCCGAGACTCCACCAGAGGCCCGAGAACAGCGCCATAGGGACATCAAGGCTTCAGTAGCAAAGATATCAGATAATGTGGCCAGCGTTGCAAAACTGATGGAAGACAGCATCGAAGCATGGGCAAACCTATAGGACCATCCAGATGTAGGTAAGATCTAGGAAACCATCAAGTTGCGCCAGGCCTAATTAGATGCAGTCAGAGTAGAAATCAAGACGTTGCCACCTATGCAGAAGATGGCTAAAGTGAAGCGCAGCAAGGAAATTCAGCAGGAAATTGAGTCCTACAGGACGAAGGTAACACTGCTGGAGAATTCGCTACAGCCACTGGTTGATGAAGCATTGGAATTGAGTAATACTGCAGAGAGCCAGCTCAAACTTTTGAAGACCTACAACACTTTTGCGCAAGAACGGGATAACACAGAATCATCCTCAGTGTTACAAGAGTTGGTGGAAAAGGAGAAAGCAGCTGACGACATACTACACAACCTAACCAGTCACTTCAAGACCCTCACGCAAAAGATTCTCCCACCAAAGCCGTCGCAGAGTGTCCCGGGATGGGCCACTAGTGAGTCTTAGGGGCCTGTTCGGACGCGTACTCTAAGGATCATTAGTTTTGGTAACTCCACAGTTGTTGAGGAAGTTTGTAAGCTAAGTTACAGGTCAAAATAGTCTTAGGGGTGTCGGGGTAAGTCAAAGCCCCTTTTTGTAATAAACCCATGGTTTAAATCTAGGGTTTAGGGTTTTGGGTGCCCATGGTTTAAAGCCATGGTTTTGTAATAGCGCGATGTATAAATAGGCATTTTTGTAAATAAGAAAAGTTAGGCTTTTGGATGTAAAGAAAGAAAGGAGAAGCTAAGGCTGATTGTGTAAGGAAAGGTTAAGTCCCAGCTGTGTGCGTGGACGACCTCTGCAGCTGTGTGCGCATAGGATTTTTGTAAGAAGATTAAGGAAAGATCTGCAGCTGTGTGTGCGGCTTTTAAGGACTGAAGGGATCTGCAGCTAAGTGCGCAGATCAAACTGTGGTTTTGTAGCAAGTTGAATAAAACACAGTTTTGTGGACGTAGCCCCTACACTGGGGGTGAACCACGTTATATATGGTGTTGTGGTTTCTTGTGTTGTTTCTATTTCTGTTGTCTTTTATGCATTAATAATTGTATACATTTGATAAACTAGATCACTGCTAATAACAAGCTTCGCTGTGAATTCCCTGTAGTGGGTTAAGCAAGTCACTGTTGTTTATCTATCTGCGAAGTTGTATATGAGTGAATGATAAAGCTGTGTAATTATTGATTAATAAGTTTATTAAAGGCTAAGGTACAGTAATATCCCTCTCTGCATGTAGAAACTTGATTCTGCGGAACCCCATAGCTGTTTCGGGTGAGACTGCAACCTACACGCAGGTTGTTGCTGAAAGGGCCAACATTGTGGGTCTTTTGTTGGTGCGACATAAAAGGATCAAACCCGGGTCTTCCCTATTGCCCAACAATGAGGCTGAAAGTTTTACACATGGTACATTAGGAGTTTATCTTCGGCCTGTGAAAATTTTGTCCCCTGATACTTATTCAATCCCGAGATATAGTAAATGTACCAAAACTACCAGTTTTAGTATTTTAGGGTTTTTCAGAACCACAGTCAAATTAGGGTTTGACTTTCGTAGAGTTTTACCCAACCAAAAATATCAGCATTTGTCTCTAAATTTCTATTTTTATGAGGAGATAAATCCTATGCTTGGATCACTAAAAAATTCCTCTTCTATAAAAATCCCTAATTTCCAGCAGCAAAAGCTAAAAATGCCCGGAATCAAATTTTGCTTCAACAAAAAGATGTGTCCTTAAATGGAGAGTTATCCTAGCCTCATTTTGATGTTGGATTATGGAGATAGAACCAAAAAGTAATAATCCCTATATTCTGTAGCTGCACAATGTCTTCTTCTCGGGTTAGCTATGATACCATGTTATATTTTTATCATTTAAGCAATATGATCTTAGGATCTTATTTGAGAGATCAACATGCACAACAATAATTAGAAGACACAAGAGACACAAAGAAGTTTGTTTAGGGAAACCATAAAGGAAAAAACCATGCAACTTCCTCAGAGATAGAATGAGTACCAATGGAAGTAGTAAAACCCAAAGATAGAAAACATGATCTCCAACAGTTGTTCTCTCTCTTACTTGTGTGAGAACTTCCTCTCTCATTATTGTGCCCTAGTTAAGTGAGTGTGTATGAAAAATACAGAGTCTCACTCTCTATTTATACTAGTTTCCTAATTGAGAATTACTTACCAGGGCAAACATCTCTAGGAGAGTCTAATAACCCTAGTGCCCCTCAACTGTGGGGACTTTACCCCTCGACCAACAAGGAGGGTTAACCTTAACTCAATTGTGGGGACCATTTCCCTATTTCACAATGGAGGGTTAACCTCATTGAATTTACATGAATTTATTATATTAATGACTCTCCCGATAGGAACATCGAGGTACAATGAAATATAAATGATTCTCCCGATAGGAAAATTGGGGTACAATATAAAATATACAAGTGAATACATTCTAAAGTTACAAATACATTAATATATCTGACCATGGGAGGCCTCTCCTACCACCATGTCAAAATGGAACAACACTTACATATGACCATGGGAGGAACCAATCCTACCACCATGTAAGAAGGGAACAACACTTACATCTAACCATGGGAGGCTCCGACTACCACCATGTCAGAAGGGAACAACAGTTACATCTAACCATGGGAGGAACCACATCTACCACCATGTTAGAAGGGCACAACACTTAAATCTGACCATGGGAGGCCCCGTCTACCACCATGTCAGAAGGGAACAACACTTAAATCGTACCATGGGAGGCTTCCCCTACCACCATGTTAGAAGGGGTCATGAACTGATCACTTCCTCTTGGAAGGAACCTCTATCTAGAGAACACCAAGATTCTCCCGAAAGTACTCAAACTTCACTCTAGCTAATGGCTTATTCAACCCATCAGCTATCTTTTAGTCTGTCACAACATACTAGAGCTTTAGTGCTCCCCTCTACACCATATACCTTATATAGTGGTACTTGATCTCGATATGCTTCTACATGTCATGGAACACTAGATTCCCTGACAAGTTCACACAAATCTAGTTGTCGCAATATATACAAGTAGCATCTAACTAGAGATCAAACAAATCAGACAGTAGCTTCCTTAGCCATACTACCTCACAATTATCTGAACAAGATGCAACATACCCTTCTTTAGATGTAATTAGTGCCACACAGGATTGCTTCCTGCTAAACCAAGAGATCACACCTGATCCCATATTGAAGCAACACCCAAAAGTGCTCTTCCTATCAATTGCACTTCTTTCATAATCCGAATCCACATAAGCCTATAGATTAATCTTCTTATTCACCTCATACTTGATCCCATAATCAACTGTTCCCTTTAGGTACCTCACAATATGCTTTGCAACAATCAAGTAAACATGTCTCGAATCTATAAGGTACTGGCTCAATGTGTTCACAGTAAAGAAAATATATGGTCTCGTGTTCATCAGGTACATCAAGGACCCAATCATCTGATGATACATCGTAGCATCAACCGAATCTGATGAAGCATCACTCAATAGCTTCAGGTTTGATTCCATAGGTGTGGTCATGGCCTTGCATTCCATCATCTTGAACCTCTTTAGTATCTCTAATACATATTTCCCTTGTCCCAGGGATATTCCATCTGCATTCTTCCACATGTCCGTGCCTAGAAAGGAGTGCATCATACCCAAATCCTTCCTCTTGAACTTAGCAGCAAGTTTCCTCTTCGTATCAGCAATAAACCCATCCTCACTTGTTAAAAATAGGTAATATACATACAGAAGGAGTATCACAAGGTTCCCTTATTCAAACTTGTAGTAAAGCTTGGAATCTGCTTTAATCTTGGAAAATCCCAAACTAGCCAGGAATCTGTCAATTCTATCATACCATGTCCTCGGTGCCTGTTTCAAACCATACAGGGTTTCTTCAATTTACACACATGGGTATCCCTATCATGTGTCTGAAAATCAAGTGGATTCTCCAAATACACTTCCTCTTCTAATACAACTATTTAAGAAAGCAGTCTTGACCTCGATCTGGTGTATCTTCCACTTCACACTGTAGCCAGAGAAAGTATTGATCTGATGGAACTGTAATTGGCTATAGGTGCAAAAGTATCTTTATAATCTATTCCTTCTTTCTGGGATAAACCATGAGCCACAAATATTGCTTTATATTTCTCTGTGCTTCCATCTACAACATGCTTGATCTTATAGATCCACTTGGAAGTCACAACAGAATTCTCCTCTAGTCTTGGGACAACATCCGAGACATCATTCTTCATGATAAATTCATACTCCTTGATCATAACGTCCTTCCATTCTTTCTTCTCTACCACTTCTTCATAGTTGGAAGGTTCTTTATTAATGATGTCACATAATAGGGCTACATATCTGGAGTAGGAACTAGTTCTCTTCCTCTCTCTGTGCATTTCTTCTATATCCCTATATCTTTCTGCACCTTGGATAGCCTCTCATACCCATGTAGGTTTCCTCTTGTGAGGATTCTCTTGCTGGGTGGATGTACAGGTTTCTGGGGTTCTTCTATTTCTTGATATTCTTCTTGAGTTGCATCATTCATAGTTGTATCTTAAATTATGGGTACTTCTATTTCTTCAGGTTCTTCACACTAATACATCTGGGCAAATCTTTCCATGAGATATTTCCACGTTTTGAACATTCATGGATTAATACTTCATTTTCTTTATCATGGTATAAAAACCATGGCAATATCGACGTTGTTTAATTTTTGGTGAACTTTTGTCTCTATATCGATGATATATGGCTATATTTTCACACCCTCCAAACCAATTCCAACTTTCAATGGCTGTTGGTTGTTTACACACGGGTTAGCTCATGCATTTTTGTCCACATCTAACTTATAAGAAGATCTGGTTATTTACATTATGGAGTAAAATTGTTCTGGTTGAGAAGTGAATTCCATCCCTCCCTCGGTTCATATTCTCGGTTCATATTCAATCCAGGAAGCATGAACTAGCTAGCATTGAATGTCAAAGCAAAAGATTGTTTCTATCTTCTGTTCGATCATAGAGAGAAATCCTGAAATGGAAACCCTCAATAATAATAAAATAGATTTGATTTTTTTCCCAGCTGTTGCATCTTTTTTCTTGGGTCTAGGTCTGACTGGCTATGTGTGGTACAATATTTTATGTATATCACAGAAGCCACATATACCCCCACCTTAGGCCATCCATGTGCCCTTATATTTTACATAGAGACATTTACACTTGTTCATATATGATGTCTCCATGGATAAATAGTAATTTCCATGAAACTGACTACCTCATTGCAACTATCTATGCTACTACAACCTAGTTACCTATACGATGTCAACATAGATAAGTTTACATTTTATATTGCCAGTTTATAGCTGCTTTGCAGGAGAATGCCAAGATGTATCACTTAGCACATTTTCTATAGTTGTGACAAGGTTCTTGGTGATTGATTGAGCTCAGATTGAGCATGGATTTCTTTATCAACCATATCCAAAACTAGAGAGATCATTCATACTCTTTAACAATCAACTGGCCGTAAATTCATAAAAGGTAAGCATGCATCCTTTTTTGGGGGATACAAAATAATGTTGAGGCTCAAAATAACAGTTGTATTTGTTGGGTCATGTACCTTACAAATGAATTTAACAACCCTGCAACTCCCTCCTTTTATTTAAACCAAAGTAATTGCAACAAGAGGGTCCAGTCAACAATGACTCTAGCCAATTCAATTTTTTTTATAGACCCGATGCTCCACTAATTTATTGGCTGTTGACATAGTGTTAATTACTTTGCACAGTAGAAGGAAAAATTTCTGATTGGACCATTTGGGCCACCTAGTGTTCCAATTCCCAAACATCAAGGTCACCTTGTGTGTAAATCAAAGGCCATTGCACAACACTTGTTGGCATCAATGAAAAATTCAGTCTGTTAGACACAATGCTCACTGAGAGGGGGCAGGGGGGGTAAATTAGTGAGCTATGGATTGAACTCAATTTCAATGTATTTTTCTACCAATATTATCATTCCTGCATCCATCTCTATCATTAAGTTTGCTTGTTTATTTTCATGTCGGCATCTCCTTGTCATCTTTGCACCGACATCTTTGTCTTTCCCCAATCATCTTCAAATGACCACGGAAGGGTCATTTGACTCTCTAGATGTTCCATGCTTGTCATGCTTGCTTTTCAATGTCATTATGGATGTCCTTATTCATCTTTTTCTTTCATGTCTCATTCCAGTTCCACCTTGCCATGTCATCATGCTTAGACACCTCTTCGAATATTTGTTTGTTATATATTGTTTTAATGAAATAATCAATTAAAACTTCTTCTAAACAGTGCCTCTCTCCAATAGTAAGATGCGTCTCTTCAAAACTTTGTCTTAATTCTTTTTATTAAATTTATGTTTATTTTTCTAAATACATTCCTGTAGCTTCTTATTTAATAAACTATGTTTATTATTTTTCACTAACTTTGCAGGTCCATCTTTTACATATATGACCATCATAATGCAAACTAAAAGTATGGCTATATAGCCACCTCCATAAGGATAAGATCCATGCCACCTTTTGAGCTTTTTGATACACACACATTATCTGGAGATCATTTGAAAATAGGCTTCCAAACTATTTAATTTAACAAAATTGTTTTTAACTTCATGTAAAAACAATTTTTCTTCTACTTTGTCATATTGATTTCTTCCTCATGTGGTCACCATTAGGAAACCTACAAGCATGGCTAGATAGCCATTTCAAAAATGAACAAGACCATATCACAAGATAAATTTGTTGACACACATACAACCTCTACCAAGCATTTCAAAATATCTTCTCAACCTCTTTTGAACATCAAAACATATTTCTTCCCATTTTGGCAAACTTCTATTTCACACGTGTGAACACTCTATGGAGACCTGAAGTGAGGAGCATATGGAAAACTTACCAAATAATGGATCCATTACCTTTGATAAATTTACTTTCAGAAAGAAATCCCTTGGCGGGAATTTCCAACTAACCTCTCAAAGTCTTGTTTTTAATAGTTAGCCAATTTTCTTTTGTTCTAATTATGCAAAATATTACTTTTCCTATTATTTGCAGATTGATATTTTGCATATGAGACCATCATAAGACAACCTGAAGGTATGGATGGATATTCAGTTCACCAAGGAACATGACTATGCTACTTGATGAATTTTATTATAAAAATAACCCTTCCTTATGGGCATTTCAAAATGCCTTTTCAATTTCCCGAATCTAACACTTGACCAATTTTCTTATGTTCTTAAAATGTAAAATAATATTTTTCTCACTTTTGGTAGATTTATATCTTTGTCATAAAACATTCCATACGATAACTGATACCATGGTTAGATGCAACCATCAACAATATATATCCTAACACTTTCATATTATTTTTTTCATCATCCTATGAGATAGGGTGGGCATTTCCATGAGGCAACTGAGGCAGTTTTTCCAGTACTGGAATAGTGCAAAATAGCCTGAAACTCGGTTTTGGAAAACCATTATTTTTGTCATCAAACATCGTCTTTGAGAACTGAGACCATGGTGAGATATTCTCTTCAACAAGCTATAGGATGATAGATTCAGATAATTTTTATCATACACTTATAAGGTATGGTGGGCGATTTCCCAAGCCCACATGAGCCATTATTTCCAGCACTTGGACAATTTTCTTAGTCTGGTCCAATCTACCTAAAACATTTTTTTGGCAGGTTCATAACTTCTTCCTCACCTACTTCCAAGACAGTTTGAGGACATGATTAGGTAGTAAAAATATCAATCTACAAGACCCCCTTATGGTGCGGGAATTTTCTTCAACACACAATTTGACGCGGAAATTTTCTTAAGGCTACCTGAGCCAGTTTTCCAACACTCGGTCATTTTCAGGACTTTCTCCAAAATTTATTCTCAAACCTCTTTTTGGAATATTCAAATTTTTCTTCAAACATTCTTAATGAGAAATAATATCATGGTTAGGTACACAAACCAACACACTACAAAACCCCCATGTGCTGCAAACATTTACTCTAATCCATAATTTAGGGTGGGCATCTTTCTGAGGCTACTTAGCCATGTCATCATGCTTATACACCTATTTGAATATATGTTTGTAATTTATTTTTTTAATGAAATAATCAATTAAAACTGCTTCTTAACATTGCATCTCTCCAATAGTAAGATGTGTCCCTTCAAAACTCTGTCTCAATTCTTTTTATTAAATTTCTGTTTATTTTTCTAAATACATTCCTGTAGCTTCTTATTTAATAAACTTTGTTTATTATTTTTCACTAATTTGCAGGTCTATCTTTTGCATATATGACCATCATAATGCAAACTGAAAGTATGGCTGGATAGCCACCTCAACAAGGAGCATATCCATGTCACCTTTTGAACTTTTTGATACACATTCATTATCTGGAGATCATTTGAAAATAGGCTTCCAAACTGTTTAAATCTAATACTTAATTGTTTTTAACTTGTAAAAACATTTTTTCTTCTAGTATAGCATATTGATTTCTCCCTCATGTGATCACCATAATGAAACCTACAAGCATGGCTAGATATCCATTTCAACAATGATGAAAACCATATCACGAGATAAATCTGTTGACACACAGTCAAACTCCTATTTTTAACACTTGGTCAATTTTCTTTTGTTCTCATTATGCAAAATATTATTTTTCCTATTTTTGGCAGATTGATATTTTGCATATGAGACCATCATAAGACAACCTAAAGGTATGGTTGGATATTTAGTTCACCAAGGAACATGACTATGCTACCTGATGAATTTTATCATCAAAATAATGCCTCCTTGTGCGCATTTCAAAATGCCTTTTCAATTCACGAATCTAACACAACCAATTTTCTTGTGTTCTTAAAATGCAAAATCATATTTTTCTTACTTTTGGTAGATTTAGATCTTTGTCATAAAACACTTCACATGATAACTGATACCATGGTTAGATGAACCCATCAACAAGATATAGCCTAACACTTTCATATTATTTTTTTCATCATCCTATGAGATAGGGCGGGCATTTCCCTAAGGCCACTAAGGCAGTTTTGCTAGTACTGGAATAATGCAAAAGAGTTTGAAACTTTGTTTTGGCAGACCATTATCTTTGTCATAAAACATTGTCATTGAGAAATGATACCATGGTGAGATAGCCTCTTAAACAAGCTATAGGATGATAGCTTTGGATAATTTTTATCATACACCTATAAGGTACGGTGGGCATTTTTCCAAGGACACATGAGCCATTGTTTCAAACACTTGGACAATTTTCTTAGTCTAGTCCAATCTACCTAAAACATTGTTTTGGTAGGCTCATAACTTATTCCTCAGCTACATCCAAGACAGTGTGAAGACATGATCAGGTAGGAAAAATATCAATCTACAAGACCCCCATATGGTGCAGGCATTTTATTCAACATACAATTTGTGGTGGGCATTTTTTTAAGGCTACCTCAGCCATTTTTCCAACACTTAGTCATTTTCAGGACTTTCTCCAAAATTTATTCTCAAACCTCATTTTGGAATATTCAACTTTTTCTTTATACATGCTTAAGGAGAAATGATACCATGGTTAGGTAGACAAACCAACACACTGAAATACCCCCATGTGTTATGGGCATTTACTCTAACCCATAATTTAGGGCTGGCATCTTTCTGAGGCTACTTAGCCAAGCTATCATGCTTAGACACCTCCTCAAATATATGTTTGTTATTTCTTGTTTTAATGAAATAATCAATTAAAACTTCTTCTAAACATTGCATCGCTCCAATAGTAATATGTGTCTTTTCAAAACTCTGTCTCCATTAGTTTTATTAAATTTCTGTTTATTTTTCTAAATACATTCTGAAAATATTTAGAAAAAT
This sequence comes from Pseudotsuga menziesii, assembly GCA_001517045.1. NCBI lineage: Eukaryota > Viridiplantae > Streptophyta > Pinopsida > Pinales > Pinaceae > Pseudotsuga > Pseudotsuga menziesii. The sequence goes on from LPNX010368342.1 coordinate 176,255, forward strand.
TTTATAAAATCTGTCTCACCTTTTGAAATATTTTATACACATGCATTATCGGGAGATCATTTGAAAATAGGATTCCAAACTGTTTAATTTAACACTTCGACAAAATTGTTTTTAACTTGTAAAAACATTTTTTCTTCTACTATGGCAGATTTATTTCTCCCTCATGTGATCACCATAAGGAAACCTACAAGCATGGCTAGATAGTGATTTCAACAATGAGCAAGACGATATCACAAGATAAATCTGTTGACACACACACTCAAACTCCTGTTTTTAACACTTGTCAATTTTATTTTGTTCTCATTATGCAAAATATTATTTTTCCTATTTTTGGCAGATTGATATTTTGCATATGAGACCATCATAACACAACCTGAAGGTATGGCTATATATTTAGTTCACCAAGGAACATGACTATGCTACCTGATGAATTTTATCATCAAAATAATGCCTGCTTGCGGGCATTTCAAAATTCCTTTTCAATTTCCTGAATCTAACACAAACAATTTTCTTGTGTTCTTAAAATGCAAAATAATATTTTTCTTACTTTTGGCATATTTATATATTTGTCATAAAACACTCCACAAGATAAATGAGACCATGTTTAGATGCACCCATCAACAATATATATCCTAACACTTCCATATTATTTTTTTCATCATCCTATGAGATAGGGTGGGCATTTTCGTGAGGACATTGAGGTAGTTTTGCTAGTACTGGAAAAGTGCAAAACAACCTGAAACTCTATTTTCATAGACCATTATCTTTGTCATTAAACATATTCTTTGAGAATTGAGACCATGGTGAGATAAACTGTTCAACAAGCTGTAGGATGATATGTTCAGATAATTTTTATCATACACCTTTAAGGTACGACGGGTATTTTCCAAAGGCCACACAAGCCAGTTTTTCCAGCACTAGGACAATTTTCTTAGTCTAGTCTAATCTTCCTAAAACATTGTTTTGGAAGGTTCATAAATTCTTCCTCAGCTACTTCCAACACCGTCTGAAGACATGATTAGGTAGGAAAAAAATTAATCTACAAGAACCCCAACGGTGTGGGCATTTTCTTCAACACACAATTTGTGGCGGGCATTTTCTTTAGGCTACCTTAGGAAGTTTTCAAACAGTTGGTCATTTTCAGGACATTCTCCAAAACTTATTCTGAAACCTCATTTTGGAAGATTCATAAAATTTTCTTTGTTTAGGAGGAAAAATTTCCTAGCGTGTCACCCTAGGTATGGCTATTATTTGGTATTGAGTTTGCAAATAGGATCCGAGGTGAATAAGAATCAATTTCCCTTGGCTGACCTACTAGTTAATTGCATCAATAGATCATAGGATCTTGTTTACTTGTTCTTTGTATGAATTTCTTGACTGTATTTGATCATTCACCAATTTAGGTACTCCTTGCATCATGATTGATGTTGACAATCAATAAATGCTATGGTTAGTTTTTATGGCAAGTAACTGGAATCGTTTTGTTGTTATAACAAGCAACACTTATAGCATAAAGTAAAGTTTTGGAGTGATTGCATAGAGTATAAAATGGCATTTAGGTAAGAATTTGAACAGGATAATAATTTTGCAAAACACCTGTATAAGTATTAGGAGATTGAGGATGTGATTAGAGGGAGAACTACAGAAGCAACTTTGTGGCCATGCCTAGCATGTGTATCACTCATGTGAGGATTCTCTATTATTCAAAAATTTGCATAGTACATTTTTCATTTCATGTTTGATGAGGTAGGGTAACTGGTAGTCAGACAACCTATTTTCAAGGACCATCACACATTAATTGGCAGAAAACCGATATATGAGGAAACAAATATGGTAAGGACTGGAAAGTTATATATGTCACCTATATAATTATTAGGAGATTGAGGGTGTGGAAATAATGTAAACAAATTGTTAGGGAGAAAACTTCCTATGGCTTGGGGTATACCACAACAGACAGAGTAACTGTAGAAATCAATCCCTTCCCAACATGCAAGAGAAATAAAACATCTAACACTAAAGGATCTCGAAACATACCTTATTCTGGATGGTTGATGTAGATCCCCATTGAGCTTTTTCCAATCCCTCTTGTGTTAATAGTTTTATGTCTCAACAACAGTAAACAAGACAAGCATGCTATATAATGGTGTTACACCTACTCTAGCATACATTAGAGCAAATTTCAACTCAAAATGGGCCTTTTAACTTTTATTCAAATTCCATGTCATCATGTGTTAGCCAATGAAATTGATTTAAATTTGAAATACCATATAGGTCTTAAACACTTTTTTTAATATAAATTTGGGGATAGGTATCATAAAAAAAACTACTTTTTTTCTTTGTTTTTTTTACATATCTCCCTGTGTTTTTACTCAAATTTCGATCGGGAGAGCTTTTTGGATGCGGAATTAAATTATTCATCCAACGAGTACCCACTCGGCATACTTTTGAAGGACCCTGCTACACCAAAAACAAGAAATACTTGAAAAAATAGAATGATGATGTCATCATTCCATTTTTTTAGGTATTTCTTGTTTTTGGGGTAGCGGGGTCCGTCAGAAGTATGCCGAGTGGGTACTCATAGGATGCGGAATTTAATTCCACATCCAACGAGCTCTCTCGATTGAAATTTGTGTAAAAACACAGGGAGATATGTCAAAAATACAAATAAAAAAGTAGTTTTTTTCTTTTCTTCCTCCAAAATTAATAAATATTATTTTATTATTTTAACTATTATTTTATTAGTTCATTTTATGAGGCCCGTTTTTTGTTGAAATATTCTGTAATGTATAATCAATAATGTATAAGCAATTAAAAGCATCCATGGATTCATTTAAATGCACATCATTGGATAGGAAAAGATGTTTCTATTAATATAAATGAGAGATTACATGAATGACAACCTCTGTCGGCACGTCTACGAAATGGAGAAACCGAGTCCTCCACCAGGGCCTCCATCACCTCAATCCTCCATCTCTCAATAGAAATCTCATAAAAAATGGAAAGCTTGGGAAGAACACCAAGTGCTCCAAGGGAAAAAGGGATGTAGACTCAATTATAAGCTACGACAACAATGGACTATAGTTTTCTTGCTCTTCAATTCTCCCCCTTCAATGTATCCAAAGGGTTCCTTATATAGTGCTTCAATGGGGTAATGGAAGGTCAAATCCAAGAAATCTCAAGGCATATGGAAGGCTAGGAGACAAGTGACTAAGATCCACATCAAGGAAAACTCCAAAAATATTTGGCCTTTTGCACACATCGTGATGTATGCGAGTTTAAGGGTTATATCTGCGTTTATACGTGAGAAAGAGTTTAAAAGTTGCGTATAGAAAATAATGAGTTTTTTTAGGGATGATATTGGAAAAATCAAAGGTATAAAAATAGTCCATGGGGTCCAAAGAGTCTGCAGAGGGACAAGGAAGGCCATAAATGTGTGATATACCATGTGTGGTAAAATCAGCTGTAACAGATGCCCCCTAATGTGTGAGGTTAGAGGGGTGATACGATGGACGAAATACATTATAAGTCCATCCCAGAAGTGGAGTGATGAATAACCAGGTGGATGAATGAGCCATCCAACTATATAGTACAATTATCTCTACATATGACTGCAAATACATACAACAGTCCTGGATACATAAGAGTACAATGGCCATGAGTAGGAATGATACAAAATATGACATGTGTGGTGATTTCCACGTACAATATATATAGATCAAAATATCCACGATGAAAATATAAAAAGGATCATTATCTCCATGAAAGTTGAAGATATACAATGGATCAAGATCTCCATAATGGCTGAAGATATCGAACATACACTAGAATCAAGTCACGAGAGTTGAAATCTCATGAACACTGGCACGATCAAGGAGGTAACATATATGAGATGCCACCAATATGGAAAGGATTCTACACAAACCGCTACGAGTACATGTCCTACTATGTGAATAGAGGTGTCGAGGTTGAACATAGTAGTCCATCGTCTGATTATTGGTCATTGATGTATACTGTTAACAGACACGAGATCACCCACCGATAATGAAAATGGTAATCAAGGTACTAAAGAGCAATCTATCAAGTGTGAATAAATGTGTTGAGGTCAAACACTTGAAAGAATCCATCGATTAAGGGAAATTGATGTATTCCCAAAGCTGTTGATAGTGAGAGAACCTACCACTGATGACTGTAAGTCTCAAGGCACTAAAATGACTCTAGACTCCAATCCGAGAATAAATAATCTGAAGCCGATGGGACGAAATCCACTGGAAGGAGGGCATTAAGGCATCCCCCATCATCCAACACAAGGTACTCAGCAAAGCTGTATAATGTGGAAGGACTCGATCATAATGTGCTCGAACCAGTACTAGTACTGGGAATGGTGGACATGCAAAGTCAAGAAAACTGAGGAATGGCTGACTCAAGCTTCAACTTCCTTTGAACAAGAGCATAAAGGTGAATGGTGACTGAATCTAGGTAGGATAGACTCAACATACAAAAATGGGATATCTCTGCGACATAGGAGGGATCAATAGAGGCTCCATAGGGACTGGAAGCTTAACCGGTCAATGGAGATAAACTAAGAGAAACAAGTACAACTCCTAAAGTCAAACTATTAACCCAACCAATAGATGTGATATACAGTTCTCTATTTGAAGACGACACGACTCGACTTCTGCCAAATATAACATCTTTTCCTATCTGGATTTTTGTTTTTTGGATTTTTTTTTGGACTTTTTCAGATATTTTGAAAAGATTGAAAAAGAATAAAAGTTCTTTATAGTTACAAGTCTAGGAGGAGATGAGTTTTAAGGGGAAAAAAAACTAGTTCCAAGCAGTGGAACATACCTATGCTCAATGCAAGGAAACATGTGTAGGATAACAACACTTGGGGGAAATTCCCCTCCCGGTAAAAAATGGGGAATCAAGCTGCAAAAGATATATAAAATGCCTCTACTTGGATAGATATGAGACAAGATTGGGCTATATGGTTGATAATCAAATTCATGGAAGCCAGCATAACGCTCAATAAGGCAAGCAAAACTCATGGTAATGCAATTACAACTTGACATAAGGGAGTCCTGGGGAAAAGGTCAGCAAAAATATCAAGAGGAGTATGAAGCTATTGCGTAAAGTCATGGCGATACTATACAAAGGAATCCCACACCCTAAAGGAAAAAAGTTGGGATGGGCAGCAAATGCAAAATAGGATCTAACTAGAGCAGCCATCTATGGTCAAGCTATACTATTCACATCATGTCACTTCTAAAAGAAACAAGAAGGTTCCATGACAAGATAGAATGGGTTCGTACCTAAGGTTATAATGAAATGGTCATAAGGTCATGCAAAGAGCCAATGGATGTGAAACCTAACCTATATTCCATTTTAGACATAATTCCTAAAATAGGCACGAACGAGTCAAAACCACGGTCAAAGCATGCTCAAAACGGATTCCTACATCATCAAATTAGTTCAAAATGGTCCAAAATGGTTAGAAATGGTCAAAAACTATAGAAATTGGGTAAAAATTTTCTATAAATAGTAAAAAAATTAAAAATTCCATATCATTTGAAATTTTTACCCATTTGAGCTCAAAAATTTTGACGCGAATTTCGGGAGCATCATCCAACTAAATTCGACCCCGTTTGATCCAGGTAACTTCTCATGTCCTCCTCTTCATATTTCATGTAAATTTTTTAAGTTTTCATGGTCCAATCAAGTTTTTAGGCCATCCCAAGTTGTGCATTTCGGCCCACACTGAAATTGGGGATTTTTTTGGATATAGGGCTTGCCATATGTGGAAAAAACACCCAAACCCACGTACATATGTGGATTTTTTGCAAGAAGTCGCATATGAGGCCGCAAATAAGGTTTTCAAAGGAAAATGCTAATCAAAATTCTGGTATTTTGTGTAGGATGGTGTTAGAGTGGAGGGAGAGAGAACATGATGATGTGGAAGAGGTCGTGCAAGGTGATCTTATGGACCTACAAGCATTATGGGCATGTGGTTTGTATAAGTTTTGTGTCTTGGCAGCTTGAGGGCCAAACCAAGACTCCTCCAGCTACTAGTGGATTACTAGGATCCAGACTCTCAGAATTTTCACATTGACGAGATGTCGCTCAGCATTGAAGTTGAGGACATATACTTTATCACTAACGAGGAGAGGTGGTAAATATCCAATCTCGCAAGCTAGGAGGCAGATTGACTATTGATGAGTACATAGCGATGTACTGCTTTTCGGACCCGAGAAAGGTTGGGAGTCAAATATCAAAAAAATCTATCCAGGTTCTAGGACTGAAGGCCATACTATTGGCATTAGGAAGGATAACCATATTAGCTTCACTCCACCAGGCCTCTTGGACATTGATTTTCTATGTGGTGGAGTGTATGAGACCCATAGTGTATGACTAGAGCACTGAATTGTTGACCAACATGAAACAACAGCTCAGTGACTGTAAAATGGGCAGGGTGTGGAACTTCAGTTTCAGCAGCATACTTAGCACATTCTTCTTTGAGTGGGTACCAGATCAAATCCCCAGCGTGGAAATTCCTCCACACAAAGTTCGAGATCCGGCCCAACGACACTGGGAAAATGTTATGCGCAGACTGAGCAGAGGTAGGGTGGCTAACCCCTACCCAACAGACTTCTTTCCATGGTGGCAGAGGCAGTTCATCCCCATATATGACCACCCCTATGCAGGGATAAGCTTCCATGGATATTTGGACATGCCCCTACCACTAGGAGCGGCATATGTCGACATAGGTAACGAATCCCAAACCCACTTTTTAATTTTTTTAATTATTAATTTCTGTTGTGTTTTCTGATATATTGACTCAAAAGACATGTTTTAGTGTGACGACAGATAGTGAAAATATGTCACGTGTATGCAAATGTTGGACCACGATGAATGGATGGTTTCCCTCATCATCGACAGAGGGAAAGAGGAGACAATATCATGGGTGCGGATGTGGAGTGGATGCTCCAAATCATTCACATGAACTTCATACACTTTACGCACAGGGTACCCATGGTGCAAGTCGAGGACTTTCCTGAGGCCATGCAGCACTAGGTGGTTGGTGTACCATGGGCATGGGTTCGATTATTGTGATGGCTAACTAGAGCCGTAGTGTGCTACCACGATTAGAACCCCCCTCCTCCTCAGGCTTAGAGACCTGAGATTATTTCTTTTTGTACAACCATGTATTATGTTTTGGTGGCTCGAAAGCCCCAATTTTTTATTATGACACTTATGTATTATGACATCACTTTTTGGATATTAATGAAAAAACTTTTATGATTATCAGTTTTATTTATTATGTGTGTGTAAAAATGTATGTTTGTGATATGATTATTGTCTATGAAAGAAATGCCAATCTAACACATAGTTAGCATATGAGTCAACAACTTGATTAAAAATTCTTGAAACATGAATGTATGTTATATTCTCAAATTGTCGTTCTAGCAATCTAACACATAAGAATCTTCGTAATAATATCAGATCACTAATATGATACGAGCCATTAAGCTGTCAAATCACTAACTACGAATCAAGATGTACCTCAAGAGAGAGAACACCATGTGAAATGGAATCACACAATAACTCAATAACGGCACTATATTCATCAACATTGTTCAAAGACAGTCATAAACATACACCTCCTAAAGACAATACTTGACCCATAGGGGTATAAATCACCCAAGCAGCTGAAGCTGAGTTTTGAGTGTGACGGTTAGCACCCTCAGTGAATCCTATGTAAACAAAAGACTCCATTGACATCTACCATAAGAAACGGAAGCTAATAAAAAAACCCGATCACCATAAGAAAGCCTAACTCTACAATTCAAAAACTGTACAATAATATACAACAATCAGCCCTGGCTGAAGATCATGCATAGTATTTTTTAAGATAGAGCTCATTTCTAGGCTCTACCAAGGTTGTCTCTTCATAATCCAATAGCTTGTAGTAACCCTTCTCTAACACACATTTGACCATGTAAGGACCATGCCACATGGGATTAAACTTCCATACCCCTAAGGGTTATTTAGCTTGATCCCACAAAAGCACCAAATCACCTTCACTAAACTTCCTCGGACGGACATACTTGTCATATTGGACCTTGACGCAATGCTTATTTACCTCTAGAGCCACTAAGGCATCTCGACGAAGCTCATCAATATGCTCTAAGTGGACCAAATGTTCTTCCAATTTGGAAGTGTCTGGTAAAATATCTATAGCTAGCTTTAGAGAAGGGATTTGTCATTCAACTGGCAAGAGAGACTCCACCCCATGTACAAGCTGATATGGAGAGAAACCAATTGCAATCTTAACCGTGGTTATATAGGCCCACAAAGCAGGATATAACATGATATGCCAATTCATCTTGCTTTGTGCGATGGTTCATAGGAGAATGGAGTTATGTGATTTATTCACTACTTGAACCTGTCCATTCACCTAAGGGTAATAAAAAGAGGAGTGTTCCTTCTTATACCCTAACTTTGAAGCCAACTCTTCCATTATTTTATTCTAAAAGTTCCTACCATGGTCAATGACAAGCTCTTTCAGAATGCCGAACTGAGTAATAAATCGGTTGAAAATGAAATCTGCAGCTGTCTCACCATCGGATTTAACCATAGGAATAGCCTCTACCGATTTCATGAAATAATTGATAGCCACTATAATGTGATTATGCCCCCCAGCTGAAGTTGGGTTTCAATCCATAAAGTCATGCCCCCACTTGGTGAAGGGACCGGTGGTGATAGTAGGATGTAACAGGGCTGTATGCAAGCACATACTGCCTATAAACACCTGGAAAGGGTGACACTTCTTGACTGCATTAACATAATCTTTGAATATTGATGGCCAAAAATATCATGCTCTCAATATTTTTTGGGCTGTAGAAATACCAGATAAATGACCACCACATGTCCCTCTGTGGCAATAATTTAGCACAACCTCAGCCTCAATGATGGGTTAAACAATGACATAAAATGGAATCTACCCCACAGCGGTACAAATTTTTATCGACTATAAGGTAGTTCTTAGCTACATGATGTAATCATCGTCACTCATCCCATGAAAGGTGAGTAGGGACCTTCAACATTTTCAAATATACAATGATGTCATTGTACCATGGGTCCAAAGTTGAGATAAGGAAAATATGCTCATCGATAAATGTATCCTCATAAACCTATTCCTCCTCCAAACTTGGAAAATCAGATATGAGCTCCAAAAAGATCAACAATTTCTTTGATTTCACTGAAACAAATTCGATTTCGAACTCTTGCAAAATAACAATCCATTTATTGTATTTTCCCCTAATTGTCCTCCTAGGGAGGATGAACTGAAATAGATTGATATGAGCTACAACCAAGGTTCGACGAAGGAGAATGTAATGTCTCAATCTTTGAACTGCATGAACGGTGGCCAAGGCAAGCTTCTCCATATGGGAATAACAGATTTATGCATCAATAAGGTTTCAGATCAAATAATATATGGCATGCTCATGGAGCTCCTCATCCTCCTGAACAAAAACCATACCAACCATCTCCATAGACGCGGCCACATAAATCAAGAAATCACGGCTATAGTCAGGTGGACTAAGCATAGGGGATGATGCTAAGGCTTTCCTAAGAGCATCAAAGGACTCCTACGCTCTCACATCCCAACAAAAATGAGTGTTATTCTTTAAAATATGTATAAATCCTTTAGTGAAGTTGGAAAAATTAACTACAAATATCCACAAGAAATTTTCCCATGCCTTGCAAACACTGAAGGTGTCTAATATTATGTGGGGGAGACAATTGAAGTATTTCCTCAACCTTTAAGGGATCGACTCTTATACCCTCCTTGGATCTGATGAACCCTAGCAAGCGACCACCAGTCATGCAAAAGATGCACTTATGAGGATTTAACTGAACCTGGTAATGGCAGCATCTTTTGAACACTAACCTCAAATGGTATGGATGACACACTCTCAAACGAGAATGAGCAGCAAGGTCATCGAAATACACTTTGATAATCGTTTTCCGATCATGACAAATTAAGGTCATAGCCCATTGAAATGTAGCTCCAATGTTTTTAAGGCTAAAAGGCATCTTCCGATATGCAAAAGTACCCCAAGGACAAATAAATGTGGTCTTATGTGATCCTTGGGTTTGATCTGAATATAATTATATCTGGAAAAACCGTCCATGAAGGAGAATACCTCACTTCCCGCACACTCATCCAAAATATGATCAATAAATGGGGTGGGAAAATTGTCCTTGGGACAAGCATGATTTAAAGCACAAAAATAAGTGCATATATGGATCTCTTCCTACTTCTTATCAACTAGAACAGGATTTGAAACCCACTCCATCATGGGAATGGGATAGATAAAACCGACTTTTAACAATTTCTCTATCACAACCTTAATGGCGGGTATTTTCTAGGATTCAGTGTACACAAATGTTGTCGAACTGGCTTTGCATTCAGATAGGTCTTAATCTCATTTTCGACAATATGGGGGTCAATACCTATAATTTCCTCATATGACCAAGAAAATATGTCACAAAACTCTTTAAATAGATCACTCTACTCATTTATTTCATCAAGGGAACAACTCACCTCAATGTAGACATTCTCAACTTTGCTGGGATCAAGGGAAATATTGATAGGAATAGTATGTGATAAATTTTCCATGTTCCCATTAGCCATCTGATCAGGAGAGATCAATCGAACCACGAGACTACCAATCTTCTTGCTAAGAATCTCCCTAAATTCATCACACTCCATATGGTCTAGTTCAAGAAGAAAATATGGTCGATGATGTAATTATTCCTAAGGTGGCTCAACCCCAGACATGGCCTCAATAATGATGGAAAAACATCATCAAGGCAATCATGTGCATGAGAGAACTCAACTTCCCATGCAGGCAGCACATATGGGTCCTCCTCCTCTATCTGCGAAGAGGAAGGACTAGTTTCTGCAACTTCAACAAGATTTTCTTGATATGGTACCATCATTGCAGGAAACAACACATTCATTTCGATAGGTCCAATTGAAGGACTCGATGAAGGAAGAATCCAAGGATCTTCCATATGGGTAGTGTGAAAATACACCGAATTCAACGAGGATGAATCCCCACAAAAAATAGATCCGATCATAAGAATGGGAACATGACAAATAAAGGTTCCCATAAGAGCCGGATACATACCCACACCCATACTCCCAGTTGCTGGCTGAGAATGATCAATAATCAGGATAGAATTTCCTGATGATGCATTAACACTCAGATTACGGAATGACATTTGATCAATCATAATGATCTTCCCATTAAATGGAAAGCATATCACTTGAAAGAGAGAAGAGACTATGACTTGCACACTATACATCCAATTCCGGCCCAGCAAAAGATTGTAGTGAAGGGGTGGATCAACCAGCTCGACCTCGATCGCGATGGTCTTCCCTCCCAATTGGATCTTAAGACAAGCAAGAATACCGTGTGGCAAAAATTATCTACCATCAAAAGCTGTCAACATGGTAGCAGATTGAGACAACTCAGGAGAACTCAAACCCTTCCAACATGACAAAGACATCATGGAAGCAACAACACCTTCATCAACGATGACACGTTTGACGATCATATTAAGACACTCTACATGAATCAAAAGAGAAACATAGTAAGGAAAGTGAGGTTGTATTCCCATGGTTTGAAATTTGATAATGGAAGAAGAGTTATAATCATTATCCCCAACAGCAAAAATCAAGGATCTCCTCTATGGAGGACAAGTCTGAAGTACTTCAAGCGTGGCCATTGCACAAGGAGTTTGGCCCAAATCCTCGAGGCTCGGGCATTGGGGTTGTGCCCTAAATGCTTTAGGACTCTCTTAGGAATGTGAGGTGCAACTTTAGGTTTATCCATAGGTTTTTCGATACACAAAGGGCTCTCGGGTGGAGTGGGTTCCTTTCCAAGGCCCAGTTGTGATGAAACATAATCCTTCGCACCAATCACAACCTTAGTAGTGTGCACCATGCTGATGCAACCATGACTAGTATTGGCCTCTGGCATATTTTTCTCTCCACCCGATTCAAATGAGGATCAATGGCCCTCTAGTTCATATTTTGATTATTGGGTAAAGGATTAGTTAGCACAGCTGGGCCCTGTGCTATGAACTTTGAGGCATTTTCCATATGAGGTCACAAGTGAGTGAGCTGGTCCTCCTTAGATAAATTACAAGGAAACTTTACCTTACATTTAGTCTACTTGCCCCCCCATCATTACAAGCATTCTTGTCATTATAATTAGCATTTTTCATTCTTATTCCCACCCTTACAATAATTTTTTCCTTTTTTCTTATTCCTTCTAGGCTACGGGTTACCCTTCTGGTCTGACGATTGCATGAAAAGTACACTCACCGATTGGGTAGGTTGAGCTGAAACTTTGGCTTATCCCAATGCGGATTGATTAATTGACAATTGGCTCACTTGTTTCCCAACCGAATCTGCAGGTTTAGTACTTGTACAGTCCACAATGCCATCGGCATGTGGCCCAGGCTTGATCTTGGAGTTGAAACTAGATCATGGAGAATTAGGTATAATCTAATATAGAATTCTATATTAAGCGTAGATCAAATCCAACTCTTGTGCCCTAAATATTGCTTGTTCCTTGTTTTGGACTTCAGATGTAGAAACATCCTTCGCAATGTAAGGTAACAACGACTTGAGGAACCACTCAAGGAGAAATTCTGGTGGTATAAAGGCTTTAATCAACTGCTTCCATCTACGCCACTCTTGAATATGATCCGAAATATGTGTGCCTTTGTCTTGTTGAAATGTTGACAAGAGTTCAGTACCAAACGTCATAACATATGGGTAGCTGAAAGTGATTGAGGAAATTCATGGAAAGGTCATCAAATAAAACGTATTCCCCCCTTGGTAACTCTATATACCATTTCGCTGCAGGCCCAGTGAGGGTGCATTGAAATAGCCTCAAATGGAATGAATCATCATGTAAGGAATTAGAAGAGCACCAAAGGTGAAAATTAGTAACATGCTCACTAGGAACTTGTCCATATTTTCCCTCGAAATTGGGAATGTCCGAAGGAATCTTGTTAGGGACGGCCGGCTAGGTCAGGTCATGAGATATCGGATCATTCATAAGTCTTGATAAGTCAGTTAAGTTCAATGTTGCAAGGAAAGGGAGCGTAGGTTGAGCCGATCTATGCCATGCTCCATGATAGCTCTGCTTCATGTAAGGTTGATTGCTATAAATACCATGGCCTTGGCCATAATAACCTCCTCCCATTTGACCCATATAGGCTGCATGGAAGCATTGTGATGCAGGGTACCTTAATTTTGTGGTGCTACAAAGCCATAATTAGAAGAGTAACATTAGAGTAAATTTCAACTCAAAATGGGCCTCCTAAAAAAAATTAATAAAATAATAGTTAAAATAATAAAATAATATTTATTAATTTTTGAGGAAGAAGAGAAAAAAACTACTTTTTTGTTTGTATTTTCAACATATATCCCCATGTTTTTACTCAAATTTTGATCAGGAGAGCTTGTTGGATGCGTAATTAAATTTTGCATCCAATGAGTAATCACTCGACATACTTTTGATGGACCCCTATACCCTAAAAATAAGAAATACCTGAAAAAATGTGATGATGACATCATCATCACATTTTATCAGGTATTTCTTAATTTTGGGGTAGAGGGGTCTATCAAAAGTATGCCGAGTGGGTACTCATTGGATTTATAATTTAATTACGCATCCAACGAGCTTTCCCGATCAAAATTTGAGTAAAAGCACGGGGAGATATGTCAAAAATACAAACAAAAAAAGTAGTTTTTTTATGATACGTATCCTCAAATTTATATTGAAAAAGTGTTTAAGACCTATATAGTATTTAAAATTTAAAGCAATTTAATTAGATAACACATGATGAGATGGAATTTGAATTAGAGTTAAAAGGCCCATTTTGAGTTGAAATTTCCTCTAATGGCAGGTTGTTGATACCCGTACCCATAGGGTTGATAATTCTATCCATACCACGGTCCATAAGACTGTCCATGAGAAGATCCATAAGTTGTCCCATGGGATATCCCATGAGAATGTCCATATTTAGGGATATGGGGAAATCCCTGATATGGACCATAAGACGCTCCAGAAATAGGGATATGACCTCCTGACACAACAAGAGGTACTTGACTCTAAGATACTACTGTGCAAGCAGTCGCAGCATGAACATGGCTAGTAGTGATATTCCAGCCCAAAGGACCACGTGAATGAGGGGGAGGAAGGGTTGTCAAAAACACATTCAAGGGAGTAGGTTTCAAGGATGAAGGGACATGTGAAGGAATGTAAGGGGTGTTCCCAATGGTGACTCGTCTCAGTTCTGGTATCCACATATGATTACTAACACTAGGTCTAGGACGGACATGTGAGGTTGCTTCCACCATGGGGATGGAAGGTGCAATGTGACTAATGCTCCCAAATATCTTAGCATGGAAAGAAATAGGAGTGCCCCCAGGTGTAGTGCTAGGTTCAAATTCTAAATCGACATGATGTGCTAGATCGGGTGCAGGGATATCAGACATGCCATAACGAACATGACTAGTTCTTGTGGGTTCATAATGAGTCTCGTCGCCTAATAATCAATACCGATGACCTATGAATGAGGGATCATAACCATATTGTGAAGGTATTTCTAGTGAAGGATCATATATGGGAGTAGGATATTCCTCCCCAACCTCATGAGGTGGAGAGGACATCTCTGGAATCTCATCCTCATGATCTCCCATAGTGCATGAATCAAAGTGAGAAGTAGTTCACCCAGACTGTCTATTTCTCTCTCCCAAAGGAGGAGGAGACATGGAAGGAAGAAGTCATTCTAAACAATGAGAATGAAGAAGCACTGCAGTTGAATCCATAATGACTCAAAAAATTGAAAGACTCGATCTAATTATGCAAATTCTAGGCAAACTAGCGTGCACAGAGCACACACCTATAAAATGTAAATCCAAATCGAAAGTAAACAAGGGTAGGATATGTGAGCTCCCAAATTAAGCAGGTATGTCTCACCTAGGAAAGGCTTGAGACTCCCATACACAACAAGTGGAGGTTCATAACCAATTATAGTGGCCCTCAGCTTCAAAGCATATAGCGACTATGCTGTTCGACCCCTACCTGGCCAGGACACCTACATAATAACCTCTGCGAAGTACCCCCTTGATAACATAGGTAAGGCAACTAAGGTCACCTTAATATAATCAATGCTTAGGTGGACAGTTGCAGGAAGGACTAACCGTATGGGCAGGGTAGCAACGCCCAAAACTCTCAAAAGAGCCCCTAGATACAAATACAATCCTAGAAATATCTCCGGTGCTACTCAGTTAAAACCAAGGGTCATCCCAATCATAACTGCTCACACTGCCTCATGCTTAACTCCCTTGTAAGAGGAGGATGCTGAGAACACTAATTATATAAAGGAATTTCGCACTCTCACCTCGACAGACACATAATTGTTTCATTTAGTGGTCTTGGAGAACTTACTCACAATGAACTATTCGAAGACCCCAAAACCCCAAAACCTAGTCTTGTTGGTGCACCATATAAAAGAAAAGAGTGTAATTAATTTTATTATGCGTTGATTTTAATTAGCTATTACTCAAAGGGAAAATGGTCGTGCAACTAATGATGTCATGATGAAACAAGAAGTAAAATGCACACCTAACAATCAATGCAAATGCATTGTGTCAAATGAAGAACTGGGTATGCTACTACGTGAAGTGCAAAATTTTCCTTCAAATGAATATGCAATCATTCCTATACGAAAATATGACTAATACTCTCCAAGCAAGCCTAATGCAGGTACCATGAAAATGCAAAATGAAAACAATGCATAATGATGCAAAAAGAAAATGTTTTGTATTTTTTTAATTAAATGAGATAAAAAGAACAAGTATGAATCTACAAACCTCATACTCTTTAAGCACTACAATATAGCACCCAAGCAAATCACCAAGGTAAAAGAGACCTAATGCACTAATCCCAAAACAAAAAATAGAAAATCAAATGACAAGAACATTTTCAAAAATTTAAAATAAATAACGTCTCTGGTCAGAAACAGGGGTGCATATAAACTCCAAAAGCATCCAAGAAGACTCAGCAATCATCCAAACTCACCCAACAACACTTAATATTCCCCCAAAAGGAAAAAATCATGGCATACAGGACTGTTTGCAGTAAATCCGCATATATACGTGACTATTGTAGGAAAACCCGTGTGTACACGCGAATGTAGAAGCAAAACCCGTGCACAGAAAGAAAAAGAGATAAAAGAAAGGAAAACATACAATCTGAGATAAAATTTATTCCTCTAAGACACTAATGGGAAAACATGCCCCCAGACCTGACTCGGAAATAGAGAAATCAGAGCAATTCAAGAACATTGAATGCTGACAAAACCCCCAAAGGAAATGACTAGGAAGTCCCCGGTATCATCGCTAATTCTATGATGAAGAAAACTTCCTATGGCTTAGGGTATACCACAATAGACACAGTAACCGAAGAAATCAACCCCTTCCCAATATGCAAGAGAAATAAAACATCTAACACTAAAGGATCTCGAAACATACCTTATTCCAGATGGTTGATGCAGATCCCCGTTGAGCTTTTTCCAATCTCGCTTGTGTTAAAATTTTGCTCTCTCAACAACAGTAAACAAGACAAGCATGCTATATAATGGTTTTAGACCTACTCTAGCATATATAATCAATAATGTATAAGCAATTAAAATCATCCATAGATTCAATATTCATTTAAATGCACATCATTGGACATGAAAATATATTCCTATCAATATATATCATAGATTACATGAATGGAAACCTCTGTCGACATGTCTACGAAATGGAGAAACTGATTCCTCCACCTGGGCCTCCACCACCTCAATCCTCCATCTCTCGATATCAAGCTCACAAGAAAGGGAAAGCTTGGGAAGAACACCAAGTGCTCCAAGGGACAAAGGGATGCAGACTCAAGTATAAGCTATGGCAACAATGGACTATAGTTTTCTTACTATTCCATTCTCCTCATTCAATGTATCCAAAGGGTTTCTTATATAGTTCTTAAAAGGGGTAATGGAAGGTCAAATCTGAGCGATCTCGAGGCAGATGTAAGGCTAGGAGACAAGTGACTCAGATCCACATCAAGGAAAACTCCAAAAATATTTGGCCTTTTGCACACATCTTGATGTACGTGGGTTTAAGGGTTATATCCGCTTGTATACACGAGAAAGGGTTTAAAATTCACATATAGAAAATAATGAGTGCTTTTAGGGATGATGTTGGAAACACCAAAGGTACTAAAATAGTCCATGGGGTCCAAAGAGTCTACAGAGGGACAGGGAAGGCAATAAATGTAACAATTTGGATATTAAACAATATAATTTCCACAATGTTTATCCCCCCTCTACGATTGTCTTGTGTTATCATATCAATGAGAAAATAATTGGTCTCTTTTATTGCAGCATTAGCTAAAGCTCTGTTGGATTTTTATCTTTTTCTACCACTACATCCAAGTCTATTTTTTTTGCATCGTCTCTTGTTGGGAGGGTATAAATAATTTTGGTTGTTGCAATGCTATCTGCATTACTATATGATTGCTCATGCTATTGTTCTTAACCTTGACACAATATACTCAATATGTATGGTTTTTATCTCTTTTACATTTTCAAAACCATTACTTTCAAGTTCCACAACTTTTTCATTGTGTATAAATTCATCGGTAATTGGAATATTGACATCTCTGTTATTGCATCTCTATCAAGTGTTTTGTTGCATTCTTCATGTGGCTCCTCCAATATCATTGTTTGTTTTCCTACCACTGCATCATCCTATGTATAGAAGGTCTCAAAAAGTTCTCTACATAATGGGATTGATAATAGTGTAATAAGTTATTGATTTCATACAGGGTAGATAAACTATTGTTGAGATAAACTAACATTTGATGAATGTACCAATAATAATGTAGTAAGGGCCAAAATTTCCCTTGAGTTTGACTAGAAATCCAAAGTGCATAAAGTGGATTAAAAGTTTAAGAATGATAAATTGTGTAACAGAAGTTAGGTGATTTTTGATAAAAATCCAAAGAGAAAAATATGGTAATAAGATGTACATTGTATTATGGACACTTGCATTTGTTGATTCTACTTAGAAGATATTTTATTGCTCAGTATCCAAATTGTTACATTAAATAAGATGTAATAATTGTATCCAAATTGTATGTAATAAGATGTATGTTGTATTATTGACACTTTCATGTGTTGATTCTAACACCAATTCCATACTTAGACAAATTTCTCAATTTGGACTAACCTTCCTAAAACACCCTTTTGGCAGGTCCATAACTTTTTTTCATCCACTTCCAAGACAATCTGAAGACATGGTCAGGTAGGCCGAAGACCAATCTACAAGACCCCCATGTGCTGCGGTCATTTACTCTAACCCATAATTTAGGGCTGGCATATTTCTTAGGCTAGTTATCCATGTTTGCATCTAGAGCTTGTCTTGAGTTGTACATGCATAATTTCTTTGAGTAATTAGTGAGACATCGACCCCATCCATAGCAGTCTCTGTATAAACTAATGAAATCCCGTTGCATGCATTAGTTATTGAAAATTCCAAGTGTAGGAAAGTGTTGCGATAGAAGAACAGAATATTCCCTCTGTGGTTTTCCATTTCTTGTGTCAAAGATGGAAGAATATTCTACTAGGAGGAAAAGAAGCAGCAATGAGGGATACCTTGGAGTGCTTCATAAGAACAAACCCAAGCCTGAACTTGAGGAGAATAAATTCACGTTCAGGGGCCAAGAAAAATCCAATGGGGTCACCAAGTCTATGTGGAAGATGCAATGCGAGAATGAATACTGGGACTTTAGAAGGCATTATTTCTTCAATGGTTTATGGGGAGAAACTACTGGCATAGGAAAAACCAGGCACCACGTAGTCGAAGGTACAACTATCTGAAAACGTTCAAAGTGCTTCACATCTAGGCCCCGATGGTTGGCACTTTCCTAGTATGAAAAAGCAGGGCGACAGATGATCATGGAATCAAGCTCACCAACCATCAATACCCCAAGACTGATAAGCTTCTCAAAGCATATCTCCATTTCAAATCTTTTAGAATTCTTAGAATCTCTTAGCAGAATAAGACTTCAAGCATTGTCTCTAATTATTGATTCATCTTATGCATATTAATCAGCCTGGGAAGGTGGTGTTTATATAGGGTGATGAAGATGAATATGGATACAGATATGACTAGTTAGCATAATGGCAGCATGAGTGGACATGGGTATGGATCTCTATTTTCTGCTGAGAATCTAGTCATGCTGCCTCCTTTGAATATGTTGCATTGTTGTCCACATAGATTGCGGTGTTTAGACGTGACATTCTTTTCCTTTTCACTTACACTGATAGTGGTGTTCGGAATGGTTTTGGCTAGCTGCATACCTTTTCTTCATGTAGAGGCCAGGTTTTCCACTTCAAAGATCTGAACTTCATGATCTCCTATTGTTTTCTACGCAAGCCATGTGCCGGATCTGTCGAGTCAGGAAGGATGGTGAATTGGTGATGCTTTGGACATGATATTCACCTAAGGTGTGTCACAAATGGCGTCGATGGATATGATTATTGGTCAACTCGTACGTGATCAGGACTTCCTTTCTGTACCAGACCTGACTAGGACCACCTTTACCAAGTTGAACGGCTCCGAAGTCGCCAGGGATCAAATTTGAAGGGAAGGTCTCATTTTATTTTGAAGGGCTATGAGAAATTGAACCCTTCAATGTTGACATTTAAAAATAAATCATTCTTTTCGTTTGAAAATTTAAGTGTTAAAAAAAATTCATTATTTATTAAAAACATTGTATATCAAAAAAAATGAAAAAAAAGAAGAAATCCCAAGTGATTCAACATTTACATGGAATTAGTGAGGTAAACCATGTACATATGATCACTTCCAGATTCTTTTTATGGAGATTACTCAAGAGTTAGTATAGAATAGGAGAGACTAAAATAGAGGTTGAGAATGAAGAACATGTAAGGGTGATGGAAGATGAGATTGGGAAAAATCCCATTTAGAAAGAGATTGATGCACTTGTTTTGTTAATGTGAACATNCTTTGTCCTATTTATTTATTGAATGGAAATGTTTGTTTCCTATCACAATAAAGTAATTAGAGTAGTTGAGAACTACTTGCAACCTTATCTGAATGCTGTAATGCACCAGTTTTGACCCCATTTGCATTAAAAAGGTACATGATGTATAATTGTAATTAATTGTGGTGAGGAGATAAAATCAAAAGCCCCACCATCGATCTGGTTGTGTATTTTTCGGTAAGAGGGATCATTGCCGATGGTACATCATGCTATCTGGCACATTATAGCTTTGGCATCATGTAAATACGCACATCAAATAAATTAAACCTACAGCCAGCTATGATGGGGCAATGTTAAATGAAAACGGCATGATTGCTAAGGTTAAGGGGGGGTTTTCTAACTCATGGGGGTCATTAGGAGTTGCCATGTGTCTGCCAACCATTAAAATTATGTTGTTTGTTAGTTGGGAGCAGTTATTGCTGAGTAGTTGTGGGTGTGGCAGGACTGTCAGTCCTTTCCCACACGCCCCCTCCACCAGCGGACTCTTCCTCTTCATGTCGTGTGGAGTAGGAAAAACACTCTCCCTACTCTTCCAAGAGAGGGTTCCCTTCATGCACAGGAAGGAGATCTCTATGGTTACCCTCATGCAGGCAATCAGATGGTTCCCCACTTTTTTGTTGGATGACGGTGGTTTTTTTATATTTTTTCCTCATTGATTTGTTCTTCCTCTCTCAGGGAGTTGTCCCATTCACTCTCCTCATGATTTCCCCATCGTTTTTTTGAATCCTCATGCACAGGATGGAAATGGGATGGTTTTCCTCACGCAGGGGTTGGGCACTGTGATCTCACACGACAAGCTGAAAGGTTGGCATGAGAGGCACGATTCTATTGTGTGTATGCTTCCCTATCAATGCTGGGAATCTGTATTCTTCCCCTCTACAGAATATTTAAGGCTCTCATTGTTTCCTTATAAGGTTGTGGTCTGTGTTTATGTCTTTCCTTTGTCCACGATTAAGAATCAGACTTCTCCCTTGTTTTGGGTCTGTGTAATGTTGCCATCGTTTTCATTGTGAGTTTGGGGCTATTGTCTTCCCCTTGGGTTTTGGTTTCTTCTTGATTGATGAGGCCACAAACATATTTTTGGATTGTTGTTGAGTTTTTTTGGTCATGATAGGGCTAAGAACAAATTTGAAGTGTTGTTTGACTCGAACTGTATTTCACCTTTTTGTTGGGGTTGTCACCCTGTCGTCTTTAGCTCCTTCACAGAGCTGTGAACTATTTTGTACTGCGCTATACAGTGGTTGGTCTTTGGACTATTGAGAGTAGTATTAGAGGCTAGGTATGCTTGAGAAACTGGTGTTTGGAGCCACTTAGACAGAGTGGGACTACTGGCTTTCTTCTCCACAACCCTTGAAGAATATTGGAAAGGGAAGTCAGGGCCTGACAGACTGTGAAACAGAGAAAGGACTAATTCCTGGCGTTGGGTGTGTGGATGTCTTAGAGGTCAGGGTTAACTCTTAGGTAGGATTCTTTTACTCTCTATTGAGACCACTAGCTTAGCATTTATCCTTTCCTAGCTCCTTAATGGCCTGTTAAACCCTACTGTGTGGGCTTGGCTAATTTGTGTACCTTGGATACATGAAAGCCTAATTTGACCCTTACTCCTTGAGGAATCATGCCCAAATCAAGGGTGGTAGTGTTGCTAATAGATTGATAAGCACACTGGCCTATGGTTGGGTGGAACGTTGCAGCGACGTAGCTGGTTGCGGGACGAGTCCTTTTTAAGATGAGTATTGTTAACTATTTTGTCTCTCCATTTATATTTACTGAATAATGAATATGATGAACATGTGGTATGATTTAATGAATGAATGTTTTCTTCCACTATGCATGTGAAGGTTTATGCGTCTTAGCATGTTTTATGTTTTAATTGTTTATTTCAGCACTATATTTCTGTTCATCTTCATGGGGCTATTTTCCCGTCTGTTTGGTGGTAGTAGCGTCCTCTTCACTGGTCAGAGGGTCGGGGACATTACAATATGGTATCAGAGCCAATGGTTGTAGCATGGGATTGAATGGGCCATGAAGATGCAGTCACAGAGCTTATGTTGCAGCACTTGGGCCTCAGAGGGCCATGATAAATAGTTAATAGAGGCAGGTTGCTTACTGCCCAGCAGAAACTAGGAAAAATGGGTGAAGACAGAGGAGGAAAATTCAGAAAATTTCCTAAGTGTTTTGGCTGTTGGAACATCAGAACACTTAGATAGATGGATCGTCGATTCTTAGCTGGTTGAATGCCACCATTGCAGATGGCTAGACCACTATCCTTCCGACGGATAGAACCCTAGACCCCCGATGGTGCAGAATTTTCAAAAATTTTCTAAGTGTTAACTTCATTGGCCATTGGAGCATGTTAGTTATGCGGATCAATGATGAAAATTAGAAGGAATTAGATGATATTGCACCACCATTGTGGATAGCAAGAGGAATATCCTTTCGATAGATAGAGCTTGCGACCGTCGACACCATAGAGGAAGACGTTCCAATAGCCGACGTAGTAAAGAGAATTCAAAAATTTTCTCTGAGGCCCAAAAGCATCGACCATTGGAAGACGATAGTGGTTCATGCACCCGTTGTTGCAGAAGCCTAGAGCACTAGTCTTCTGATGAAAAAAGTTCCAACTATCGATGCCGATCTATGCTTCAGTTCATCGATCAGAAATCATTAGCAGATTGGGCCACCGATTGGGAAAAGATCAAAGATGATGAGTCGTTGTTGCAGATGCTGAGTGAACTATTCCACTGATGCATTAGTCTTCCACTGATCAATGCCGAGGTGTTTGTGAATTAACTTTGGTGGTGACAAGTAGTTGCTTTGATTGGTGGAGAGTAAGAGACAGTGTAATCGATAAAGCAGCAGAAAAGAAGCTAAAGAGAAAAAATTTCAAATTTTTTTCTAAGTCGTAGAATCATCAACCATTGGCAATGGTTAGTTGATCACATCACCAATGACTAGGTGATTCATTTGTTAATGAGCTAAATCAGATAAATTTAGTTGATAGAATGTCTACCATTGCAGCTGATTAGTAGACTATTCCATCGATGGACAATGTTTCGACCGTCGATAGACCCCTGGCTACAAAAGGCATAGAGAGATCATGGGCCATCGTTGCAGCCATATAAAGAACTAATCACCCGATGTTCTCCAAGAACCGATGCCACAAAATCCTAGTCACTCTAACCACCGATAAAGTCATGAGCTGTGGAAGATATAGTTCAATTGTGGGATGCCGATGAGCCATGGAAAAAGTTAGCAGATCTAGTCATTGAAACATTGGAAGGTTAGACTATTACGGACCCAATGAACAGTCCTTGGCATCGTCGATGCTGTCCAGAAGGTCTACTTCAGAAAAAAATAACTAAGGAGACCACCAATACAGTAGAAACTCATAGCTAATAGGGCCATCGATGAGTGCCAGAGCAGTGTAGTCATCTTGGCCGCCGAAGAGTCAGAAGACTAGTCCACTA
This sequence comes from Pseudotsuga menziesii, assembly GCA_001517045.1. Taxonomy (NCBI): domain Eukaryota; kingdom Viridiplantae; phylum Streptophyta; class Pinopsida; order Pinales; family Pinaceae; genus Pseudotsuga; species Pseudotsuga menziesii. The sequence continues at coordinate 199,929 of LPNX010368342.1, forward strand.
AAGATCCAAAACGTTGGAAACTTAGCTAGGAAGGGACCCAATAGGGAGAAACAAAATTGGTTTTTTCCAGTGGAATTTTTAGCAGTTCCAGCTAGCGTTCCAATGGGTTTTGCAGTGAATTTCTCATTGGGTTTCCCAGCAGTTTCAGAGCTGAAAAGGAAGAAAACTCCAGGTGGCTGAAGTTTGCATTTCAAACCAAAATTCAGTGGTTTGTTTTGCCATCATTTTTGAAATGATGTGGTTTTCACACCCGGGGTCACAATGAAGCATGGGGATAGGCATTGGAAATATTATCCAGCAGGGAACAAGGGAGAGTCACCAGAATTTTAGTGTGGAGCAGGAAAGTGCTAGTGATTGCTTGAAAGAGAAGTGTGTTGCTATCAATATGGGAAAATCTAGGAATTGCATGCATAGAGGTAGCAAGACCATTAAGTCAAACCAGTTGTTGTGTGGAAAAGGAGTTCCATGCAGGGATGAGGGATTTGAAAATGGAAATTTCCTTAAACCTTGTCTTGCTAATTATGATTCCAAGTTTTATACATGAAATGTATGTAGATATGCCTTTCATCATAAGATATTACATGATGGTAATAATAGTAAGAATTATGCATTTATAATGAGCTACTAATGATAATTATTGCATTGGTATTGAAATTAGTGGAACAAATAACGAAAACATGGACATGGTTGAGTATGTTGCTGATGCTAACGAATGTGACCAGAAACCCTATGAAGAAAGGGATAAGGCAACAAATCCAAAATCAAAAGTTGGTGAGCAAATTCTGCAATCTCCTAGAAAGGACCAACCAAACGGGTAATGTCAAGGGTGTAAGTAGGACCCATGAAGGTAAGAGATCTCATACCATGTGGATATTTTAATGTTATACTACCTTCATATAGAAATATGTTATGCCTGTATTATGTTGCTATGAGCTTAGTAGCCCGAAGAAAGTAAGCATTGATGATCTTGATTATAGTAATGCATCCTATATGAAGTAGTCATGGTTAGGACATGCATGGTATGTTTGAATCCATAGTATTACTGAATCAATGGAAGGTATCATTGAGTGGATATGCATTAAAATATTTCATAAATCTTGTAGTTATGCATTGAATGGATGCATATGAAGGGTGCGAGTAAATGATTACCTAAGTATGGGTGCAAATGTTGTGATGCATTGCATGAATGCATTAAGATAGCACATGTGATATTATGAATAACTAATGGCTGAAATGATTAATTGATGAAAAGTCTGGAACCATTTCAAGAGCTGTTATGAATGCAAAATAGTAAGTGCATGAAGAGGTAGTCAGGATCAATTGGCTACCGAAAATGCTCTATGAAAGGGCAGGGTTGTACAAATGATACGCTTGGGAAGTAAGAAGTATATAAATTTGTAATTTAAAGTATGATAATGATTGCGTGAAGTAAACAAGTTTTTTTAATATTGATGTGATTAATTGTAGGAATTATTTGAATTTTATAAATTTTGGAAATGCTTCAATGGTTGTTGCAGCAATGAAAGGTTATATGCATCAAGACTTACTAAGTGCTTGGCTGATTGAAGTTCAGGTTCCATGTAGATTGTTTGGAGCATGGAAATGAAAGTAAGACCATGAAAAACGCCGAAATCCACCATTTGAAAGAGCCAAACCTTATGAGAAGAGTCTCATAGCTGTGAAAATAGTTTGTATGAATAATTGGTTGTTAAATTTGAATTTGTGAATTTTGGATTTGAGGAATTGCTGAGAACTACTAATCACTATTGGCTTGCATAGAATTGTGTCAAGAGGATGAATTATAAGTGGGTATTCATGTTATGATAGTAAGCATAAAATTATAATGGGCATAGTAGAGTTGCTTACAAGAGACCCACAATTGAGGATCACCTCATTGCCAAGCAAATCAATTTATGTAGTAAAAAGAGTTCCAAATTCTCATTAAACTTAATTACTAATGTCATTGCTTGGTTATGGAACAATGAAAGTTGGATTGTATTATCAGATAATGATTGACTGTTTGACTATTTGATGAATGTGCCAAGGGTACACACTGAAGGAATATCATGTGTGATGACCTGCAGGAGCCAAACTTCATGGGAAGGTTTTCCCTTATCTTGGAAATGGGTTTCGGGTGACACTCCATTGGACATTTGGAAATGTCTCATCTGCACTACATGTTTGGTAAGAAACATGAGTGAGATGATATAGAATGTGAAAGGAATTGGGATGGCAAACAGTATTAAATTGAGCACATAGATCTGTGGACAAACACACAACTGACATGATAGATCACACAATTTACTCAGTTATTGAAGAATGAAACAGTGCAAAAATGGCTTGCAGCTGTGAATGCTTTTCATTAATCAAAGAGTAATTAGATAGATAATTACAATGAAGTACAATGGCTTTAATAGCCACAAGCAATTCAAATCCACATGAGGAAGTTCGAAATGATTAGACTCTACTTGACTGTAGGTAACCAAGACCTTGTCTAAATCAGTATCGGAGGACTCAATAGTTAACTGACCTTGTCTAAACCAGAACTGGAGTTCATCGGAGCTCTAAAACATAACTCAAGTCTTACATTGAGTGTTAACTAAGGTTAATTGACAGTGGTAGGTAAGAAATGTGCCCCACATGTGTTCAGTCAAGTAAACCTAATGCTAACTGAATGTAGAGGACTAGAACTGAATGTAACTGACTCCTAACTTAGCTTGACTAGTCATTAACTGAAGTGAACTAACCTTGGTTGGTTTCAGCACTCCTAGTGGCTTCCTAAATTGTAGGGATTGGTCTAGGAAGCTCCTTAACTGATGGAATCAAGTGCAATCAGTGGCAGTGAGCCTCAATTAGTGTTCCCCACACTTTATTAACTGAAACATGTGCCCCAATTAGTTCAAGTGGACTCAATGGTGTTAATGACTATAAATAGACTGGATGGACTCCCAATTTAGACATGACTCCCGATTTAGACATATGACCAAATTTGGACAAGGGAGGATTAATAATCCTAACACCACCCTTGAATGCTAACTTGGAAAATTTTTGGGCCCTGGTAACTAAGACCATAGATCCCCCATTACAACAAGTAAAGTAAAGTAACTGCACAAAAACAAGGAGCTGGGGAAAAAACCCATGGGAAACCCCCCCCCCCCTCTAATTAAGCACATAGAATTAAGATCAATCTGGTTCTTCTGTGCATAGGTATCCTGGGGCCTGACATGTGAATCTATCCATCATTGTTTCTCTAGGAATATTCCTCTTTGGAAGAAGAATTATATGCTCAACTAAATCAGAAATATAGACAGTTGTCGAATGAAGACTGGACCCATGTAGAGCAACTGAAGTCAACTGAAAAGTGAGAAAAGGTTCTTGAGAATTCAGAGAATGTGAGGAACACTCAAGAAACTGATATGTTGCATCCATGAACAGTAAACCATGAGTGGTAAGAACAGACCCAAGTGTTAGGAGCAGGTGTCCAGGAAGACGCAGAAAATCTTCCTCTTTACTAGTTCTGTGAGGAGATGAGCATGTGATCAATGGTAGAGAAGCACTGTGAATGTTGAGAGCGAATGCTTGAGCTCCATAGTCTGATATAGATTCTGAAATAGATAATGAATCACATAATAAAATATCATCAACCTCATATGAGGAAACTAACACCAAATCCCCATCAGCAGTTTTGAAGAGAAAGTGCGGTACTTGATTTTTCACACTGGAATTGGTGAGAGCAGCTACAAGCATGACTGAAGGATTTTGGATTTTAAAATATGAACCAAATAATATCATATCAGAAAGTAAATCAGATCTAAATAGGTTCAAAACAAATCCAAAACTATGAAATGGAATCAAATCCTCAGCAGTAGTTTTGTAGGAGACTTGTGGTACTTGTTTCTTCACACCGTTGATGAGAACAGCTACAAGTGGTACTGAAAGATTATGAATTTGATATATTAAAACAAGAAATATCAGATCATATATAAATAATATCATATCAGATCCAATAAGGTTAATATCATATTCAAATAAATGGTTAATCGAGACGGTGGATGCACAGCTTTCTTCTTCTTCAAAATTTTTAATTTTGGTGCATGCAATCCTGCAGGAATTTGCTGGAAAATATAGATCATGGGGAGTGAATGGATCACTATGATAATCTGATATTTCTTCCAAAATATCCAAGGTATCACATATTTGCACACCAGCAGCAACATTAGAGGGATAAAAATCAAATTTCTCTTCACTTTCGGAAGCAATTACTAGTAAATTTTGCACAGAATTTAAAGAAAAATCACCGGTGAATGTTTGCATGGAAGTGCAGCAGAATTCTTCTTCAATATCAGAGATTTGAATGTCTTCTTCTGTTTCAGCAATATTAGAAGATGAGATACCAGAGATCTCATGAAATTTCGGAGCATCAGGAGAGCGAGTCACTGCATCGAGACTGTCTTCAATTCGAATTGACTGTGTCGAAGCTTCTGCGTCTTCTTTATCTTGAACAACTTCATCAGAGAGAGTGGAAGTCGAGATTTTTGGATCAAGGATGCTAATGGTGCTGGATGTTCCAAAATATCCATCACTTTTATTCAGCCAGTTAATCTTACTAAAACACTCTTTACCGAGCCCAATAGACACCCGACAGAGACCTTGTCTCATCAAAGATGAAATCATTTCGAAGTTGTACCTGCAAAACAAAAAAATGATCCAGTAGGAGATCCAAGGAGGAGAAGTTCCTTGTTCACTAAGGCTCTGATACCATATTAAATTGAGCACATATATCTATGGACAAACACGCAATTCACATGATAGATCACACAATTTACTCAGTTATTGAAGAATGAAACAGTGCAAAAATGGCTTGTAGCTGTGAATGCTTTTCATTAATCAAAGAGTAATTAGATAGATAATTACAATGAAGTACAATGTCTTTAATATCCACAAGAAATTAGAATCCACATGAGGAATTTCAAATTGATTAGACTCTTCTTGACTGTAGGTAACCAAGACCTTGTCTAAATCACTATCGGAGGACTCAATATTTAACTGACCTTGTCTAAACCATAACCGGAGTTCATCGAAGCTCTAAAACATAACTCAAGTGTTACATTCATTGTTGACTAAGGTTAACTGACAGTGGTAGGTAATAAATGCACCCCACATGTGTTTATTCAAGTAAACCTAGCGCTAACTGAATGTAGAGTACTAGAACTGAATGTAACTGACTCCTAACTTAGCTTGACTAGTCATTAATTGAAGTGAACTTACCTTGGTTGGTTTCGGCACTCCTAGTGGCTTTCTAAATTGTATGGATTGGTCTAGGAGGCTCCTAAACTGATGCAATCAATTGCAATTAGTGGCAGTGAGCCTCAATTAGTGTTCCCCACACTTTAGTAACTAAAACATGTGCCACAATTAGGTCAAGTGGACTCAATGGCGTTAATGACTATAAATAGACTGGATTGACTCCCGATTTAGACATGACTCCTGATTTAGACATATGACCAAATTTGGACAAGGTAGGATTAATAATCCTAAAAAACAGAGGGACTGTTAACTTAGAGAAGGGAGCCCCCATTCCTCCTCAACGACGGAATACTGCCTCGACAAATGGATAAGTGTTCTGTGACCCTAGGTAAGAATATGCATGTCAATTATTGAATTCAATATGCAGAGCATGTTTTTATTTTATTTCCATTATGGTATATTGCATGAGTATGAATAAGGCCTACATGGCACACACCGGAAAAGGGTGCACACTCTTCCGATGTCAGATCATGGAAGGGTTTTTGTTATATTTTTATCATTAAGCTAGCATAACATTAGGATCTTTAAATGAGAGAATAAAAAGCACAAAAATCAAACATAAGAGACAATGAACACAATGATTATCCTAGGGGAGACCATTAATGGTGAAAACCCTACAACTTCCTTAGAGATAGAATCAGTACCAAAGTAAAACCCAAAAACATAGACATGATCTCCACAGCTTCTGTCTCTCTCTCTCTCTCTCTCACTGATGTGCCCCAATGAGTGAGTGTGTCTATGAGTATGATAAATAGAGAGGCTCTCACTCTCTATTTATATTCTTCAGTTCACTTGGAACCCACTCCAACATGTCGGCCTCACTTAACAATTACTTACTAGAGCCGACATCTCGAGGAGTGTCTAATAACCCTAGTGCCCCACCACTTGTGGGGAATTTGCCTCCTCTGACCAATAAGAGGGTAATACAATGGTGGGGACTATTGCCCCGACTTACAATGAATCACCTAGGGTCAAATTCACTAGGATAGTCTAATAAACCAAGGGCCCCACAACTGTCGGGACTTTAACCCTTCACCAATAGGAGGGTTACCCATAATGAATTGACATGACTTTCTCATTATAGAAAATTCCCATAATAAACATCGGGGTATGATATGACTCAAATACATTACAATACATCCCAGAATAAACATTGGGTTACAATACATAAGAAATACAGATGAATACATTCCAAAGTTACAAATACATCAACACTCCCTCTTAACTAGGAAGGTATTCTCTCAACACAATATATCAGCAAAAGTCTTCTTCCGTGTATCATATGGGTCATCATCAAGTCATCTTCGGATCTGGATCATCACTGGACATCATCAATGGATCTGGATGATCACTTTATTTGGATCATCACTGGACATCGTCACTGGATCTCGATCATCACTTGATCTAGATCATCACTGTTGGATCATCATCACTGGATCTGGATCATCATCACTCGATCTGGATCATCATTGGGTCATCATCATGGGTGCTATCTCTTGATTCTTCTCATCATGGGGACCTATACAGATCCAGTCCTTTTTCATACTAGATGTATCATCACAGAGCTAGTCCTTTTTCATACTAGATGAGGCATCACAGAGCTGGTCCTTTTTCATACCAGATGTGGTAGCTACTTAGGGCTAGTCCTTTTTCATACTAGATGATTCTTCACACAGATGGTCCTTTTTCATACCAGATGAGGCATCACAGAGCTATTCCTTTTTCATACCAGATGAGGCATCACAGAGCTAATCCTTTTTCATACCAAATGTGGAAACTACTCAGAGCTAGTCCTTTTTCATACTAGATGAGTCTTCACAGAGCTGGTCCTTTTTCATACCAGATGTGGTGGCTACTCAGAGCTAGTCCTTTTTCATACTAGATGAGTATTCACAGAGCTAGTTCTCTTTCATACTAGATGTGGAACCTACACAGAGCTAGTCCTTTTTCATACTAGATGTGTCTTCGCAGAGCTAGCCCTTTTCATGCTGGATGTGGAACCTACGTAGGGCTGGTACTTTTTCATACTAGATCTGTCTTCACATAGCCAGCCCTTTTTCATATTGGATGTTGTCACGTCCCCATCCCTCCGACCGACGAGGAGGACGTGACCATGGCATTAACCATCCGAGCTAAGAGCCCCATGAACATGTGAAACCATAAACTAACTAAAACAGAATGCTGAAATAAAATGATTTGAACTAGAACATGCACAGATGCAATTGCTTATCATACGCAGCAGAAACAACACACATTTATACAACATTCATTCAACATGTTCATCGTGATCATTAACAGAAAATATGGTTGTAGAAGTAAAATGAGCAAGATCACTTATCTTATGAAGAAGTTGTTTCGCAATCAGCTACGTCGCTACAACATTCCACCCAACCATAGGCTAGTGTGCTCCTTAATCTCTCAGCAACGCTGCCACCCCCGAGCTAGGCATGATTCTCTAAGGAATAAGGGAACAAGCAGGCTTACACATAGCCAAGGATACACAAAACACAGCCAATCCAACACAGTTGGGTTTATCAGGCCATCCAAGAGTTGGAAAAGTCTAAATGCTAAGTTGGTGGTCTCATTGCAGAGCTAGGAACACCTACACCAGAACTAGCCTGACTTCTAAGACACCCACACACACCCAACACAAGGAATCAGTCCCTTCTCTGCTACACAGTCCCTTAGGCCCTGCATTCCCTTCCAGTGCTATTCAGGGGTTGTGGAGAAGAAAGCCAGCCCTCTAGCTCCATCTGTGTGGTTTCCAGCCACCAGGTTTATCAATAAAACCAAGCCCCATACCTTCTCCCTACACAGTCCGAAGACCAACCATTGCACACAGGCAATTAATCAGCATTTACAGCTTAACAGGGGAAAATGATTCCTGAGTTGTTCTTGGCCCTATCGTGGCCAAAACAACTCCCAAGCAAATTACCACAGTCCCCAAATGTATCAATGAATGTGGGGAGAACAACAGTCCCAAATCGTAATCAATGAGCATAGCTCACAACAGGGGAGAAAACACAGCAACAAAAGAAATATTGAGGAACAATAGCACATCCAAGGCAATGAATCCACAGGAAGACTTACACAGACCACGATGGGGGAGAAAATACAGTCTCCCAGCCTGTGCGTGAGTAACAACAATGCAGGACACAGAGCATGAGAGAATATTACACCCAATTCTAAATACAGGTCAAGAACACACCTGATTTCTCGCTGGGGAACAATGGGAATGACAGTGGAGATGACTCCTCACTCCTGGCTGCGTGAGACCAAGGCAGAAAATACCTGTGCATGAGAATATGAACAGCAAATCGTGAGACCTGCATAGTGGAGAGTGCGTGAGAACAGTGAGCATATAATGGCCCCTGCGCGAGGATGAATAGCTCCGCCTATGTATGTGGGTGAGCAGACCATTGTGAGGGACAAACAGAACTAGAGGTAACGCACAATGGAGAGAATGGATGAAGGGTGTATTTGTCCCTCTGTCCATCTTGAGGTTCATTGGTGGTGGAGTGTGCAGGTGGGTAAGGAATGACAATCCTCCCACCCCACTCCCAAAAACAATAACTCCTAAACCACCAGCAGCAATTCTTAATGGAGGTGGTTGGATAAAACAAGAAAAGATGACACATGGGTTTTTCCCTCCTTATGCAAGGTTTGACAATTTCCCCACCCTTATCCTTGTGAAAATCATGCCCCTTCTCAATTTAGTTGTCGCGATCGTAGCTGCTCGGGTTCATTTTAATTAAAGATGCATATTTACATGATGCAGAAACTTGATATGTATGCCGCATGCCCCGATATACCATCGGTGAAAATTTAAATCCGAAACATAGCATAACCAATCAATGGTGGGGCCTTGGCCTTTAGCTCGAAACCATGATCATTTACAATATATAGATCATATACATCTAATGCAACGGGATCAAAACCGGGGTGTGACAGATGTGGCATCCACACAGAGCTAGTCATTTTTCATACTAGATGTGTCTTCATAGAGCTACTCTGTTTTCATACTAGATGTGGAACCTACACAGAGCTAGTCCTTTTTCATACTATATGTGTCTTCATAGAGCCATCCCTTTTTCATGCTAGATGTGGCATCATCACATACATCTGACAATGGAAGGAACCAATCCTCTCACCATGTCACAGCTCTTACATCCGACCATGGAAGGAACCAATCCTCTCACCATGTTGGAAACACACAGCACTTACATCTGGACATGGAAGGAACCAATCCTCTCACCATGTTAGAAAGGCACACAAAATCATCACTTCCCTTTGGAGGGAACCTTGATCTGGAGAACACCAAGCTTCTGTCTGAAGTACTCAAACTTCACTCTGGCCATTTCTAGGATAGAATCACATCAAGGCTGATTACGTCCAAGGATAACCTGTGAGCTTCGCCAGGACCTATTACATCCAAGGACAACCTACAGGACCAATTATGTCTAAGAAACCTACGAGCTTTGCTAGGATTTAGGCTTAGATGACCTGTCTTACCAGCTATGCTAGAACTCCCTATTTTGAGAGATCTCGATCGGGATCACAAACTGGAGCTTCATTGTTCCTCACTACATCATACTAAAATGCAAGTCAGATCAATCAAATCAAATAGTATTTTTCAAAAAGAAACATACTACCTCCGAAATCACAAGTGGCAACATCTTTTTCCTTGGATGTACTCAGCACCATGCAGGACTCCATCCTGTCAAACCAAGAGATCACACCTAATCTCATACTGAAGTAGCACCTTGAAGTGCTCTTCCTATCAATGGCACTGATGCCCATTACGAATCCACATAAACTTCTAGGTTAATATTTTGATTTGCCTCATACTTGAGCCCATAATCAACTCTACCCTTCAGGTACCTCACTGCATGCTTTGCAACCATCAGGTGAACATGTCTCAATGTGTTCACAGCAAAGCAAATATCTGGTCTCATATTCGCCAGGTACATCAAGGAACAAATCATCCGACGATACATCGTAGCATCAACCATCTCTAGTGAAGCAACACTCAAATAGCTTCAGGTTCGATGCCATAGGTGTGGTCATGGCCTTACAGTCCATCATCCTGAACCTCTTCAGGATCTCTACTGCATACTTCCCTTGACCACACCTCCATTCCTAGAATGTATTGCATCGACACATAACAAGAGGATCACTGGTCTTCTGCCTTAAACCTTGAAGCAAAGGTTAGAATCTACTTTACTCTCTGTAAATCCTAGAGTCATCAGTAATATATTCATCCTGTCGTACCATGTTGAACCTCAGGATCTTTTGTAGTCACTCCCTCTGAAGTGGAGCATCATACTCCCTCTATCTTCCGTACTCTATGCACTGAAACATTCTGTACCGGAGTGACAAGTAGCTTCCTATGCTACTAATATTCTATGTATCCATCTAGGATTACTCGATACCAAGATCCTCTGTATTTGAAAGCGTTCTTCTTGCACCCGTCTGTGAGATTGTCATCCTTTATCAACCTTGTAGCAAAGGTTCAGATCTTCATCAATCTCCTCATGTATGTGTTATCCCATGGGTGTCTTCTGAGCTCATACAAGGTCTTCTTTCATTTGCACACATGATTCTTCCTATCGTGTGTCTCAACTCCCACTGGCTGCAAATGTCTCTTCGAATCTTGCCTTGTATCTACGATGTTTCCATCTACTACATGATGGAACTACGAACTTCCCTTCATGTATTGATACTGCATCCTAGACATCATTCTTCTTGAACTGGTCTTCTTGGTTACTTCTTCATAGCTAGAAGGTTTTGCATCAATGATGTTGCTGCATTCATCATATTATTCTTCATCTTTGAACTGTTGTCACTTGTTCTTCGGAACAAGATTCATTCTTCTTTGATTGTAGGCGATTATGTATGCATTCTTTCCTACAAATCAAATGCATTTGTATGGTTAGAAACATTTCATAAGGAATATTCATACTAGAAAATTATTATGCATAAATATGTGATCATGCAACTACTTTAGCCAATACAACATTCATCCATATTTGACTGAAACTTTCTAGATTCCTTCCATCTCTACCAGGACAATATTGAGATTGTGCACTAATATAATATGTTAGCAAAGAGGTTTCATTCTAGATAAGTAGCAATGGAGAGTTGTATAGCACCATGAGCTACTTACCCATCACATGCATATTAGTAGTATACTGTCATTAATGAAAACATCCTATCATGCATAATACATCAACTAAATATAAACAAATGCATAACAAAACAATATCATGAAATGAAAATTGAATACTTATCTTTATTTGTTTCATAGGTAGACTCCTTCTTGATCCTTCAGCTTCATCATCTTTTTCATTCATGATAGCATTGTTTCTTATCCAAATGCTAGAGAGGTTCTTCAAGAGTTGATCCATTCGTATTCCTCATCGCTTGAGGGATCTTCTTTGGATGGTGAGAGCTTGATCTTTTTTTTCTCTCATCTTCTCTTATCTTCTTATGAGTCGAGCTTCTTCTTCTTCTCATAGTCTGCTGAAAGTAATCACTTCCTTCTGACACACATTCCTTGCATGAATGAATTCATGATCCTGGGAGGCCATTCAAGGTGGCTATCACCACTTCTGCATTCTTCACTTCTTCTTTTGCTTCTTCAAGTTGTTCTTTGATTTGAGAGACCCTTGTAAAGTATGATTGTATGGTCTCTGCATTTTGGATCTTCACTTCCTTCAACTAGTTTCTTAAAGTCATATTCTGATTTATGTTCTTCCCTTCAACTAGCTTGGTCAAGGAATCAAACATCATCGGTGTCTTTAGGGAAGAAAATTGTGGTACAAGTTGATCTGTGACTAAATCAACCATGATCTTCTTCTCCTTGACCAAGTTCTTCTTGTGTAAGGCTTCTAGCCTCATCTCCCTCTGAAACTGGAACCTCTCTACTCATGTAGGTGTCCAATTCATTTTATTTAGAGAGATCATATACTTCCATGCTTGGAATTTGTCAACTTTTCCAATCTTATCATCAAGATGATGTGATAGATCACTTTGAAATGAGAACCTCAAATTAAAATAGCATAAGAATAGATCTTACCAATTTGAGGTGTCCGTCCTGGTTCTGGAGCTGGTGGATCTAGGGTTTGTTAGAGAAATCCTAATTTTAAAAACTTGGAATCTTTCAGATATTACAAGATATAATGATAGCTCTGTTCAAATGGAGCTGTCCAATGTACTCCTTTTCTGAAAACAGTGGAGGGAAGGTCCCAGAACAAGAGGCCCTAGTTTTCCACTTTCTTCTGCAGAAATGCCTGTTACTGTTTCTATGATATCTCTGAAATTACTACTACTCTATGTTGGAAATTTCGCGCTGAGGTAACCTATAATGTCCCTGATCGAAAACCATACGTTTCATTAGAATTGGGTTCACCAATTGGTATTTATGATCCTTTTCCCAAGGTGACTTGTTACAGGACTGTTCAGAAAAACGAAGTTGTACGAACTGTCATGTGTCACTGTTTCATCTTATAGGTTTCAACTTCGGACCAAAAAAAGTACAGTCCATGCCCTTTCTGGAAAAGCTTTAGGAATTCCATTTGGACATCTGTGGCCCAAGCTGTAGCAATTCTCCTGAGGTGTCCTATTTAGGGATGAATTCTGGAAGAGGCTAGAACCCTAACTTGGAGGGATCATATCGCCCGGAATATAGAGAATTGGAGGCTTCATTTTGGACACTATATTAATCAGGATGTTATCTTCAGCCCCTACAATTTTTTTCTCTTGAGCCTTCGCTAATATCAGGATATAGTGAACGTACAAAAACTTAGCATTTTTAGTATTTAGGGTTTTTCTAGCTCGGGGTCAAACTAGGGTTTGACTTTCCCGGAGTTTCCCCCAACCAAATTTCTTGATCCAAGTCTCTAAAATATGAGTTTTATGAGGAGTAAAATCCTATGCTAGGCTCAGTAAAAAATTCCTATTATGTAGAAAGCCCTAATTTTCGCATCGAAAACTAAAAATGCTCGGAATCGAATTCCTCTTCGACAGAAAGATGCGGCCTTGAATGGAGAGTCAGACTAACATACTTTTACTGAAGGATTGTGAAGAGAGACCCAAAAAGTAAGAATACCTAGCTTCTACAGCTGCACAATGTCTTCTTCTCAGGTTAGCTCTGATACCATGTTAAATTTTTATCATTAAGCTAGCATAACATTAGGATCTTTAACTGAGAGAATAACAAGCACAGCAATCAAACACAAGAGACAGTGAACATAGTGTTTATCCTCAGGGAAACCATAAATGGTGAAAACCCCACGACTTCCTTAGAGATAGAATCAGCACCAAAGTAAAACTCGAAAACGTAGAGATGATATCCACATCTTCTGTCTCTCTCTCTCACAATGAGAGAGCTTCTCCTCTCTCACTCATGCGCCCCAATGAGTGAGTGTGTGTGTATGAGTATGATAAATAGAGAGGCTCTCACTCCCTATTTATATTCTTTTGTTCACTTGGAACCCACACCAACATGTCGTCCTCACTTAACAATTACTTACTAGAGCCGACATCTCCAGGAGTGTCTAATAACCCTAGTGCCCCACCACTTGTGGGTACCTTTCCTCCTTCGACCAATAGGAGGGTAACACAATGGTGTGGACTATTGCCCTGACTTACAATGACTCACCTAGGGTTGAATTCACTAGGATAGTCTAATAACCCAAAGGCCCCACAACTATGGGGACTTTAACCATTGACCAATAGGAGGGTTACCCACAATGACTTGACATGACTTTCTCATTATAGAAACTTCCTGGAATAAACATTGGGGTATGACATGAATCAAATACATTAAAATACATCCCAGAATAAACATCGGGTTACAATACATAATAAATATGGATGAATACATTCTGAAGTTACAAATACATCAACATTTTTCAATATTGATTACACCCTAGGGAGTGGACGCACTCCTGGTGTCTCAATACTTGATAGAGAATGATATGAAACATGATTACTGTTTTTAGAGAAATAATGCTAACAAATATGCTTACATTCTTTGTGCTGTCAGGCTAAACAGATGTAGTCTGGTACTGTACACTAAATGGACAATGGCTTGAGCTCATCCTACCTTCTACAGCGAAGGAGACATTCCTAAGGCACTGTCAACTCAGAGAAGGGAGTGGTCTCTTGTGTTGATATAAGTGCATGTGTTATTGTAGATGGCCTGATAAACCCAATGGTGTTGGCTTGGCTGATGATTGATTGTTGATATAAGTGCAAGTGATTTGATATAAGTACAAGAGCAACAAAACTCTTGCTGATCTCTCTTGCCTTTTGATGTTATATATATATATGTGTGTGTGTGTGTGTGTGTGTGTGTGTGTGTGTGTGTGTGCATTGAGAAAGCAAAAGGTTGTTGAATGCATGTATGACTGAAATGTGCGTATTTGATTAAAGAAAATTGTGAATGATGGAATGGTTAATTCCCTACCCAAGAATGGACATGAATGAGCTCATGTGCTTGTTAGGAAGGCATGAAAAATATGAAAGTCTCCTTGATTAGACTTGGACTGTCATGCCAATTGGGAAATTAATTAACTGATATTAATGCCTATATTATGCTTTGTCTAACAGAATTTCAATGATGCATTTCATAGGTGATAAGGGTGAAATCCAGTGGTGCACATTGATCATGGCAGCAGACCAAAAGTTGTTGGACTTGGCTGGAAGTCTCCTTCAAATGATTTCCAGGACCTAAGGGAATCTTTGAGAGATGCTCAAGATACAGAAAAGGAAGAATGAGATGAACCACCATATTTTGCAAGACTCCATTGGTTTGAAAAGGGAAGTAAAAATCCTTCTAGGAGAAATCCATAAAGGCAAGGAAGGCAGATTAATGATGGGACATTCGTCAAAGAAATATGCTAAGAAATGGTCCAGGCATGAAGACTCAAAGGAAATTGAGCAGGTAAAGATGAAGCAGCCAGCAAAATGTTGGAAATGCGGAGGACATCATTTACGTCAGGACTACCCAATGAGGAACATAAAGAGGGCAGTAGCCACAAAGTTCCTCGACTTGGGGATGAGCCGAGAACTGAAAACTAGAAAGAGAAGTATGGGGAAGCCAAGGGGCTTGGTCCTAAACGTTCAAAGTAAATAACTGAACAGGGGATAGATCTACAAAATTTTGAAATTTTGATGTGCAAATTGTATATGTATTCCTATGTATTGGAACATCGAAGATGATGTTATTCCAAAGGGGAGGGGATTGTAATGCCCCGGTTTTGACCCCGTTTTCATTAAAAAGGTACATGATGTATAATTGTAATTAATCGTGGTGACGAGCTAAAGGAAAAATCCCGACCACCGATTTGGTTGTGTATGTTTTGGCAAGAGGGATCGTTGCCGATGGTATATCGTGCTATTCGACACATTATAGTTTTGGCATCATGTAAATACGCACATCAAATAAATTAAACCTACAGCCAACTATAACAAGGAAATGTTAAATGAAAAGGGCATGATTCCTAAGGTTAAGGGGAGGGTTGTCTAACCCATGGGGATCATTGGGAGTTTCCATGTGTTGGCCACCCATTAAACTTCTGTTGTCTATTAGTTGGAAGTAGTTATTGCTGAGTAGTGGTGGTTGTGGCGGCACTGTCAGTCCTTGCCCACGTGTCCACTCCACCAGCGGACTCTTCCTCTTCACATCGCATGGGGAAGGAAAAGCACTCTCCCCACTCTTCCAAGAGAGGGTTCTCTTCACATGCATATAGGAGATCTCTATGGTTACCCTCACACAGGAAGTCGGATGGTTCCCCACTTTTTTGTTGGATGAAGGTGGTTTGTTGAGATTTTTTTCTCATTGCTTTGTTCTTCCTCCCTCAGGGATTTGTCCTGTTCACTCTCCTCACGATTTCCCCATATTTTTTATGAATCCTCACGCACAGGATGGAAATGGGCTGGTTTTCCTCATGCAGGGGTTGGGCACTATGATCTCACGTGGCGAGCTAAAAGGTTATCCTGAGAGGAAGGATTCTACCGTGTGTATGCTTCCCTGTCAATGCTGGGAATCCGTCTTCTTCCCCTCTGGGGACTGTGTAATGCTCTCATCATTTACTCATAATATTGTGGTTTGTGTTTATGTCTTTCCTTTGTCCATGATTGAGAATCATACTTCTCCCCTATTTTGGGTCTGTGTAATGTTGCCGTTGTTTTCATTGTGAGTTTGGGGCTATTTTGTTCCCCATGGGTTTTGGTTGCTTCTTTATTGCTAAGGTCACAAACATATTTTGGGATTGTTGCTGATTTTTTTTTCCATGCTAGGGCAAAGAAAAACTATGAAGCATTGTTTGACCTGCACTATATTTCACCTTTTTGTTGGGGTTGTCACCCTATCGTCTTTACCTCCTTCACAGAGCTGTGAACTGTGGTTTTACTGTGGTATGTAGTGGTTGGTATTTAGACTAATGAGAATATGATTAGAGGCTGGGTATTCTTGAGAAACTAGTGTTTGGAGCCACTAAGATAGAGTGGGACTGCTGGCTTTCTCCTCCACAACCCTTGACTAATATTGGAAAGGGAAGTCAGGGTCTGAGGGACTGTGAAACAGAGAAAGGACTGATTCTCGATGTTGGGTGTGTGGATGTCTTAGAGGTCAGGGTAAACTCTTGGGTAGCCATCTTTAAATCTCTATTGAGATCGCCAGCTTAGTATTTAGCCTTTCCTAGCTCCTTGACGGCCTGTTAAACCCTACTGTGTGGGCTTGGCTGATTTGTGTACCTTGGCTACGTGTAAGCCTACTTTGACCGTTATTCCTTGAGGAATCATGCCCAGCTTGGGGGTGGAAGTGTTGGTGAGAGATTGATGAGCACGCTGGCCTATGGTTGGGTGGAATGTTGCAGCGACATAGCTGGTTGCGGGATGAGTCCTTTTAAGATGAGTATTCTTAACTATTTTGTCTTTGAATTTATATTTACTGAATAATGAATATGATGAACATGTGGTATGCTTGAATGAATGAATGTTTGCTTCTGCTATGCATCTGAAGGTTTATGCATATTAGCATGTTTTATGTTTTAAGTTTTTATTTCAGCACTATATGCCTATTAATCTTCATGGGGCTATTTTCCCGTCTGTTTGGTGATAGTAATGTCCTCTTCGCTGGTCAGAGGGTTAGGGACATTACAAATGCATAATATGAAATTAGCGGTGAAAGTAGGCTCATGGGATATTAAATCTTATTTAAGTCTAGAATTGTTTTGAGAATAGATCCACTATTAGAACTACTATGCTTCAAGGCCAAAAGAGATTAGGCATCAAATCCCTAACATTACTAACAAACTAAAAATATGATCTTTTTCCAGTGCAAATGTATCCACCCAAAACTAGCGTACTTATAACATTGTACATCCATGGGAGATTTAAAATTGTTGATCCTTGTTGTGACCACTTGATCATTTCCATAACCAATGGTTTAAATAAACAACATAAAAGTAAAAAAATGGAAGAATAAATTTTCCATGACATTTTACCTTACATGTTTTGAAATGAACTTTTCTACATGCTATGAAAAGCATTGTATTATTATATTTCCAGCTAAATAAGTTTTTTAGGATCCACATTTCTATTAATGGAAAAAAATTTACAAATAGCATCACAAAGCTAATTGATATGTTTTTCCATATGGACACAGTTCATGAGTAACTATTCATTCAATTTCAAACTCCACCTAATCCCTAAGCATCAACTTCACCATAATAAACCTAAGTATTAGAAGACTTGAAAAATTATCTTTCAAACTTTAGTCTTGATTCTACTAACATCTATATGTCAAATGAGAGGGATTGATAGGGATTCTCATTTCTCTTTTCAAAAATCAATGCATATAATTATTATTCAAACACATTGAAAAAAGTATCCTTTGGTGCACCTACCTAAAAGAAAAACCCCAAAATGTAAACCTAATGCTTTCAGGAAGAAACTTTTTTTATCAACCATAAATTCAACAAATATTTTTATAATTGAATCATGTCCTCCCCAGATGCTCAATTCAAAGTGATCAAACAAAATCCCCAATTTTAGGTGCATTATGGATAGTCTCTGATGTGTCCAGAGACTTTCGTAGATCATTCTTTATTTCGAGGGAGCTCAAGGCACAAGTCAGAGAGCCCACGCAAGGAAGAGGAGGAAGAAGAAGATGACTCAAGTCAAAAGGTGAGGCAAGTGAGGAGCGGAGACATAATAGGGGAGATCAACACTATCAACTTGCATAACTTGATTTGGGGAGATCAGTATCAACCGTCGATCTCTAAACTACCTTCATCGGGACCACTCAACCTTGAGAACTTTAACATTTTGCTAACCCTTTTTCATATGAACGAGTGAGCAACTTCTGATCGTAGAATGCTTCTCACCCGTTGATCTACCCAACATCTTGTTTCAACCATAGATCTTCACAGCCCCTACTACTTTCCGCGAATCGACCGTAGATGTTTATTAGGAAGAGGGAGATGAAAATGATGATGATGATGATGAAGATGTGATGACAATATCTTTACTTTGGTATTCACTAAATTGTTCTAAGCTTCGCCAGCATTATAAAAGAATGGTTATGAGTGATTATTCACTCCTATAAGGAATGCACTTTATGGAACTACAAAACTGTTCAGTTTGGATCTTCCTCTTTAAAGACAGCAGACTAGGTCCATAAGTCTTGATTCTTCATGTGCACAATCTAAGAACAGGAGGCTTCATAGGGCCCAAAAGGGTGTATTTTCTTTTTTAATACTTCCTCGGATCATATTGAATTGTCATATTAGCCCTTGGAATGGGTGTTAGGAGCAATCCTTAATTTTTCACTCAACTGGATGCTCCCCCTATCATGTAGACGTCTCGATTCACTGATCTCGCACTAAATTTGCGATGATGAAAATGATGATGATGATGATGATGACGAATATGATGATGATGAAGAAGATGATGACGATGATAATGAAAATGATGATCATGATCATGATGAAGATGATGATCATGATAATGGATATGACGATGAATTGGATGATGACAATGTTGATGATGAAGATGAAGAAGTTAATGATGAAGATCAAGATGTTGATGAAGATGTTTATGATGATGATGACGAATATGATTATGATGATCAAGATGATGATGGTGACAACGAAGCCGTTGATGATGAAGATGATGATGATGATGATGATGATGATGATAAGGAAGATGATGAATATGAAGAAGATCATGATGATGATTATGATGACGACAATGATGATGATCATCGTTGTTGTCGTCATCACCATCATCTTCACCGTATTCATCGTCATCATGATCATCATGATCATCATCATCATATTCATCCTTGAAGAGACTTATGTATAGGATCTCACTATAAGCAATGAAACCAATACAAATTATGGCAAAATCCTAGTTAAATTAAATTAAATTAAACTACACTAAATTAAAAACATAGATTTCTTTAACTATAATTAATTTAAAATGAAACAAAATATAAAATATGCAAATAAAAAAACCCAAAATAAAGTAAACAAAAGATAAATCTGCAAAATAAAAAAACAAAGCAAAACACCAAATATAAAATATGCAAATAATCAAACAAAATAAGCAGAATTCAAAAACACCTGTGCACTAGCTCATTAGCATTCAAAAACACCCTCGAAGGATTTGCTCCGGCTCCCATTTGGGGGTTTTCGATTTTGAACATTCATTGAAGGATTTGGAATAGGATATGATGTTTTTTTTATAGGAAGGGTGGGGAAAGTACTTTTCCTATTAGTGCATCATCCACTCCCTTCGCATGTGAGCCCATGCTTCTAGAACCACCTTCCCCACCTCGAGAATGGCATAATTTTTAGACCTTTAGGTTTGTTCCCTTCTATATTTTTCTTGATTACCTATTGTGTTTTTATTTTATTCATGGTTTTTTTCATTGTTTTGGATGTGGTGGAGATTAAATGGCTCAAATATGATTCCAAGCATGAAGCACAAGCTGTATAGGTGAACTTGGGAAATTCAATGTGAGAAATAAAACCAACAGTTATCGAGGAAAAGGAGGAAGAAAATGTGGAGCTATATGATTGCATGGTATGCTCTAAATGGGAAAGATGAAGAGGCTTATGATTTGTGCAAACATCATGGCTTATGATCATGGTAAGCAAGTTCATATACTCACCATAAAATATGGATTTGATTCATATGATTTTGCGGGTATTTATCTAGTTGGAATGTCTGCAAAATGTGGGTTTGTTTATGGTTTTTTCCATTCCTTTTGGGCATCATGTAAAAATTCCCATGAATTGACCGTTCAAAGATAGTCTGTGAATGTTTTTAATAGCATGATTGTTTTTTTTTCTTTGATAATGGAAATTTTTTGGAGTTTGAAGCCTGAATGTTCTATAGCAAACTATTTTTGTTTGCTCATAGTGGTTTTGAGGCTACTGAGCGGAGATTTGTAGCAATTGTGGAACACGAGAGCTTGTCTTGAGTTCTACATGCATAATTTATTTGAGTAATTAATGAGACATCAACCCTGGCTATAGCATTCTCTGTATAAACTAATGAAATACGATTACATGCATCAATTCTTTCAAATTCTACGTGTAGGAAAGCTTTGCAATAGAATAACACAATATTCCCTCTGTGGTTTGTCATTTCTTGTGTCCAAGATGGAAGAATCTTCTACTAGGAGGAAAAGAAGTAGCAATGAGGGCTACCTTGTATTGCTTCCTAAGAAGAAACCCAATCCTGAACCTGAGGAGAACAAATTCATATTCAGGGTTTTGCTTCATAATTGTTTGAATTTAACTCTGCAAATGGAGGATGTCATTGAAAAGATGTCAGTCACCTAGTTTGTAAGGACTGTTAGGAGAAAAGCTGAGAAATAAATAATACAAAAGGGTCCAAGAAAAATCACCATACACCAAACTTTAAAATGAAATATTTTAAATAATGCATAATAAATTATGAGCAAAAAATTGTATTGTTAAATTTGCAAAGTTGTTTTTATACAATATATTTCTTTTCACTTCATGTGTATTTAATTTTTTTTGGATTAAATTAAATTTTTGTATTTCCTTGCAGATAATTGAAATTTTTGTTTACTAAAACTGTGTTTATATTTTGATAATGCTTGCAGGGTGTCTCTTTTTTTTTTATCATTGGAGAGTAGAGGTGGATTTGTTTTTGAATACTATGGCAATGAATGCTTCAACTAATTCATCAATCCTGTGGTTTTGTGATGAGGAAAATATCTCTTTTTTTCGAAGACACACCATCTTTCATCCACTTACCTATCTCAAGGGCATGCACTATTTCGTAAAGGTCTCCCTCTTCCTCTCTCTTTATATGACATATACACACATGGTTGTAGAATGCATGTTGATGGGGTGAGTCTTAGAGTCAACAAGAAATTGAATTATTCTCTTATAAGTAAAAAAAATGTATTAATATGTGTGCTACAAAATCATTCCATGAGATTCTCAAAGTGCATTCTGTTAGAACAAATATTTCCATATCTAAATATTATTTAATGGAAATTTTTTTTTTTTAGTAACTAGGGAATTGACAACTGGAGCTGGGCTGGTACTCGCATGACACAGTGTCCAAGGATCCATTCCTGCTACAACTATACCTCTAGGTGCCCCACACCCTTCGTAAGATAGCTACGACTATACCTCTAGGTTCCCCACACCCTTTGCAAGACATGGGACATAGGTAATCCTAGGTGGGATTTGATCTCGTAACCTCCAATTTACAACAAGTGACTTCAGAACAACTCAACCGCCAGTGAGAAAAACCCATGTGGGCTATTATTTACTAGAAAGTTAACATTTCATATATAACAAATATTTATCCAGAGTATTTAGTGACATTTTATTCATATCGTAAGATAACATGACTCTTTCCTCTATTTTTTGTTTTATAATGTTTGACAGGATGGTGGTATTAACAGTGTCCACACATTTCTAGTAAAAACCTATTTATATGTTTATTTAATATATTTTTGTCTTAAACTTTAAAATTTGTGTGTTTTTTCGTTTTAATACAGTGGTTAAAGAAAACTTATCGAATACAAACACAAGTTTCCACATCAGAGAGGCAATGGTATTGTAATATAGCATTTAAATGCGAGTTGATATTCTGGTGGAAAATGTGTGCTGGATAGATTGATTGTTGATTTCCTTCATAGGACATGTGGAATGTGACTCCAGAATCACATCTCTTGGTGGAATTACCCCAAGAACACACTTTCCAGACAACATTAGCTGATTTAATTGTATGGCCATTTCTTGTTTCATAGAGTATTTTGATATTTTCCATGCCTAGAAAAATGACCACTTGTGTATAGGTCTAGGAATGGATTATTTATTTAACTTATAAATTTAACTACAAACCAACATAGTGGTTTTCCGTTTATTAGGATAACTCTTTGCAAGCGATATGGGCCAATGGACATGACGAAAGGTGATTGATAAGGTAAGGGTTCTTACATTGCCTACATTCTCCCTAGGCATTAATATTTTATATGACTTGATTGTACCTGTCATATACTATAACTTTTCTATTTTCATTTCTAGACTCTTCATCATGCTTCATATCCAATGTTTGTATAGAAACATAAAAATATCAGACTTATCTATCTTTGTTGTGTTCTTGTTGTACCATTCCCTACTTTTCCCTAGGTTTTAGAGTTCCTGCCTCATTTTTCCATTGCATTCTTAGGCGCATTGTAGTAAGTAGTACTAGTGTTATGTTCACCTATTTTGCAATGCATCGTGCTCACATTTTGGATAGGTTTTCCCTAGGTTTAACTACTAAAGTTGATTGTTTGTATCTTTCCCTTGGTTACCCGCTATCATGAGGTTCTTTTTCACTAAGCAATTCTAATGAAAGTGGTGCATGGTTTGTCCTATTTTTGTAGAGAAATTGATGAATAAATAGTGTCATTGGATATTTCAGCAGAAGTGCACATAACCTGATAGTCTCAGTCTCTTAGAATACCCTCTCTAAGGAGAATTTTCTCAACATCAATTGAAATTGCCTTTGTGGGTGCCTTACATATCCTGTTGTTCGGTCACATACAAGCTTGATACAACCTCCCGGAATTGAATTATTGGAGTTTGAATCCCAAATGTTCTATATCAAACTCTTTTTGTTTTCTCATAGTGGTTTTGAGGCTACTAAGTGGAGCTTTGTAGCAATTGTGGAACGCAAGAGCTTGTCTTGAGTTGTACATGCATAATTTCTTTGAGTAATTAGTGATTGTCTTGTGTCATAGCAGTCTCTATATAAACTAATGAAATATCATTGCATGCATCAATTCTTGAAAATTCTAAGTGTAGGAAAGTGTTGCAATAGAAGAACACAATATTCCCTCTACGATTTTCCATTTCTTGTGTCCAGGATATAATAATATTCTACGAGGAGGAAAATAAGCAGCAATGAGGACTACCTTGGACTGATTCCTAAGAAGAAACCCAAGCCTAAACCCGGGGAGAACAAATTCATGTTAATTTTTTTTCTTCTGAATTTAACTCTGCAGTTGGAGGATGTCGTGGAAAATATGTCAGTCACCGAGTTTGTAAGGACTGTTAGGAGAAAAGCTGAGAAATAGATAATAGAAAAGGGGCCAAGAAAAATCCACTAGGGTCCCCAATTCTATGTGGAAGATGCAATGGGAGAATGAATAAAGATAGAAACATCATATGCAATGATTCTCACAACAATCCCATGCTCGTAGCTCTGTAGGTTCATCCTTGAACTTCCTCCCCTAAACTGTTTCTTTAGTTTTTTTTATAAGTCAACAAAAATGTATGTATATGTCCGCTACAAAAGCATTCCATGAGCTCCTCAAAGTGCATTCCGTTAGAACAAATATTTCCATATCTAAATATTATTTGTGGGAAAGTTAACATTCATAGATAAAAAAGATTTATCATGAGTATTTAGTGGCATTTTATTCATATAGTAAGACAACATGAATCTTTCCTCTGTTTTTTTGTTTTATATTGTTTGAAATGGTGGTGGTATTAACAGTGTCCACACATTTCTAGTAAAAACCTATTTATTTGTGTATTTAATATATTTATGTCTTAAACTTTAAAATTTGGTTGTTGTTTTCATTTTAATACAATGGTTAAAGAAATCTTGTTGAATACAAACACAAGTTTCAACATCAGTGAGGCAACGATATTGTAATATAGAATTTAAATGCAAGTTGATATTATGGTGGAAAATGTGTGCTAGATAGATTGATTGTTGATTTCCTTCATAGGACATGTGGAATGTGACTTCAGAGCCACATCTCTTGGTGGAATTACCCCAAGAATACACTTTCCAGACAACATTAGCTGACTTTTTATTTTTGGTTACATGCCATGTGACTTGTTGGGTAAACCTTGGTTATATTACAAGTGTATTATGATAGATTTCCTAGTTTGGCATGGGAAGATTTGTTGGGGTTGAAACAGAGTTATGTTACCATTCTATAGCATTTGTCTTCTAGTAATATTTTTTAGGAATAGGGGTGACATTTCCACCTCATGGCTCTTGTTTGACAAATATCTAATTTCTAGCTTAGGATTTTCCTATTGAATATTTCTGAAGTGGATCTGGTTATTAAGGAGAAGATTGGGTTTGAACCATTCAACCCTATCTACTCTTTAATCACTAAATCCTCTATGAGATCCTCAATTGACCCCATCTTCCTTACTTGGATTTGTTAGGCACTAACCACATCTTTTATGCCATTTTAAATCTTAATTCATCTTTCATTTTCTGTTTTATAAGATCTGAAAATTTATGTCATTTACATGTAGTAAACTCGTCCCTAAAACATCAAATCGTATGGTAGGTTTTCCCCAGTTTATGGTTGGGAATTACCTTCTAGAAATACGCTCTATAACACTGATTAAATTTGGTCTAAAACATAATTAAAAGGTTGATTTGTAGGGTTAAAAAATTCAGGTTAATAAGTGAAATTCCTAGATCTTCCTCGTTTTGGCCGCATGTGTACCTTATTTCAAATCTAACTAAAGGTTAAAACATTTTTCTACCACAAATCTTGGTAGCTGGTTGGAAAAGACATATAATATGCAAGTTTGTAGCAACATTTAATTTATTAATTCATATCTCAAATTTGAGGATATTTTCACATATACATTAATAAATTATCAAACCCTAATTCTTCACTACTAAAATCCCTTGTAGCATCAACTAGTCCATTGATCGTATCAATCCATTTAACATTTTCTTCTAGAACTAAATCTTGTAATTGAAAATAATGCATCTCAATAAAATCTAGAGCCTAGGACCTACTTCCTTTATAGGATAGATATGGTGTTAACACTTTGCATTGCATGTAACATTGTAATACCTGGAACATATATGATGTATCCCACTTTAGTGGTGGTAGAGTGACTTATTGTAATTTTCAGTTTCTATTATTTTATTCTTGGTTTGGCAAGCGAATACACAGATACAGTTCAAGAATCAGCAGTCGATAAATCAATCCCTTGGATAACTTATCCCATTCAATTCTTTCTAGTGGCATGATTATATGACTAGAGTAATATTTGTAAGCACTTATGTAGAACATAGCATCTATTGTATATTGGCCTGATGTACACATTTCCATGTTGGTTTCTAATTACTTGCAATATTTCCATACTTATTCATCACAGCCAAATAGGGTCCTTATAGAATGGTCTTATTTACACCCTCTGTGCATATGAAATTGTATGGTTTCCTCTCAGTCCAATGTGCATCCGATGAACTTCCAAATTTTTTATCAACCAGACAGAAAGGTGATAGAAAAGAACAACGACAGAAATTTCTCTTTTCTATCACATTTCCGTCTAGATGATAAAAGATTTGGAAGTTCATAGGATGCATATTGGACCCAGATGAAACCATACAATTTTCATATGCATAGAGGGTGTGAATAAGACGATTATGTAATTAAGGACCCTAGTTGACTGTGATGAATACGTATGGAACTATTGCAAGTAATTAGAAACCGACATGGAAATGTGTACATCATACCATTATACAATACATGCTATGTTTTGAATAAGTTCTTACAAAATTTACTGTAGGCATATAATCACGCCACTAGAAATAATTGAATGGGAGAAGTTATCCAAGGTGTTGATTTATTGACTACTGATTCTTGAAGTGTGTCTGTGGATTCGCTTGTCCATAGACACAAAACTCCATGAGACTACACATCAATCACAAGCACATATTGAAGATCCAAAAATGTGGAAAGGAAGGTGCCTTTCCATAGTTTTTAAATTTTTTTTTAAACCTCCAGGTTTCGTCTCAATATTGAGAAAGGTTTGTCACGGGTATTGAAAATTTGTCGAAACCGTAGGTGTCTTTCCATGGTTTTTCATGGAAAAAATTTCTATTCAAATCCCATAATTCGTCGATAGAGAGGCAATCGTTCGTCGAAATAGTTCCACGGTTTTGCGTGGAAACAAACTTTTGTCTAGAAATTTTTGGCCATATTTTCGTCGTTATAGGGATGAACGTTTTGTCGATAGAGCAACGAAAAGTAGAAAATGAATTAAAAAAAATAAATTTCAAGGCCATTGTATAGAAGACATGTGGCAACCATATTTCGTCGCTATATAGACGACCTATAATTTTTATTGTTATATCGATAAAATAAGTGCCACAAAACATTAAAACCGTTATCATTGCAAGTGAGACAACAAAACATGGAAATAGCAACGAAAAACCATCGCAAATTTGCTCATATGTATTAGTGTCAGCAGGTCTCTTTCTGGATTTGTTGTAAGTTGAGTCTTCGTCAAATGTTACGTCCCTTCTTATGTCGATCTTCTTGAATCCTATGAAGTATATTATGTAATCCTTCGATCTTTCACTATATACAACAAATATACCCTTCTTCCCTAACGGATATAACTTTGTCCTCTTTTATTTCAGAATGTTTATGTACACTCGACAACCAAATATTCTGAGATGACTGACTTCTGGTTTCTTACCGGAGAAGACTTCTTTAGGTGTCTTTTTCTCGAGTACTCTATGTGGAGTATGGTTCTAGACATACACAATTGTTCTAGTAGCTTCTTCCCATAGATGCATGGGAAGATCTTGATAATGAATCATTGCCCTTGTAGCTTCCATAATTAATCTATTCTTCCTTTCTGCAACCCCATTCTATTGTGGATTGTAAGGAGTGTTCCACTACCCTTTAATCCCTGAATCTATGCATAATTCTTTGACTTCATTTCATGTGAATTCTCTGCCAGTATCTGATTAGAAGGTCTTGATTTTATTTTTTGTGTGGTTCTCGATGAAGGCTTTGAACTCTTTAAACTTGCTGAATACTTCATCTTTTTTTTCAAGAAGTATGTCCATGTCTTCCTAGAAAAATAATCAATGAAAGAAACATAGTATACATACCCACTCAATGAACTGGATGACATCAGAATGCATACATCGGAGTGGATGATTTCCAAGATTCCTTTTTCCTTTCTCTCGCTACCTGGAAATGTATTCTTTCGGTTCTTGCCTTTCGCACATCCTTTGCAAACATTGTCATGTTTTTCCATTATTTCTGGAAGACCTTCAACAACTTTTATTGTAAGTGGTAGTGCTCTATAGTGCAAATGTGAAATCTTCTATGCCAAAGTTCATTTGGATCTACTAATTCATGGACCAAGGCTTGTTTTGGTTGGCCCTTTAGCTTGTATAATCCTCCCTCTTACTCTCCAATCACAACTGCATCATTTATATTCTTTCTGTTTGGCCACATGAGAACTTGGACATATACAAATGAAACCCTAATTCCTTTTGCATCCAATGCAGAGATGGAGAGGATATTCTTCTTTAGTCTCGGTACAAACAAGACATCCTTCATCTTCATATACTTTCCAAAGTCTAACTTGTAGGAGGATTCACCATATTGGTAGTCATCCCCAAGTTTCACCTTGTGGGGTGACTCATGTTCTAATAATTTCACAAATGATTCTTTGAATCCCTTCCTATGCTTGGGAGCCCCACTATCAATAAGCCAATCCTTTCTCCCATGTGTAACAGTTCCTGCAAGGGTATAAATCAAAACATACTCTTCATCACTTTAAGAATCTTCACTTTCTTGTTTGACTTTCTTCTTAGAAGTTTCATCATCCTCTGCAGCATAAGCATGATGTCTTCTCTTGTTTCCCTTCTTCTTGTGAGAGCCACCTTTGTTTCTGGGACAAAATCTAGAGATGTGTCCTTTCTCATCACATGTAAAGCATCCGATACTAGAAATATCCATATTAGATATTCTATGGTTATCTTTCTGGTGAGAGTGCTTACCTTTGTGATGATGACAGTCCATTCTACTTTTCTTGGAGTGTACTGTGAGAGCTTGATCTTCACTTTCCATCTTTTATTCTTGGGCTACTATTCAAGCTTCTTCTTGTGAACATTCCTCCCACAGTATACTAAAGGTGACTAGATTTCTTCTAGCATAGATCCCTTGAATGAAAGAGTCCTATGACCTAGGGAGACTAGTCAAGGTGGTCGTCACAATTTCTGCATTCTCCACTTCTTCATCCACTTCTTCAAGTTATCCTTTGATCTAGGAGACCCTTCAAAAATATGACTGTATGGTCTCCGCATTCTGGATCTTCACACTCTTCAACTAGTTCCTCAAAGTCGTCTTCTACTTTATGTTCTTCCCTTTAAATAGCTTGGTTAGGGCATCAAACCTTTCTTTAGGTGTCTTTAGGTAGGACACTTGTGGTATGAGGTGATCCTTGATTGAATCAGCAATAATCCTCTTATAAATGACCAATTTATTTTTGTGTAAGGCATTAGCCTGATCTCCCTATGGAACTAGAACCTCTTCACTGATGTAAGAGTCCAACTCATTTTCTTCTAGGACTAGGGAGATCCTATACTTATAGGATTGGAAATTATCAGCTTCCTCAAGATTTTCATAAAGCTTGGTGTGATGAGACATCTTAACTAAGAACCTCAAATGGAAATACAAAATATTTAGATCTCACCAATTTGAGAAGCTAAAAAATGGATCTGGACCTGATCTTCTGCAGTGCTAGTTTTCTGGTTTGAGGGTAAATTAGGGTTTCATTTCCCTAGAGCTCTACTTAACCAAAAACCTCAATTTTTATCTCTAAGATTTGATTTTGAGGAGGGGATCAATCCTAGCTTGGTCTTACTCAAAAATTCTTCTTCAGTGAAAAGCCATAATTTCTCGTTGCAGTGGTAGGACAAAAAATGAATGTGCTCAGAATCAGATTCTTCTTTAACCAAAAGATGCACCCTTCAATGGAGGTTCAACCTAGCCTCCTTTTTTTGATGGATTGTGGAGAGAGACCCAAAAAGTAATAATCCCTATATTCCACATATGCACAATGTCTTCTTTTCATGTTAGCTCTGATACCATGTTATATTTTTATCAATTTGACAATATGATATTAGGATATTATCTGAGAGAATAACATGCACAACAATCAATCACAATAAACACAAATATTTATCGTCGGGGAAACCATCAAAGAAAAAAAACACAACTTCCTAAGAGATAGAATGAGCACCAATGGTAGCAGTAAAACCCAAATACAGAAAGATAATATCTAACAACTGTTCTCTCTCTCACTTAAGCGAGCTTATTATGTCTCACCTATGCACTATAGCTAGGTGAGTGTGTGTCTAAAAGACAATGGGTCACTCTTTATTTATATTCTATCGTTCACTTAATATTTGACTTAGTTATGTAGGCTTGAATAATCCTAACTCAGTTATGTAGGATCGATTAACCAAAAGTAGGGTACTAATGACCCGAATTACAACGGAGGGGACTGCTTCATGACTTTTAGTAATTCTCCCGATAGGAACATCGTGGTATGAGGAAGTACAAGTGATTATCCCAGTAGGATAATCAGGGATCAATGAAATACAATATATACAAGTGAATACATTCCAAAGGTACAAATGCATCAACATGATGGTTGTTGTCGATTGTTATAAGAAAATTATACCAAGTGTAAATAATCTTCCCACTTAGTTGGTTTGTCCATCACATACATGCGAAGCATGTCTTCAAGCACTTGGTTAACTCTCTCTGTTTTCCCATCAGTCTGAGGATGGTTCATGGTGCTGAAGTTTATCTTTGTACCCAAATATGTAAACAATCCCTTCCAAAAATTGGAAGTGAACTTGAAATCTCTATCAGAGACTATTGCCTTTGGCAATCCATGCAATTTGAAAATATCCTTCATGAAGATCCTTGCAATGTCATCATTATTATGTGTAGAATTAACCAGTATAAAATATGTTTCCTTTGTCAACTTGTCCACCAAAACCATCATGGAATCATGTTGTCTCCAAGTCATTGGCAATCCTGTAATGAAATCCATGGAAATAACTTCCCATTTCCATTCTGGAACTGGAAAGGGATGCAACAAACCTACTGGGCATTGATGCTCAACCTTTACATGCTGGCATTTCATGCACCTGGAAATGTATTCAGCCATGTCCTTTTTCATTCCTAGACAAAAGTACTACTTCCTGGCTATAGCAATTATCTTCTAATATCCTGGGTGACCAGGATATGGAGCTCAATAAATCTCGTCCATAACAACTCTCCTCAAATCTTCTACATTTGGAATGTAAATTATGTTCTTATAAGTAAGAAGACCATATTCCTCTAATTTACATCCCTCATACTTATTTTCAACTCTTTCTTGCTGTAATTTGTCCTTGACTTTCACATACAATTCATCTTCAACAACATTATTAACAATCTGTTGCATCAACTTCGATTGGAAAACACTAACAGATGCCACATGCATTTCCCGCACCTTCCTGCTAAGCGCATCAACTACCTTATTCTCTTTACCCTTTATGTGCTTGATCTCAAAATCAAACTCACATAAAATCTCTAGCCATCTAGCTTGCCTAGCATTCAATGTAGGATGATCAAATAAAAAGTTCAGACCACAATGGTTTTTTCTTAGCTCAAATATTATTCCCATCAAGTAATGCATCCACATATTCAGATCATGTACTATGGATGCAAGTTCTAGATCATGAGTAGAATATTTATTCTCATGTTCCTTTAAATTTTTGGACTCCTAACATATCATGTGTTTGTCTTTCATAAGGAATCCTCCAAGCGCTTAACTGCATGCATTAGTACACACCACAAAATCTTTCTTCGGGTCTGCAACTTTCAAGAATGGCACACATGTGAGAAGATTCTTTAACTACTGAAATCTTTCTTCACACCACACTGTTGATTTAAACTTTATTCCCTTCTTTTGCGAAGAATTATGGGCATGTGCAACCTTGGAGAATCCTTAAATGAATCTCATGTACTATCCTACAAACACCATAAAATATCCTACATCTATCACATTTCTCAGGGTAGGACAATTCATAATGGCCTCAATCTTCTCTGGGTCTACAAATATGCCCTCATATGAGATAATGTGACCCAAATAATGAATCCTATCTATGTAA
Organism: Pseudotsuga menziesii; assembly: GCA_001517045.1. Classification (NCBI taxonomy): domain Eukaryota; kingdom Viridiplantae; phylum Streptophyta; class Pinopsida; order Pinales; family Pinaceae; genus Pseudotsuga; species Pseudotsuga menziesii. The sequence goes on from LPNX010368342.1 coordinate 231,753, forward strand.
AAGTCACATTTACTCAACTTTGCATACAACTAATGCTTCCTGAGCAATTGTAATGTCAACCTCAGATGCTCTTCATGCTCTTCCTCATTCTTAGAATAAATAAGAATGTCATCAAGAAAAACAAGAACGAACTTGTCCAAATACCTACTGAAGACATTATTCATAAGACACACAAATGTAGATGGTGTGTTTGTGAGACCAAATGGTACAACTACAAGCTCATAATTCCCATACCTTGTCCTGAAGGTTTTCTTGTGAATGTCTTCATCCTTGATTCTCACCTGATCGTAACAAGACCTCGAGTCAATCTTGGGAAATACCTTTGCTCCTCTCATTTGATCAAATAGGTCATCAATACTAGGAAAAGGATATTTGTTCTTCAAAGTGACTTTGTTTAGCTATATGTAATCAATACACAACCTGAGTGTACCATATTTATTCCTTACAAATAGAACCGGTGCTCCCCAAGGATACACACTCGGCCTGATATACTTTTTCTTCAACAAATCTTGCAGCTGCATCTTCATCCCTAACATGTTTAGCATACTCATTATGTAGGGTGTCTTGGACACTGGTGCTGCTCATGGCACAACTTGAATCATGAAATAAAATGCCCTCTTTGGAGGAAGCCTAGGAATATCATTAGGAAAAACATCCCTGAATTCCTGCAATACCTGAAAGTCCTCCAACCTAGGAGTTTCATTCTGTGCTTCTTCCATGATACGAGCTGCATACAACTAGAAATCCCTCCTACAAAATTTCTTCAACTGCATTACTGAAATATACCTTGTTGAAATTACCTTCAAAATGCCTCTTACAATTCTCGGGTTCTGTTCTTAATCCATGCATTCAAAATTCTTATGGTAATAGTCAATATTTACCTTGTGATCTTCTAACCAATCCATTCCAATGAGAACATCATAGGAACCAAGGGGTAGAACATTCATATCTACACAAGTAACACATCCATTCATCACCAATGGACAGTTCTCGACCACTTCACTCACCTTTCTCTTAGTTACAATGGGTAGCTGAACTAACCATGATTTGCTATACCTTATTTTCTTGAAAGCACAAATATCCACTACTCTAGGAGCAACGTAAATGTGGGTAGAACCAAGGTCAATCAAAATAGAAACAGATTGCTCAACAACTCCAAGAACTTGTTTGCATACTCCTCCATGGTCTGTTGTCCCAATATTAGCTCATGAAATTATTTGATCTTGTCATCATAGTACCTATTAGAGAGGTATTTTTGCTTGAAATAATTATGGAACTATTTCCACACAATTTTCCTTTCATTAATCTTCTTCACTTTCCTAAAGTGCTCCCACCATATGGATTCTCTTCTTGTCAAATTGAAGATGGATACTCTAGCTTTCATATTTCCTGAATAATCCTGAACTTGGAAATATTTCCTCATCCCAAGAAGCCAAGATTCAGGTTCTTGACCATTCTTTATCTCTCCATTGAATATAGGTGGCCTCACCTTCTTAAAATCATCATGTGAATGGTTTCGATAATGCCTCTTCCTCTCATTCCTGTGAGAAGAGGAACTTGAATCACTAGTTGATCCTTCAAAGTCAGATGACTCACTAGGAGATCTCTTTCTCCTTCTAGTAGTGCTCTTACTTCCTTCTGGCCTTAGTGTCCAGTTCCCATATTTTATCTGCCTCTGAATATCTATCAGACTTTGTATCATGGATGTATTCAACTCATTTTACTCCTCTTGATCCTTGACCAACCTTTCATTATCTGTTGTGTAGCTCTGCATCTCCACCTTGAGGCTTCTCATGGTGACTGCAAAATATCGGGGAGTATATTGAAGCCTCCTCACATTAGACTCTGTATTAGCATTTCCATCCTAGACATCTTTTCCCATAGCACCCTCCTCATGCTCATAGGGATCTTGTGCATCATTCACGGCATATGTTCTCATGGACGAGTCAATGACCCACTTTTCCAATATGCACTATGACTCTGCAAAATGTGTTATCAAATACCATTTGTTAGACACATGGAAATTCAAAATTAAAACCATTTAATTTCTTTCACCTAGCCTATCTAGGCCCAATGCTATAACCAAGAGCTCTTTTAACTGTTCAACCCGGTCCTTTTAGGCCCAACGCTGTAACCCGCAGTGCTGATACCATGTTGTAGTGTTGTCACCATTCTATAGATACCACTCTATAGCGTACTACAATGTTGGTATTTGAGTATATTCTTATCCCTTCGACTATCCATACTTGTCCATCCAGTCCCAATGCTAAAACTAGCAGCTCTCATACCATAATGTCACATACCCATACCCAATTTACTTGCAGAATTAAAAAAATTTCATCAAAAAATTTTGTTGTTCGTTGAAACACAGGGCATGGCTGTGAAATACTTCTCAAAATTTTCCAACATTGTCATGATCCGTCCAGTCTTCCATTGATCAGTTCAATGATCTCTGGGGAAATATCTTAGAGGATATCGGTCGACGGAGAGAAAACGCGGTGAAAATCAATGATCAAAAACTATTCCACATCCAGAATCAAATCGACGGCTAGGATTCATCCCGTAAAAATAGGTGGCACGGAAAAATTGAATTGCAGGATCAAAAAGTTACGAAAATTGCAATCTCACATCCCACATCCCACATTAGAAATATATCAACGATGGAGAATAATCCCACAAGAATCGACGGTGCATAAAAATTGAGTTGCGGTATCGGGAAATATGGAAATCGCAATACCGCGATCTCGCATCCCGTATCTCTCATTCTGCATTCACGCATTCCGCATGCAGAAAGGTGCGTTGCATAATGAAAATTGTGGAAATCTATAATTCAAAAAAATATATCTCCACATCCCACATCCCCCATCCCGCATCCCGCAAGTTGTGGAAGGAAAAATTGCGGAAACCAAGATGTGCAAAACCGACATCCTACATCTCGCATCCTGGATCCCACAAATTGTGGAAAGCAATATTTCTAGCAGAAAATTCAACTTTTTAACTAAAGTATTGGATCGATTTGATCATTCAGGCCATTACCAATTTGGTCAATCTATCCCTGCAACTTAGTTTAAAAATGCATTGAAGGAAACATCCAAAGATGCCTATAAGTGCAATTATTCAAGGGAACAATGCATCAAATCAACAAAGAAACATGTTCATCACATTCCATTGCTACACCTTCCTACACACCCAACACAAAGAAGTGTCCCCTTCTCTGCTCTACAGTCCCTTAGGCTACACCTTCCCTTCCAGTTCTCTTCAGGATGTGCATAGTAGGTTCACCAACCATTATTATCTTATTGTGAGATTCCACACTAGGTTTATCAAGAACATTCTATGTCTCTCCCATTCCTAAGTCTTGTACATAGTTTAGACCCAAACTAGGGTACACAATATAACAACCACAGGGAGACTTGTCAACAATGGATTTACGCTAAAACATGAGTAACAGGGTCTCATACACTCTATAGTTCAACATAACGCCGCAACACAACAATCACAGTATCGCTAAAGGAAAAAAATTGTAGAACACAAAGGATACACATAGAAAGAACTCAGCTAGCCCCTACGAATGGATAGAATGATGAATGATCTATCCCCAAGATGTACTGTAGTTCCAAAAATGTGAATCCAAAACAAATACGTAATGCATGAGTCCAAACTGGAATATGGTTTTGTGTGTTTTCTTTTCCATCCAAGTAAAACATTCCATTTGAAATTGAGTTCTCTACCCAATTCAAATTTTCCCATACTCTTCCCCTTCCATGCAATAACTACCTCAACCATATTCTGGTAGAAATAAATGGTTGGGACGAAAAGAAAAGAAAAAGGGTAGTTGTCAATTTTAATGGGATTTACCCATGACACATGGCTTTTCCCAAATTGGTTCAAGGTTAACATCGCCCCCCTTATCCTTAGGAAAAGCATGCCACCATCTCATTTTTCGTTGCATTGACATATCTCGCTATGCGTTTTTCATTAATTTGCATATTTACATGATGTTTACAAATGTTCTTTCCTTAGCACATAAACCATAGGCATCAACCATGATCCTCTATATACCAAATGTTAATCAATGACAGGGCCTTGGCCTTCAGCTCCTTGTCATGGTTCAATATAATATTTACATCATATACATTAATGCAACGGGCTCAAAACTGTGGTGTTACATTAACACTAGTCCAAATATATTCCTTTCTATGAATACCTTGATCTAGTTTATGGTGGAGCCAAGGACAATACATTGGGTTGTAGAGCTTGTGATCAGGTATCTACGAGCTACTGTTGAGTATAGACTAAGGTACAATATTCTATAGAGTGGTGGAATGCAATTATATGATTATACATGTTAAAGATAATGAACCTGCCAGACCCACTGTCTGGGAGGATGGTATAGCAGTAAGCTAACTAGGTTTTTTGGTCAATGAACTAGGTAGAGTAAGTCCCTATAAAATACCCTAGGTAACCCATGATTCTCCTACTGTTCTTTTTATGTGATGAACAAGGTTTATTCCATGGAAAATACCCTAACATGTTGCTAGGGATCATATATGTCTCTAGTGTATTATAGTTTGGGACAAGACAATGTATTGGACAAGAGGACCAAGAAGATCGCATAGGATGACACAAAGACTTTCTGAACTGGGAACAGGCTTATTCTTAGTCTACGACCTAGACGTTCCTACAAGTAAATACCTAGTTAGTTAACTAGGTGCACCTTGGTCAGTTGACCAAGATGAAGATGTGTGATGTTCTCTTCTCCTAAACGATTATTTCTAGGTTGTTTCTCAAGGGAATTTCCACCCCTTGATGATGTCACCAGCACTTGACCTTTACGAGTAGCATGGAAAACCACAGATCACATCATCCATTTTGGACCTTCCTTATAGGGTGATGATAAAACTCATAATTTTTGTACAGAACACATGTGGATAATATACTTTGAGGGAGAAATATTATATCCTTTGGTCTTGTTTCCCTAGGTTGATACTACACCTTGGCATTGTGGTAAAAATGGATGTTTCCTCACCTTAATGGTACACCTTGGTATTGTCAGTAAAGGGGTTGTCTTCCTGCCTTGATGTGACCCTTCTTGTTGACTAATGGTCTTATGTTTTCCTATTGGTCCTAATGTCCATCTTGGTTGCGGTAACTTCACCCTTTTTCTATGATGGATTATTTTTATTATTTTTGTTGTATGACCACTTGATCATTAGTACCCTATCCAAAGTAAACCTAACATTATTTTATGTTATGATTTGTAATTCTCCTAAAAGATAGGGGTAGTTAAGTGACTGTTCTAGAAGGAGCGTTAAGACTCTAAATTAAGTCATAAACTTAATTTAGCGCATGTATTAACAAAGAAAGGATTGAATATTTGGACCTTGACTACTCTAAGGGTTAGATTCTCCTCTACTTGACATTTGGGGTTCGCTTCTGCACTTATGCTTGATGTTTAGGTTTTTTGTTGTTGATATTTTCTTTCTAGGGATACTATGTTATCATCTAAGCCCATGTTTCTTATTCAAACATTTTCTAGGATTTATACCACTATTTTTTAGTGGATCGTGGCCCTTTCTTTTATCTGCTAGTTTGTTGTAGAAGCTAGTTGTGCCTTTGTCTGGATGTACATATTGAGTCGTGACTTGAGTTTTGTTATTTATATTGAATTTTGGCCTCTTTGTTGGCTTCTAGACTTACTATTAATCTCTTATTGGATTCCAGACTCAGTCGTGATCTTCTACTAACTTGTAGACTAGAGATGTGAGCCTTCTTACCTGCCAAAAATTGAGGTATGATATCTTACTGTTGTTAGAGTTGAGTTGTGATTTTTTTACTACTATTATATAGTTGCGTTGTAACTCCTTTTATGTCTCTAAGTTGTGTGGTGACCTTCTATGGGTTGTATATGATTGGGTTGTGATATTTTTGAGTTTTATAATCCCAACTTGACCCTAATTTATCCTACTACAATAGTTTGAGTCTATTAAAGGGTGTCTCTATGTGTATGGGTTAAAGCTACCTCTGCAATTTGAAAGGTGTTGCTAGATTGTCCTAAGATTATCCTTTATAGAAGCAATGTTTTGAAGTTTCCATCCTTCCTCTGGAATGTTTGGTTAAGCGTATTGAGTTATGTACTTATCCAAATTTACCCTACTATTTCTCTCTCACGTATGTCCACAGTTCCTTTGGTGACTTGTATTCAAAAGACTAGGTATAATATAAAATATATACAAGTATAATGAAGGCCTAAACAAACACTGTTCTTCTTGTTTAGTAATGTTGTTTAATAGTTTTATTTAACTTGTTCATTAAGATATCTTTAAGATACTACTATTGTTGTTTATTGTTCTTATGTGCTTTCAACTTTAACACATGGACCTTTGCGTGTGTTAAGGTTGAAAGAGATGAAAATTATGTTTTAGTTTTATTACAGTTTTACTCTCTTCTAGCTAGTATTGATTTTGATTTTGATTTTATGCATTGAAGTATAAATTTTTAAATTTTCTATATAAAACCATAACCTAACACAAATTTAAATAATACAAGATTAAATTAGGATAGGATTGCTGTGGATAGGAAAAGAACCCCAGGGTGCTACTTCAAATTGGGATCAATAGTTATTTCATGGTTTAGCAAGAAGCATACATCAATTGTGCTTAGCTCAGTAGAGGTTGAGTACATGGTAGCAATTTTGGTGATTTATGAAGCCATTTGTCCCACAGGTTTATTTGTTCTGGAGTTGGATCCCATAAGGATCCAATGTGACAATTAGATTTGCATAAAACTCTCGTATAATCCAGTGTTTCATGAGACATCCAAACACATATAGATAAGATATCACTTCATTAGGAAAACATTTCAAAAGGGAGAAGTGAAGATTTGTCATATCTCCATATATGAATAGGTTTCACATATTCTCACCAAGGATTTGATGAAGCGAACATTTGTTTACTTTAGGGATACACTGGGAGTGGTGTAGAACACCTTCATCTCTAGGAGGGAGTGTTGATTATTATAGATTTGATAGGTGATTTTGCATAGGCTAGGTGTCATGTAGAAGCTGTCCATTACCTCTGTAGGTACTTGCTCAATTTATTGAGTAAGTGACTTTTATATTTCTTTCCTAAATCCTAACTCAAGAAAAACACATTAACTAGTTTAAATTTTTCTAATAACTAAGGCTTACTAAAGTGAAAAGTTAAGTGAAATTTAGATGGCACAAGATAAATATTATCCATCCATCACATTGTATATCAATAGTTAAGGTTTTGTTCATTGAAATTCTATAAAAGAAAGCCCAAGGACAGGGGAAAGACACACATCAACACAATATCATTTGAGAGTGATTTTGTCAAGAGAAGAGTGAGAGAATTAATGGATAAAGATAAAAGAGAGACGATTTTTCAAGGGAATATCTAGAGAAAGAAGGGAGACTTGATCCACCCAATCCATAAAACTTCCAGGTAGAGTCGTATGACTGAAACAGAATGACGTTGGGTGACCCAGGGGTCAATTTGGTTGATGTTGTTTTGTTGGGTCTCATTTCTCCTTGAATGGGACGATTTATCTGGTGCCAAATTTTGCAAGAGGAAGCTGATTTCTTTTAGGGGTGATTTAGCCGGAAAGGTCGATTTCCAATGGGGATGAGTTACGGGTTCCATTGTTGCAAAATTTTGAATTTTTCAGTGAGACAAAATTTAATAAAAGAAATATGGTTTTTTATCATTGGGGTTTTCTAAGATAAACATTTGTGTCAAATGTGACTGATTTATTGTTTATTTTGAATTATTTTATTGGTTAAAAATATTATTGTAGTTTTCTATTATAATTTCAACAATAAGCTATAACCATGATTTATTTATGGATATCAAAATGATTGAAAACATAAATTATATTTCGTATTGAGAAATTAACCCTATGTACCCATACAAATTTAGATTATTCTTAATGAATCCTTTTATTACAAAACCCATAATAAATTTAACTTTATGTAGTAGGGTAGGGCAAGGATGGATCATACAACATCTGATAAGTAGTGTGACCAAGGGATGGACCAGAAATGAATCTTTGGTACCAAATGAAGTGAACCAATCTAATTCAAACTCTAAGTATCCAAAATAAATAGGACATTAGAAAAGAATCCATATGGATAAGAATATAAAATATAAAACAAAAAATAAGATATAAGAGATAAGAGATGATACAATAGCATGTGACATTGTCTATAAACATACATTGACTAGCCACACACTTGGACAGACACGTCCTTTTGATATATTCCTTTTAGTTAGTCATTATTATTAGAATTATATATGTGTATTTATGATTATTAATATATTTATATTCATAAAAGAGGTTATGATAGGAATCGTATATACTATTCTATAATATGTTCGTAAATATGTTTATGTGGATATAATAAGTATTTTTCGAATAAAAAATGAACACCACTCTCTTTTTGTGTCCCAAGAACAAATTTTGTTTATTCTTAGTGATTCCTTCTATTACAAAACCAATAATCAATTTCACTTTATGTGGAAGGGGTACGAAAAGTATGGATTAGAAAACATCTTATAAGTTGTCTGGAAAAGGGTTGGATCAGAAACAAAGCTCTTATACTAAATGAAGCAAACCAATATGGATCAAACAATAAATATCCAAAATAAATAGGACAATAGAAAATAATCCATATGGATAAGAATATAAAGTATAATATGGGAAATTAGAAACGATACAACATCATGTAACGTTGTTTATAAATATACATTGAATGGTCACACACTTGAATAGACAAACCTTTGTCAGTGCCTTTTAGTTATTTATTATTATTATATTTATATTATTATGTGTATCTATAATTATTAATATGTTTATGTTCACAACAAAAGTTATGATGGATATTGTCTATTCATTTTCATGCTTTCTTTGTAAATATGTTTATGTGAATTTAAGAAGTATTTTAAAAAAGGAACATTGATCCCTTCTTTTTTTCCCAATAAAAAATTTTGTGCTAAGAAATCCCAAGTTGTGTCCACTCTTGCTGGATTGGCCCTTGAAAATGGAAATTGGTTGAGGAAAGATGGCATGCTAATTTTGATTGATGGGGTTAGGTTTATGCATATTGTTTTCTATTTTGGAAGAAAACTAAAAGGTATGCATAACTCTTTCCTAAATGAGACATAAAAATAAAAAGTAATTTACCATGAAGTATGTCAGTATGGTCACTTAACTTGAGGTTGATGAGAAACTTGTTGAAGACTTCTATAAACTGTTAGATGGTACTTTTAAGGTTTTTTCAAAGATGGAGCTGCATTGTTAGAAATGCACCCTTGTACCTTGTGGGATAGAATTTCAAGAATTTTGTGGATTAAACCATTCAATTCATCCCAAGAGTTTATTAGAAGTTGGTGTGTGGTTATGTGGTGCTTGGATTATGACCACGTGAAAGCTTTATCCTCCATGTGAACTTTAACAAAAATAATCTTATTTTCCTCTTGCATCTTTGTCTCGGCCTTGTAAAATGTTTCCAAACTATAGAACCAAGAGTCAATTTTTTGTTGATTTAGGTATTCATCGAATTATAGAGACATAAATATTATGTCCAACTTGAAGGACTTCTAGTAAATATGGATACACTAGGGAATATTGGGTTGTTTTAAGTATTTCTACTATGTGGTGATTAGATGTTGAAACATGTCCATGAGGTCTTGCATACTTTTTATTTTAAATTTATCTAGCATTATTTCAATTTGAAATTCATATTGTTGTTGATGATGAGCAATAAGTTGTGTCAATAACAAAGGATATTTCTTCCGAACATTTTCTTTGTCAATATCTCAACAATATTCAATTCTTGATTGTCTTTTATGTCTATAGAAAATTAAGGATTCATAACATTGGACATAATCACACTTGATATTTAAGTTAAACAAAAAATAGAAGCCACATTTGATAGTCGTGATGTGGTTCCCTTGACAAATAATATATGGAAGAGTTGAAAGGATCCATTCCATGAATCAAAATGCCATTGCTTGTGGAACTGAAGCTAGAAAAAATATAGTGCAAGTGGAAATGATGTTGTGAGCCCCATTTCCACCTAATTTGCACCTCACATAATGTGGCATAAATCTTCAAGCCACTAGGTGTGACCTTGTGGGAATTTAATACTCAACTGATTTCTCTTGATCTTGACTCCTCCATCTTAGCTTTCTTGTAGTGAAGCCAAGGGGGGTGGTCCCTATGAAATAATCTAAGGTTGTTAATCTATGATAACATAGCCTTTTAGGAGATGAAAAAAAATTAATGATAAGAATACTTTTGCAAATAGTTTATATCAAAAACATGTAATTTTAAAGAAATATTACATTCAACACATGAATTCACTTACATAGGAGAAAGGTAAATGCGTGATTGATCCAAAAGTAATCCAGTTCTAAGGGAGTCAGATACTGTTGTTGTGACATGAAAGTGTTGCAATTGTCTCATTGGTTAATTTTAATTTATTCATGAGTGATTAAAGGAGTGGGTAAATTTTTTGGTTTGTCCCAATAAGGAAATATCTCTTGAACTGAGCAATAAAGTGACATTATCAAGTGTCAAACGAGGCAAGGCATAACATGCTTTGAGTACACCCTTAACTCCATGGTAGTAACCCTTTGGAAACTCTTGATTTCTCAAGAACAATATTATGTGTATTTCCCTATTACTCTAGTAACTAGTATCCCTTTTTGGTACAACAAGTTGATCAGACTCAGCTGAAACAATGCATAGAATATATGGAATGCGACTTTGTTAATTTTATAAAATCTAGAATCTGATGTTTATTAAGAAACAAAACACAGCTGAGAATATCTTCCCCCCTTTTGGGATACTCATAAGAGCATGAATAGGTAAATTTTAAAATCCTAAACAAATAATAAAAATGAAATAACAAACGAAACTTGTTTTCTAATTAATCCTATCACAAATATATTTCCCATTTCCAATAACTCGGGAAAGCATGGGGTTAATAATTCTTTTATTTCCAAACATGAAAATAAAACTAAATCGTGCAAAAAATTAAAACTATACTAACTAAGAACACTGCACAGATCCCCAAATGGGGATTGTAGAAGGATTAACACAACCTTCCCTCTCTCTTTTATTTCAGTTATTACAATCACTTAAAATAAAACCATTTTTTTGGATACCAATGATATTTATAATTTATAACAATGGATTTACAGGTTCTCTCTGAAAAAATGAAGGGAGAGAAAGGGGATGAAGAAAATGGAAGGTAGAGAGTCTTCTTGTTTGCTTGAATCTTCAATTTTCGGAAACAACTCTCTCTACCTATGCATCCAATGTTAAACAATAGACACAAAATTTTAATAGAATATGTCCCCAAACACTTTAAGAGTGTTTGGGAAAATCCACAAAATTGAAAAATTTCTCTAAGTTAATGATCCAGATGGAGATCGGTGGCCACCCACCTATTCCACTGGCTCAAAACAATTGTCCATTGTGCTAGTTTTCTAGTTATTTTTCTGCAATTTTTCGAGTCCTAAACTTCCAGGGCCATTTTGAGGCCCTAAACGATGTTTTTTGGAGATTCGGGGCCAAATGGTTTCCATCAACATCCATTTTCTTGGCCAAAAGTTGTAAATCTTAGATAGACCTTTCCAATGAGCTATCGAACGCCCAAATCGAAGATCGTATGCAAAAGTTATGACCCTGAGAAGTTGACTGTTCAACTTACCACCTTGGGGCTGCAAACTTTATGACGGTTCATCTTCTAGGGTTACGTTTTGGAATTTTGGGGTTCTCACCTCATTCTTATTATAAATAGGCCCCTTTGGCCTCATTTTTTATTCAGCTTACCACGGATGAGCGTAGCATCCACATCTCTTCTTAGAGATAGCTACCACCATTCTAGCAATTGCATTACAGTCTGTTCTATTTCCGCCATTTAATAGAATATTTATTTACTATATCTATGTTATCTTTGCAAAATGTCTGTTATAATGACTCTGTATATGTTCTTTCATTTCATTCACACATAAATCCGGACCAGTTAACAATAAAACAAAAATGTGAAATTTAACCAAGTAAGGAAATATTTCTTTCCTTCTTAAGATATTTACTTGTTCTTTTAGAACAAGAAAATGGTGCTCTAAATTATCCAAATAAATCCTTGAAACTCTTAACCAAATATACCTCTACTAGATTTACATATACTTGAAGAAATTAGTAAAAATATATACTAACCTTTACTAGATCTAAACTTGAAATCTTAATTTTAAACTATTCATATCTAGTGAGCTATTAAGATCTTGTTGTAATGAAACTTTGAAGTGTATATTTAAATATTATAGAGGACAAATAACCAAGAAGAAAAATAGAATTGTGAAATAAAAGACTTAGAACAACTATTTTGATAAGAAATAACAAGCATAAATAAAAGTTTGCTAATGGTGTTGGGGGGATTCCACTTCTTCCTTTTACTTGTGAAATGGTAGAGCTTACATGTTCATCCACTCCTCTAGCTTAGGCAATCTGAAGTACACTTCACAAAAACCTGAAACGGGAAACAATTGTAGTGTCAACAATAAGCGATACTTAGAGCATATGCATTCAAACAAGAAAACTAAAATAGTTCTTAGCATTCTTTGAAAACTAAAAATAGGAAAGTAAATATACAAGTCTTACCTTCTATACCACTGCAATGAAATTACCTAGTAGGATAGTAATCCCAAACAAAAATTGAGCTCAATAAAATGCAGATATTACTTGATGAGAGAATAAGCATGATGTATCCAAATCACCATAGACAACACCAGAGTATCCTACAAATCCTTTTATTAAATATAAAATTAAGAATGCTTCCAAAGAATAGCATTAGAGGTTCCACTTTTTGATTCCTTCAAATGGTGAAGTGTTTTGTTTATATAGAATTTCCAAGCCTAGTGGGGTGCACCTATCACTTGGAGTAGAGGTCGAGTATTTGAATGATTTTTGTGATATGATTGAGAGTCCAAACGGCAAGGCACCATATATGCCAAGGGAGATCCACCCTCACCTACCATCAAACACTCCCCACGAGTGGATGCCACATCCCATCAAGTTTCAGCTTTAAAATGGATGTCACTGCTCACTACCTTCCAAAGTGAATCCCAATCACACGCTTTGATCATGTAATGAATTCTCCTTAAAATTGTGATTTTTCCACATCTAACATTTCACTTTTCTTCAAATGGTTGGTGCACTAGCAATGAAATTGAGTCTCCATTATTCAAATCACCTCAAACAATGGTGCTAACTTTATTTGGATAACATGAATTTTATGGGAGACAAGAAATACATCTCACCCAACATGGTTTAACATGTTATTTTGACATTTTAATTTTTTATATTTTTGTCAAAATGGCGCGTTGTTAGCTTTAAACGAATGTTTTGATGCCCGGTTAGCAAACAATTGGCTCTAAGTGACAAATTAATCACCTCAATAATATGAAAGTGGGTCCTAGGGTAAATAGTAGGATATGAGTGTGAAAAAAGAATCCAAACACCAAATTCCACCTCTAAATCCAAGTTTTATGCCCTTTACAAATTTTTTAATTAAACCATTAAAAATGGCCTAAAATCGTGGGAAAAAATATTTTCTTTGAAATTAAAAGAACAAATAGGGGGACCTATATCATGTGAATATGGCCCAATAATAATGTTGAGTGTATTCATATACATTGACACATGAACTTTAATAACCTCCCATGGTTTAACCACCAAGACGACCATTCGAGATTTGGAGGAGCTGGTGAAAAACTAAAAAATTATACATTATTTATTCAACATTGCATAATTAACAAGGAAACTTTACCTTGGAATAATTGAATTGATAACCAAGTCCTAGGAATCCAATATAGTTACAAAAAACCCATGCTAGAACATTTTTTACAATCTCCCTGTGGGGAATGAACATGTGGTAAAAGGGTTAAAAAGGGGCCAATTTCCTTGCATGCATGAAAAACTAGTGCTATAGATAGTGTAAGTTATCTAACTAATGGGGATTGGAGTTTAACTAAGGATAATTGATGACGTACTGGAATCAATTGTTGTACACTACTGGTGGCACTTCGAGTGGGTTCCCTTTAAAATAGGGTTGATCCATGGAGCTCCAAAATGCATGCAGATAGGTGCAGTCAGTGGCATATATCCACTAGTTATGTCCTCCATGTACTGGTGAAGTGATGAGACCTCCTAAGATAGGAAAATTAATCAAATAGAATTTATGTGGTAAAAAGAGACAAAGGGAGGAATAATAATAATCCTAACACCCCCCGTTTAATCCTAACTTTGGACTACCTGGGCCTGGGTAATAACAAATATCAAACATCACACATTACAATCTAAATGAAAAATTGAGGGAAAAGGAAAAACATCATGGGGAAAATCCTTCCTAAAAAATGGATTGGGATACACCAAAAGTAAACTACTCCAAATTTGGGTAGGTTTGAACTTGATTAGATGTTTGGAGGAATATTCTTCTTGTGAAGAAGAGGAATATGCTCAAATTGTTCAGGAACATCTACAACTATATATGAGTTTATGGGACCATGTAAAGAAACTGAGATAATCTGAGAAAAGGGAAACAATGAGTTCTTATTTAACATGATCATGAAATCAGGTTCAAATGAGTCTTGATGTGCTTGATACTTCAAACCATCAGAAGTATATTCAGATCCAGGTGAGAGGATAATGCATCCAAGAAAATGAAAGAGGTCTCCATCATTTCTAACACTATGAGGAGATGAGCATGTGATTGAGCAGGAAAAGAAAAAAACCATGACCATCTAGAACAAATTCTTGAACTCCAAAATCTGATGTAGATTCTAAAAATATCCATGAAATAACAAAATGTAATATCATCAATTGATAAGAATATACTGAAATCAAATCCCCAACAGCAAGTTTTGAAGAGCCTTGAGGTGCTTGATTTTTCTCACAAAAACTAATGATATGAGTTACAAGCGTAACTAAGAGGTATTAAATCTCTAAATTAAAACCAATTAAATTCAGAGACTTGGTGGGTATTTATTCAACAATGGAGGTTCGAATCTCCTCTTCTGGAGTAGCTGCATGAAAACCTGAGACATCAAATTTCTCAAAAAAATCAAGAGAAATAATAGAATGAGTATGGTTTCGAATTGAATAAGATGAATACTAGGTGGGATGGAAGGAGATTTATTCAACAATTTGGGTTCGAATATCCTCTTTGGAGTAGCTGCATGAAAATATAAGACATCAAATTTCTCAAAATTTTGAGAGAAGCAACAGAATGAGTCTAGTTTCGAATTGAATTACTTGAAGACTCTATCATTTCTTCATCTTGCATAAATTCATCTTCTCGATAAATAATGGAGGATGGAAGAAATTGAAAGTAGATGGCAGATTCACTCTCCCAAAGCTTTGAACTAATCTCTTCAATTTGCTGGCCAAATGCTTTGTCCAATAAATACCTAATTTCACTTGGGAATTCAACAACATCAATGATATAACGCATCCTAGGAGAATGAGTCTAGTTTTGAATTAAATTAGTTAAAGACTCTATCATTTCTTCATCTTCTTGAGAAATAATGGAGGCTAGAATAACTTGAAAGGATATGTTATATGCACTCTCCCAAAGCTTTGCACTAATATATTCATACTGCTGGCCAAATTCTTTGTCCAATCTGGACCAAATTTCACTTCGAAATTAAAAACATCAATGAGATAGCGCATGTTAGGTGGAATGTCTAGACACATGGCTCCATATGCTCTATCAAAGTTATTGAACTAAATAACTTTCTCATCATCAGATTCTGGCATTACAACAACTCCAATAGACACATCAAAGAGTTCATGGTTCTTAAGATATGTAATAATCTTCAATTACCATTCAATATAGTTGAATGATGATAGATGAGGAACTGATATGAAATCCAAAACTGTTGTACCTGCAAAAAACTATAAATAAAGTTTTTCTAAGATGAATCAACCTCCATCTTGATAGTGAGCACATTTTCAGAGTCTGCCACACCTGCAGAGACTTCTTTGGACATAATCCAGACATAGCAAGGAAAATATTTTAGGGTTTATGTGGAAACTCAGTTGCTTCTGGTTCATCAATGGAAATATCTAAGGGATATTTAAATATTCTGACCAAGATCTAGTACCATATAATATTCTTACAGGAATATCTTGGGACAAAAATTGTCTTCACATAGATTGCACAAGGCAGATAAGAGAAGAACAATTGAAGAAAAATATGAGAAATCTTCACGTAATAATTATTCACATTATGGGTGAATATATAATACAACATCAATGAATAATTGAAATACCTGCACAGGTACTCGAATATACCAACCTAGACTGACTCTAGAGCTAACAAGGATGGTAAAATCACCATTATAGCTAACTAGTGCAACTACAGATCGCTAAAATAGTTAAAAACCAGTTACAATCAGTTACAATTAGTTAATTGAATGGGGTAGGTGAACAAAGGTGCCACTTTTCCTGCATGCCTCAAAAAATGGCGCTAGAGACATTGGAAGTGATCTAACTGATGGGGATTGGAGTTTAACTAAGTATATCTAATGACCTACTGGAGTCAACTGTTGGACACTTCTAGTGGCACTCTGAGTGGGTTCCTATGAAATGGGGTTGATCCTTGGAGCTCAAAAATGCATGTAGAAAGGTGCAGTAGGTGGCATATATCCTCTAGTTATGCCCCCCATGCACTCGTGAAGTGATGAGACCTCATAAGCTAGAAGATTAATCAAATAGACTTTATGTGGTAAAAGGAGACAAAGGGAGGATTAATAATAATCCTAACAATGCAGCCTTCTTGTTATTACCAAAAATATTTTAAACATTGTTCATTAAGTTTTTGTTGCTTGACTCAGCAAGATTGTATCCCTATGGACAGTAATTCGAGGAATGAGATAGTATAATTCCATATAAAAAAATGAATACATTGCTACTGAACTAAAAGCTTTGGAATTATCTATGGTTATCTTAGTAGACACCCGAAATCTAGTGATGATTTTTTATTCAAGTAAATCCATGACCACTTTTTTGGTTGCTGTTTGAGTAGGTATGGACTCTACCCACTTGGTAAAATAATATGTCGCTATCAAAATCCAAGTCAACCATTACTTGAATTATCCTTAATTTTACCAATAAAATCAATACCCCACTACTTAAAAGGGGCTTGGACAACTACTTGTTTAATGGTAATGCAACAAGTTTCGATTTTCCTGTGAAAAGTTGACAATTCTGGAAACTTGTAACATACTTGTGCACATCAGTGAATAAGGTGGGCCAATAGTATCATGCTCTAACAATCTTTAAGGATGTATTTTTACCTACAGAATGGCCACCAAAAAATCCTGAATGAGATTATTCTAAAATTCGTCTAGAATCTTCTTCATAAGCACACCTATGTATGAGACCATATGGGTTTTTTCCAACCCAATCCTTCTTGTATAAGGAAATACTTGGTGGCTTGCAATGTTAGTGATATCCTCTTGTGGAGAATTATATGATTTATACATGTTATTTTGAGGAGATAAAAAATGATTTCTTAATACCACTGTTGTTGTTGAAGATGATGGATCCCTGTAGAAATGGTTGATGTCGATGAACTACTCTGAAAAATCATGCTTAAGGATTTCTCATTTCCCTCTTCCATAATCTTAGAAAGTCATTTAACTTTGATTAGTTTAGTGGGATTAATTTCTAAGTCATATTCTTATATATTTGATACCCACTTTCCCCTTATACCAAGGCAATCCTACTAAGATAGGTTATCCTTTACCGGTGAGTGAGGGACATAACCAATTACTTTAGAGTAGTGTTGGAGGAGCTAGTGAGTAAGTCGACTAAGTTGATCAACCGACTAATTAGGGATTAGGTCGGCCGCATAAGGTCGTGTCCGTTGACCGAACCGACAGGAAGTAATATGTAACTATTTGTAAATCATATATATTAGGTTGTTGAGGCAGATGAGAAATTGGTTCAGTTCTATGTTTGTATGGACCCTTCTAATATAATATAATCTATTATTCTACATCTATGTTCTTTTCTCTTGTCTCTACTATGTATGTATGCTTTTAAAGTGTATTATTGGTAACCTTCTATGATCCATGAGATTACAACATTGGTTGTGTTGCCGGTAGTACATATCTGAGATGAATATAAGCAAATGATATCAGAACAATAGATTAAGAACTAGTGGGAGCGTAAGATAGAAAATTATTTGGAAAACTACGCGCAGAGAAACATATTAATGACTGCTTAGGACAAGGAAAGATTCTTCACCGAAACCCATGAGAAGTTCATAGAATCGGTACCCCGGCTTTTGAAAAAACATCTGGATGAAAAATCCAGAAGCGCTTAAGGACCAACAGCTGTAAGACAAATTGATTCGAGGGGGAAGAAAAAACCTATTCACTAATCACCGATGAATTCAACATGGAGAAAGCTATAGAAGAAAGAACTTAGGTAGAAATAATTCAAAATAAATTCTATACAGAGCTTACCGAGTAGTTCCTATGCTCCTTACCGATCCTGTTGTTCAAATTCCTGATAGAAAAAGGAATGGGTCACATTGTTGAGCCTCGTCCATCACTACATGAACCGCCACAAAATTCTAACTGGGCAGAGAAACAAAGGAAGTGGGAAAAATTCATTGCCGAAAGGGAGTGGGAATATTTCCTAAGCAAGTAAATAGAATTATCCAAGATTTCTAAAGTGTCGGGTAGGCCATGGGGGGTTAGTTGGTCGTATGTTGGGGTAAAGTGAATAGGATTCTAGTTAACTAAAAATATATACCATTACGAGCAATGAAAATTCAACCTAAAATGGAAATCGAACGGACAGTGACACACAAAGGTACGGTGAATTTATAGAAAATAGAGACAGAGAGAAAAGGATGAAGAGAAGGGAAGAAAGAAGAGAAATAGATATAGCACTACAAAGTGGAATGAATACTAGGGTGATAGACCAAGAAAGAAATCCTCCAGATTCGGGTCATGACCGACAAGAAGAAGGCGTTGATGAAGAGGCATCACCCATGGAAGAAGACTTGTGGATAGAGCAGCGAGAAGCTATCCAAATAGAAGTTCCCCGAGAGATAAGACCTCCATCTCCAATGAATCCGAGTACTAGGATACAAGACATTATTGAAGAATACCTAAGACTAAGAGCTGGTGAGTTTGGTATATGGATCCAACTAGATGAGTAAGTAAATGATGATAATCATTTAGTGACCCATCAACCAGAGGAACAAAACTAGGTCACACTTTAGGCATACCCTTCCAACTGAAGTATCCACTTACTTTACCTGACACATGAAGGAGCACCCCCCTGCCAAATATAGCTTTGGAGAATAAAGAATAGTCAGACCTGTAGACAAATAATTGCAGTTGGACATCGACGGGAGAAGTCGACCCCAACTGACTGCTTGTCATAGAAGAAACAACAAACAAAAAAACCAACAAAAATGAAAGTTTAGTCGACAACAGCTCTGCACAAAGATACAAGAAAAAAATCCCACTACCCCCACCACCACCAACCCCACTACCGCCACCTCCTGAACAAGATAGTGATAGTGAATCCGACATGGGTCACGGATCAGTGCATATCCCTCTATACGAGGGCGGCAAAGATCCTAGATGACATTGGTTCGTCTGTGAGTCGACATGGGAGGCAAATCAGGTCACAACAGAAGATAAACAGATGTCGCAGTTCGCTGGAGCCTTGAGGAAAAGAGCTCTAACGTGGTACATGACCTCTACTGAGAGAACCCCTCAAGCATCTAAAGCATAAATAAAAGCACAATTTTTGTCATTTTTTAAAACCCTAGATGCAAAACATTTGGCAGCTAAAAAGTTGAAAACAACATCGCAAAATCTAGCAGAATCTGTTCAAGAGTATGACAAATGTTGGAAAGACCTCCTCAACCAACTGGATTATGTAATCAATGAGAAACTATTAATTCAGTGGTTCCTTGCAGGTCTATCACAAAAAATTCAGTAGCACATAAGCCCAGAGACGTTTAAAATGTACGAATATGCGCTTACTAAATCTCTACAAGTGGATATGGATGAAGTTTCCCAGCATATCCCACGGATACTAGACTGGAAGAACAACTCGAAATCATACAGAAATCATTGAAAGAGATAAACCTTAAGAATCAGGATGTCTGGTGCACAAAATTCTCAACGGTTGGACATTCAAAAGATAACTGTCGATAAGACAGCAGCCAACAGGATGTTCGATTTGTGCAGATAAAGTTCTTTTGCAACATTTTCCAAGAACATGGAGAACACACAACAAAAGATTTCCCGTATAACATGAAATATGGTAAAGCATCTTGGTGTGCTATCTGTGAAGTAAAAATTCACACCATGATCAACTACCATCTAAACTTAAAACATCGACAAAACTACCAAGCAATCTACCAGACAAATGCAATCACGTAGAACAACAATAACAATCAGAGAAGCAATGCTCAAAACAAACAAAATAATCAAAGGTATGAAGATCATTGATATGAGCGCCAGTTCGACAACCGACGTGGAGGATATGGAGGTCAAGGTTGATTCTATGGGAATCATGACAACCGACCACATTGGCCCATCCAATGTTTCATGTGCGACAATGAAGGGCATCGATATGCAGACTGCCCATACAAGGACATAATTGATTTAAAATTTTGTACTAGCTATGGATTTGGGGATCACTCATTAGAGGATTTCCCTACTATGCTTGATAAAATAAATAAAAATAAAAATGTTAATTTCTTTTCGTGTGTTCAAAAACATGATATAATCAATACAAAGAATCTGCATATAGTAACCTGACAATGGACAAAAATTGGGAGTGATAATACACGTATAAGTAAAATAAAATAAAAGAATGATTATCCTAACCCAGCTAAACAAAAACAACTATATAAAGATGCAACAAATATATTTAAAGAATTTGCTCGGCAAGAAGAAGCTAATGATAATCGACAGAGCATAGTTAAAGAATTAATACATTTAGTACAAGATGATAAAGCGGTGTCTCAATTCATTGAATTATTATATAAAATGAAACACAACAATAATACAGAAGAAAAAAAACAAAAAATATCTACAGTCTAAACCAGAAGGACAAAAGTGATGTTGACCCACTTGTCAACCAATAAATTGAAGGGTACCATGTACGACAAGTTGTGCTCAACTTCAGGTCAGAAGTAAACATTATGACTTGCGACACTTGGGAACAATTGGGTAGACCTTGATTATACGAGTCAAAAATATACCTAAAATTAGCTGACCAAGGTCTGATTGAACCTATCGGAGTTTGGAGAAATGTCGACATGACAATAAAAGGAATATCAACCAAAGTCGACTTTGAAATTATTGACCCTAAGGAAGGATCCAGTTCCCTCACATCGTTAGTAGGTCAACATTGGGAGAGAAAAATGAAAGCATCAATATACTTAGACAAGGAAAGGATAAAACTAAAATGGAATGGAAAAAAAGTCATAGTACCTATCCATCCATCCCAAGGAGAACCTTGGATAGAACCTATTGATGAAGAAGTAGACATCCAACAATTATAACAAATACAAAACAAT
The DNA here is from genome assembly GCA_001517045.1 of Pseudotsuga menziesii. NCBI lineage: Eukaryota > Viridiplantae > Streptophyta > Pinopsida > Pinales > Pinaceae > Pseudotsuga > Pseudotsuga menziesii. The sequence continues at coordinate 253,405 of LPNX010368342.1, forward strand.
GAAGACTACACAGAACCCAATGTCTATGGTGAACTTCACTTAGGCAATCAAGATTCAGTAGGATACAATTCAGGCATAGAATTATATGATTGGTAAGTTGACAACTACAAAAAACAAGCAAGAGGTTGCTAGACCATTCAAATAGTGCAGAAGAAACCAATCCACCAGTGCTTCTTGGTGTCCATCATCCCAAAAATATTTGAGAAGAAAAACAGGGAATATCCTACCCTAAAACCAGCAAATGTAAATATCAAACAAGTCCCAAGATACAAAGAAAGAGAATCACCAGTTATGCATATAGAACAAGTATCCAGAAACATTGGTGAACATGGCCAACTATAAAGCTTAGTGGAAACTTTGACAGGACAAGCTGCTAGATGGTGGGATACCCATCAATAAAGATTGTAAACATGGACAATAGCTTCGATTTACTTTAGAGAAAGATTCAAAGGAAAAAATTTAACCAATCAAGCTCAAATACCTATGTTCATCCAAGGGAAGGATCCAGAAGACCACATAAGAACATGTGAAAAAGAATGGAAAATACTTGGGTATAAGGATGAACGTACATGGACACACCCGTTTCCATTGATGCTATCTGACTTACCAAACAAATGGTACAAAATGGAAGAAGCCCAGGGTGAAAGATTTCTATGGAATGAACTAAGAGAGAATTTTATCAAATATTTCAGCTTTATACCACAAGACGAAAATTTAGTTGAACCTGCAGAACAAATCACGTCATTTATATAACCGACCGGGAAAAAAGGCCTAAATCATGACTGACCAACAATAACATGCAATAACATACAAACCAAGACAACACCACAATCGACAATACTACAAATGGGAAATGAAAATCCAGTAGGGAAAAGATTTCGATGGAAATCATACCATTCAGAAACAACAAAACCAATTCGCACAGTACTCAAAGTCAAGACAGTCGAAGACACTGACCGAATGACTACAACATACTTTCCTGGCACATTTTCACAGTTTAAAGAAGGGTGCCGACTAATCAATGAATCCAAAGCACCAGAATGGTTAGATGATAAAGTAAAAACTAAATAATTTGACATCTCAAGTGATGATTGACCAAAAATAGAAAAAATTTGAGACTATTGGAGTGAAGAACAAACAACATAAATAGTAAACATACTAAATGAATTCCAAGATGTATTCACTAGAGACTACAAATATCTCAAAGGTTTAGTCCATGAAATGGGTGAAATGAAGATCGACATTAAACCTAATGTCTGACCTGTAAAGAAAAGACCATATAAATTAGCTCATAAATACAAAGAGATAGTCAAGAAAGAGAATGATAATATGCTTACAGCAGGAATTATCTACCCTATTGATGAGTCAGAATGGGCAATTCCAATGGTTGTTTAGCCAAATAAACACGATCCAACCAAGATAAGGATCTATGTTGAATTCAGAGACTTAAACAAAGTTACATTAACAAACCCATTTCCAACACCTTATGTAAATGAAATATTAAATGAGGTCGCAGGACATGGATGTTACTCGTTTATAGATGGATTCTCAGGTTATAACCAGGTACCAGTAGCCAAAGAAGATCACAAAAATACAACATTCGTATGTGAATTTGGCTCATTTTCTTACACGGTTATGACTTTTGGACTAAAAAACGCACCTGCAATATTTTCGAGGATTGTGGTCAAAACATTTCAAGAATACATTTACAAAACAATGGCAGTATATTTCGATTATTGGACAATATACTCTATGCTAAAATATCACTTCAAATTGATAAGGATCATGTTGGAACGATGGTGACAAATCCTGCTATCTATGAACATAAAGAAATGCATATTTCTAACCCCTATAGGGATACTATTAGGACACATTGTCTACAAAGAAGGCATCCACGTTGACTTTGCAAAAATAAAAATTATCCTCGACTTAAAACCATATAGGATATTACAGGAAATTCATAATATACTACTCATATATGACATATCCATTGGAAGAATTATTAAGAGAAGATAAAGAGTTTGACTGGACAGAGGAATGCAACATATCATTTGAAACACTAAAAAGGAAGTTAGTCTAGGCACCCATTGGTCAACCAAATTCCATGTACACATCGACGCATCAGGACTAGTAATAGGAGCAATCCTAACTCAACCAAGGGACGATGGAATCAACTATCCTATAGTTTACAGCAGCAAAAAACTAAATAAAGCGGAAAGAAACAATTCAACAATAGAGAGAGAAGCATTAGGAAGGTTTTTGCACTACAGAAGTATCGACATTACCTACTAGCCAATCCATTCATTTTTTATATCGACCACCAAGCACTAAAATACCTTGTAAATAAACCCTTACACCATGGAATAAGTTGTTGATGGCTACTTCTATTCCAAGAATTTGAATTCGAAGTCATTTTCAGACCGGGAAAATTAAATGTCAGACCCGACCACTTAGCACGAATCGACATAGGAGAGGAACCAACAGGATTCGAAGACGACCTACCGGATGCACACTTATTTCGAATAGAAGTAGTCCCAGCAGAATTAGAGGAAATAACTCATTTTTTAGAAAATGGACAAGCACCAGAGGGCATGAGCATGATGAAGAAACAAATCTTACCACGAAAGCTGCACCATATAGCCTCATAAATGGATTCTTATATAAAATGGGCCTGGACGACATCCCTAGAAGATGTGTAATATAACATGAAAGAAATAATATTATGAATGAAGCACATTATGGACTGGCAGGAGGACATTTTCAAGTAGACACAACTACCAAGAAAGTCCAACAGTCAGGGTTATGATGGCCAACGCTTTACAAAGACTGTACAAAGTTTGTAAGCCAATGTGATAGATGTCAACGAGTAGGTCGACCTATGCCTATTATAGATATTCCCTTGATATCAATAAACCCATGTTTGACATTTGAAATTTGGGCCATCAAATTCATAGGACCATTCTCCATACCAACAAAAAGAACAGGTGCAAGGTACATAATAACTGCAGTAGAGTATGTAAGAAAGTGGGCAGAAGCAGAACTAGTCGACACATGTTCCAGTGAGATAGCTGCTAAATTTATCTATGAAAATATCATTACTATGTTTGGTTGTACAATAACCCTAATCAATGACCAAGTTTCACGCTTTATTAATAAAACCATTAAAGCACTAACATATCAGTTCAAAATCGACCATCGACGAAGTACAACTTATCACCCTCAGTCGAATGGAGCAATTGAGGCATTCAACAAAACATTAGCAAAAGGCCTAACAAAAATCTATAACACCAACAAAGCTGACTGGGATGAGAAGATACCTGCAGTACTGTGGGCTTACAGAACAACGTACAAGCGTTTGACAGACCAAACACCTTTTCGACTAGTCTATGGACAAGAAGCAGTTGTTCCACTACATTTTCGATAACAAACACCTATTATAGAAGAAATTTTACATGTCAATGTTGAACAGGGAAGGAAGTATTGAATGATGAAATTAATCAAGCTAGAAGAACACCGATTGATTGGTCTACAACACCAAGAAATACAAAAACAATAGCAGAAGGCATGGCATGATCGCAATATCAGAAACAAAAACATGTCTGTAGGGGACCTTGCCTTACTATACAATAGTTGAGTAAAAGGAAAACCCAAAAAGCTACATACAGAATGGATGGGACCCTATGTTGTCGAAAAAATTCATGCCAATGGATCAGTCTAACTAAGGATGTTACAAGACATAGTATTTTGAAAAATTGTTAATGGTTCCCAACTAAAATGGTACAAAAATTAAAACAAGTTTAAAAAAAAACATATAATGACCATAACTGTCAGATAAAAACTATAAAAATCTAAAAATAACAAAACAAAACCAACACCCATAACCCAGGATGATAGAAAACCAATGCTTTGAAAGCCTACATCGACATAGCACCATCAACCATTCACATGACCGACATCGACCAATGACTCTGAGGGTCAAATCAGGCCTTCATGACTACGGTTAGAATGAGTGCCAAAATCAAATCATGATTAACACAAACTCCAGTGACCACGCTGGACCATCACTTTTACCATTAATAAACCCATTGATAGAAACATCAAATGACCCACCTATAAATACCACACCAGAAAAGGATTGTTTATAGTATTTTGAATAGAGAGAGCGATTTAGAAAAAAGAAAACTGAGAACCAAGAACCTCTAAGAAAATTCAAACAAATAACTGACAAAATGGCACCAAAACAAACCAGAACCGCATCAAAAACAAAGGAATTACAATCTGTTGAAACCCCATTAATGAGGAGGTTAAGAAACATACAGAACGCCAAGGTCTAAGAGACCTCTTGGGCGAAAACATGGGCCGAAATCAAGGAATGGGCCTATGTCAACAAGAAACCAACACAAGCAGTAGCGAAGGTAAACCACAGCTCTATCATGAACTACATGAACACACCATTCATTGCAAGTTTTGGAGGAACAAAAGAAACAACACTAAAGTTCATTATCAGCCAGTACGACAATAGGAAATTCTACTTCGACAGACTAGTCGAGATCTCTGGAAAAGTCATTTATAAACTTACTGGTCTATCCAACCAAGGTGACCCAGTCCCAGTTGGCATAAAAGAAGGGCTAGTAGAGTGATTAATTGGAACTCCATTCAGAAATAATTCAAAAGGGATAATTATTAGCAAGATACAAGCTCGGACGCCACAAATTGTGGCCAAAATCCTAGTAATAGGGATTACACCTACAGTTCAAGGAAGAGACATGAAGCTAGATATGCTAGAGGTAGTAGACACAATAGCCAACATAGGAAAAGTATACAGATGGTCTTAGTATGTCACCGAGATGCTCAAAGGAATCTGTGAGAAATGCCAGGAGTCAGGAGGGATTATAGGATTCTCGTCTCTAATAATATGGATAGTAATGTACTTCTTGTGCCCAGTCAGGGACAACCAATTCCAAGAACCCACAAAATTCCATATGTGGAGGTTAAAACCATTTGCGCAGACTGGAACACCGAAAGAACTGGGAAATGGAAAAGTATTGCTGGAAAATTGGCTCCAACAGCTGAAAGTTTAGACGACTAGATGGAGGGTTCCCGAGAACATCCGATCAAGAAGTCGACATCTGACAATTATATCAAATACAAAACAATGAAGACTACACAGAACCCAATGTCTATGGTGAACTTCACTTAGGAAATCAAGATTCAGTAGGATACAATTCAGACACAGAATATTATGATTAGGAAGTTGAGAAATACGAAACACCAGCAAGAGGTTGCTGGACCATTCAAATAGTGCAGAAGAAACAAGTCCAACAATGGTTCTTTGTGTCCACCATCCAAAAAATATTTAAGAAGAAAAACAGGGAATATCCTACCCTAAAACAAAAAACTGAGAACCGAGAACCTCTAATAAAAGTCGAACAAAGAAATGACAAAATGGCACCAAAAAAAACAAGAGCCGCAGCAAAAAAAAGGAACTATAATCTGCTAAAACCCCATTAATGAGGAGGTTAAGAAACATAAAGAACGCCAAGGTCCAAGAGACCTCCTGGGAGAAAACATGGCTGAAATCAAGGAATGGGCCTATGTCGACAAGAAACCAATACGAGTAGTAGAGAAGTTAAACCACATCTCTATCATGAACTACATGAACACACCATTCATGGCAAGTTTTGGAGGAACAAAATAAACAACAGTTAAGTTCATTATCAGCCGGTACCACAATGGGAAATTCTACTTCGATAGACCAGTCAAGATCTCTGGAGAAGTCATTTATAAACTGACTAGTCTATCCAACCAAGGTAACCTAGTCCCAATTGGCATAAAATAAGGGCTAGTAGAGCGATTAACTAGAACGCCATCCATAAAGAATTCAAAAGGGCTAATGATTAGCCAGATACAAGCCCGAATTCCACAAATTGTGGCCAAAATAGCAATAGGGCTTACACCTACAGGTCGAGGAAGCGACCTGAAACTAGATATGCTAGAGGAAGTAGACACGATAGACAACACAAGACAAGTATAAGGATGGGCTTAGTATGTCGCCAACATGCTCAAAGGAATCTGTGAGAAATGCCAGGAGTCGGGAGGGATTATAAGATTCCCCTCTTTGATAATATGGATAGTAATGTACTACTTGTGCTTAGTTGGGGACAAACAGTTCCAGGAACCCACAAAATTCCATATGTGAAGGTTAAAACCATTTGTGCAGACTAGAAAACTGAAAGAACTGGAAAATGGAAAAGTACTGTTGGAAAACTGGCTCCAGTAGCTGAAATTTCAGACAACCAGATGGAGGGTGCCCCAGAACATCCGATGAAATCTGTCTAAAACTACACACATTCAACTTGAGCTTGATCACACTGCGGTTTGGTATATGCGGGGTGCAAAGGTGAAAGAAAAGAATCTCGACTACTATCCAATAGTCGAAGAGATCTTCCGTGAGCTAGCTTGACAGTTCAACACAAAACTGTCGATACCAGCAAAAGCCAAGGAAGTAACCCTAGCAATAGAAGAATCATGAACAAATTAGGAAAAGGAAGAAGATTATGAACTCTGACTACACATCAGCACCTTTGTGTCAGAGGAAACACTAGTAAAGAACACCAATCAACTTCAAATCATAATCATACCACCAACAACCCAAATGGGAAGTGCACAGATAGAACAATAGGTAGCCAATCCAGCTGAGAAAAATGTCAGCATGGGAGGGAGAGAGATATGGGGAGAATTGGAGGGGGACAGGGAGAGGGAGAGAGAGGTGAAAGTCAAGGGGAGAGGAAGAGAGAGGTTTTGGAGAAGGGATAAGGGGAGGGAGAGGGAGAGTGGGAGAGTGGAAAGAGTGGGAGGGATAGTAAGAGGGAGAGGTATAGAGAGGGGGGAGGGAGTGGGCGGGAAAGAGAGGGGTAATGTGGAGGTAGAGGAAAAGGGAGAAAGAGGGAGAGGAATGATTGTATGGATAGGGAGGGAGAGGAACGAGGGTAGGGATAGGTAGGGAAAGGGGCAAGGGGAGGAAGGGAGAGGGGAAGGGGGAGGGAAAGGGTGATTGTAATAACCCAAAAATTCGTAAAAAATTAAAAAAATTTAAAGTGACATAAAATGTCTAAAGTCGTAATTAAGTAACTGCAAATGGTTAGCAGAACATGAAATGGTTTATAAAAGATCATGGGATTGTTTCATTAAAAGAAAATGTAAAGTAAAGGATGTAATATTAAACACCTATATTAGTACTATTAATGACTTAACAACTTTAATTCTATTAGAGTTAGAAAAGGACTCGCATTAAGCTACTACTAGATATACTGATGATTTAGTTTTGTCAAGTACATAATAATTCTTGTTTGAGATGAGGGCTTACTTAGCGTTCTGCTAACTAAATTGGACTCCTGGTTTCTTATAGGTTTAGCAGGTAAGCGTAAGATCCAGTAGGTGTTATTAAAAATTACGTCGAGAAAATTACTTTCCTATAATGTTAAGATGCTAGTTTAAGAAAAGGTTAAATATGTTGCTTGTCTTCAAGGAGGTGATGTAAATTCTTTTTCATTGTTATAAATCCATAAATTTATTTATAACTAACACCATAATGAATTTCCATCAAGAACATAAACAATGTTTTAAATTGCAAGAGCACGTACTTACCAAAGTTCATTCAATCGTATGAAGATTATTTTCTAAAATTCCAAAGGACATGGTTAGTTTTCTTGTGTTTATAGTACTGGTTATTTATAAATTCCCATATAGAGCATAGAGCTCATGGTTTTGGTTGAAGTTTACTTCAACTGCTTAGTGTTCTTGTAGCTATTCTCACTTCAAGATTTAATATAAGTCCTTCTCTTAAAGAATGATCAAGTTACCTATGTTTTTCAATTATGATTTTAACATTGAGTTATTAGGAATTTATCGGGATTCTCCAACATTTCAGTCTTCATTTTCTCAAAGACTCCTTCAATAAACATCATAAAGGTTATGTTTTGAGAAGTTTAAGGCTTTTCCGTTTTACTATAGTCATAAGCTATGTTATAACCATCTCATAATCCCTTTTATTATTTCTAATATTACACCATCTACTGACTTGTTTGAAAGCATGAATATCTTCTAGGATAACAATAGTATCTAAGTTTTAACCTAAGGTGGAATACCTAAGTATCAAACTACTATGATGAAATCAAATGATGGAAATCATAAGTTATAGTTTAAACCTATACTTTGCAAAAACACATGGAATAATATATATATCATTGGAATAATGTATATCATTGGCAATCATAGGTCATAAACTTTTGAAATGATCGTTTGTAAATTGTTTTATATACTGCTGACTATAGGTTTTAACCCACACTTCGAGAATTATTTGGTTGGACATGTGGATAGGTTACATCCACTCGATGGTTGACTTAAAACCTTGAAACCCTACTCAGTTGTAATGCAGATCGTGAGAGTTTCTTGTTTGTTTGGCCGAGATGAGAGCTTGTGGCCATGAGAGGCTTGTAACCACCTTCCGACTTTTGGCACTTTGCATGAAAATACTATGCTATGACTATTGGGTGAATTCGATTATGGTTTGGGTTCTTCTGTGTTTTGAAAGTTACATCGTGAGTGTGGATGTTTGCCTTTCATTGTGGCTTGAAGATTGTACTTGTCTAAATCCTACAACTATTGGCCGTAGCTTCTGCCTTCGTATACTTAAGTCGATTTCTTACTTTTTCCTTCGCAGAGGTGAATTCAGAGCTTCTTCCCTTTTGGCATGGTACCAATACGACCTAGTGTGGCCATGTCTCTGCAGCTTCCACTCCAATTTACAGTTGGTAAATTCTTACCTTTAACTTGGGCTTAAAATTAGTTTTACTTGCAAGGGTTTTTAAAATTTTAAGCAAACCAAGTATTTATGGCATTACTGTTTGAAACTTGCATGCCTTTGCTCCCAGTTCCAGCCCTATAGGCAAAAGCGAGCTCACCCTTCAACATTTCATGGGCAAACAAAATGGTAACCTCTGATTTCAACAAGGGTTTCTTCCTGCGTGACATTGTGGTTGTTGGAAGTTGGTTCTTGTGGTTGATAATGGCACAGCCTCAGTTCTCTGTTAGCTTAGTTTCCTAGCTTGTTTGTTATTTGTAAAGGTTTTTAGAAACCCTTATATGGTACTTTGTGCAAGGTGAAGAAGGCTCTCGAAGCCATGATGTAAATGGGTTTTAATTGATGTTTTCATCCTTACGGCCTGAACAATGTAAATACTTTCATTTTAAAACAAAAGAGCCCTTCTCTGAACTCAAAGAGGCTTGTCATCCTCTGTCTAGTTTATTTCAGTTTTTACAGTAGATTTTGGTTGGTGAAGGAAGACTATGAAACAGTTAGGATTGTAAATGGGAACAAGATTTTTATCCTATCAGTAAAATATTTTGATACTGTTTAATATATATATAGATTTTGCGTAGTTTATTTTTGTTAACAGGCTTGAGCCTCGACCGTTTAATTATAAGGCTATAATCCATTCTTATTACTTGATTCTATGTTTGTAAATTGTTTATGTATTATTTGATTATTAATTCGGTTTTCAATAATTTTTTAAAGCAATATTTTAATTATTGTCCTGTACTTATAAAGGTTTCCAATTCATAGTTTAAGGGAAAAATTACAGTGTTTAAGAGTAATATTTTACTCTGTTTTTGGCTCAAAGGGTTAATTAAAAAGTAAACTCTACAATTTGATAATAACATTATTATACTTAGTAATTCTTAGCTCTGTTTATTTAATGATTTTTATAGTTTGTTTATAAATCTCAACTAAATAGGAGTATGTTTTATTACTGCATACTTGTAAATAGAATATATTTATCTTCCAATAAATTTTGTTGTTCTAAATAGATTTTAGTAAAATTCTTTTGTCTTAGACAGAGACTCATAGTGTCTAGAAATCACTTGTTATATAAAAAAATGTTTTGATAGTATAAATGTCTTAACCTAAATCTAGATAATGGTATGTTTACTATACTTATACTTACTTACTCAACTGTATATTTTTCTATGTATTGTAAAGAATACTGGTATTAGAATTAGTTCTAGAAATAATATGATTACTATTGTTTTTACCTAACTATATTTCAGTTTATATATGAAGTAAATAAATGCAAACAATATTTACTACTTCTTTAAAGTATAAATCATAAGAAGCTAAAGTAAAATCTAGTTACAGTTTTCATTCAAGTGAAAAGAATCATCATATTCACCTAAACACCCACCTGTACTAGAGTACTTCCTAAGTCATGCGTGGAAAAATACAGTATGAAAATTCTAATTCTATCTGTTTCTTATTTTGCATATTCATTACTATTTCTAACATAAACTGCAATTTACCAAGTCTAACATTACACAGTTACTCCTTTCTTCACAAACCCTAATTAAATACTAACATGCCTGTATTTAAAATCTAGTAAACATTTTACTAAGGACGGTATATAAAAATAACATAAATACAAATAGATCCTTTCAATGATAAGACAACAACAGCTTAAGGAGGCTGTTCCTCCCAACCAATCTCCTGGAGAGCGCTCATACAACGCTTCCTTAGGACCCCTGATCTTGTTCCTGGTCTACTTCGTAGAGAACTAGGTGGAGAATATAACTTTAAGACCTCTATCACCACACTGGTCCAATTACCTTAGTAATTAAATTCTACTCTCAGTAGTAACAACTTCAGCCTAATAGCTGCAATAAGTTCAATCTCAATAGTTAACCCCTCAAACTCACTTCAGTAATCCCCTCCATTGAATTTCTCCTGAGTAAATTCATTCACCCTGAATGATCACCTCTAGAATGAGTAGCCTCAGTTGTATTGAATGGAAAATTTGATAGAGATACCTAGGTCTTCTGGGTTTGTTTTCATTTAATGAGCCACGTGCTCTGATTCCACTTTCTTGGGGAATCATGAACACAAATATAGGGAATTTTCCACCTGCAATAGTTGGAAGTAGTTTGAGGATGATGCCACTTGTTAGCGTACTCTCCACCTAGTCTCATACACTTATTGACCAGTAAACACTCTTTTAACAGCTTCTCTAAGCTGTTGTCTCATCATTTATTTATTTATAAATAAAATATTCTGAATTACATTAATTATTCTTGACCCCACTTAGTCATCAATTACAAACTTAGCATAAAATATAACACAATGTTCCTCAAATAGGATTAAATTGTTTTTACAAATTGGGGCATGTGACATACACACCGCCTTAAATTATAACATTGTCATTGATGTTATTTATTCCTTATCCTCAAATTTCCCCTGAAATAGAATTGGATATCCATCCCGCATATGACTTTTCAATTCCTAGGTGGCTTCCTTTAGACTAAGGTGCTTCCATTACACCTTCACTTGACCAATGGTGCAGTTTCGAAGCGAGATCTCCCTCTACTCGAGGATACAATCCGGTTCCACCAGAAAATCTCCTTCGGGTTCCACTGACACATCATTCCAATTAATAACATGAGTAGCATCATGTACATATTTTTTTAACACAGAAATGTGAAAAACATTGTGAACTCTTAAATTCGAAGGTAAAGCTAACTGATAGGCTACCTGTCTGATCCTGACTAGTATTTCAAAAGGACCACAATATCGAGGTGCTAGCTTGGGACAACTAGCCAGTCTTAGAGAAATATTTTTAGGTCTCACCTTAATGAAAACATGTTCACCTACCTAGAACTCCTTTGGAGTTCGTTTAAGGTCTGCTTGACTTTTCTGTCGATCTTGCACAATTTTCAAATTACCTTGTACCTATTTTACAATTAATTCCATTTCTTTCAATAATTCACATCCTAATACTAACCTGTCCACTGGATTACTACAAGAGATGGGGGTATTGCATTTTCTTCCATACATAATTTCAAAAGGACTATACCTAGTTGAATCTTTATAATGATTATTGTAAGAAAATTATATGAGGTGTAAATAATCTTCCCATTTACCTAGCTGCTCCTTTACATACATTATGAGTAGATCCTCCAATACCTTGTTTACGCTTTCAGTCTGTCCATCAGTTTGAGGATGGAAAGAGGTACTAATGTTTAACGTAGTATTTAATCATTTGAATAAAAATCTCCAAAAATTACCTGTAAATTTAGGGTCTCAGTCTAAAATTATCACCTTTGGTATTCCACGCAACCGAAAAAATTGTTTTAAGAAAATATCAGCAATATTTGCAGCTTTATAAGTAGCTTTTACAGGTATAAAATGGGATGCTTTACTCAATTTGTCAACCACTACCATTATTGAGTCATTTAAGTTCTGATTTTTAGGTTATCCAGTAACAAAATCAAGGCTAATTATCTCCCATTTCCACCTAGGGATAGACAATGGCTGAAGTAGCCCAGCTGGATGCTAATTTTCAGTTTTTACTTGCTGACATTCAAAGCATCTAGCAATATATTCTTCTAGCTCATTTTTCATGCTTGTCCATAAATAATCTTTTCTTAACATGGTTATAGTTTTCTCATAACCTGGATGCCATGAATAAGGAGTTTTATTAATTTCATTTAAAATTAATAGCTTGATTTTAGGTACATTAGGTACATATAATATGTCTTTATACAGTAATAATCCTTTTTTATTCAAGCTCTACCCTGTACTTAGAATTTCTATTAAATTCTCTTTTACTGTTGCTTGTAATTTTTGGTAATTTTCATCTTGTTCTATTCCTGCTTCAAGTTGTTCTTCCAAATCTGTTGTATAAGTGCTGATAGTTGCTGTAAAATTCAGCTTTGCATTTCTACTTAATGCATCAACAACTTTAATCTCCTTTCCTTTCATGTATTGAATTTTAAAATCATATTCACTTAGAAAAGCTAGCCACCTAGCTTGCCCAGCATTTAAGTTAGGTTGATCTAATAGGTATTTCAATCCTTTATTATCCATCATTAAGAGAAACTTCCTTCCAATTAAATGATGACGCTACATCTTTAAGGCATGTATGACAACAGCTAATTCTAAGTCGTAGGTTGCATAATTTTTCTCATGAATCTTCAGTTTCCTAGACTCATAAGCAATGACATGTCCTTCCTGAGTCAATACTCCTCCTAAAACGTCATTGCATGCATCAGTACATACTATAAAATCTTTAATAGGGTCAACAATTCTTAATATTGGTGCGATGGTTAATAATGTTTTCTGCAGTAGTTAGTAGGGTTTTTAAAACTGTCTTCACACTTCTGATTCCAATCAAATTTTGTTCCCCCTTTTTTGCAAAGAGGTTATCGGATTTGCAATTCTTGAAAACCCTTTGATGAACCGCCGGTAATAACCGGTAATCCCCATAAATGATCGGACATCAGTTACGTCTTTTGGGACTGGCCAATCTTCAATTGCCTTTATCTTTTCGGTGTCAACGAAAATTCCTTCTTTAGTCACCACATGGCCTATGTACTCGATTTTATCTTTAAAGAAGTCACATTTACTAAATTTCACAGAAAATTGATGCTCTCGTAACTCTTGCAAGACAATTTTTAAGTGCTCTTTATGTTCTTCTTCAGATTTTGAGTAAATTAATATGTCTTCAATAAATAAAACCACAAATTTATCGAGATATTTGTGCATTACATTATTCATTAGACACATAAAAATAGATGGAGTGTTAGTAAGCTCGAAAGGCATAATGACAAACTCTTAATGTCCATATCAACTTCTAAAGGTTGTTTTAAAGATGTCATCATCTTTAATTTAGACCTGGTGACATACCGTAAATCAATCTTTGAAAACACCATAGCTCCACCTATTTGATCAAATAGATCATCTATGCAAGGTAACTGGTATATGTTCTTGATAGTCATTTTATTTAATTGACGATAATCTATACATAGTCGTAGAGTTCCATCATTCTTCTTAACAAAGATGATAGGTGCCCCCCAGGGAGACACACCGGGTCTAATATAATTGTTATCAATAAGTTGTTTTAATTATGACCTAAGTTCATTTAGTTTGAGTATATTCATACGATAAGGGGCTTTTGAGCTGGGCACTGTGCCAGGTACAAGCTCAATAGTAAAATCTAATTCCCGTTTCAGAGGCAGTCTTGGAATTTCTTTCAGAAATACATCTCAATATTATTTTAGAATCGGTATATCTTCCAATTTTAGGTTATCTATGTTGTTCATGTTTTCTTCGTCGATTACTGTTACTACATAATCCTTGCAACTTTTCCTAATAGTTCTGTTAAGCTGTAGAGTAGAGATCTGCCTTACAGTTGTTTTACTAGGGATTCCCTTTACACTTATTAACTTTCCATTGTTATTTATGCAAGTAAATATTTTATCGAAGCAATTCAAGAACACCCTATGCTGCTGTAACCAATTCATACCAATTAATATATCATATGAGCCTAAAGGTAATACATTTAGTTTAACAAAAGTTTCAAACTGATCCATAGTTACTGCACAATTCTTTACAAAGCTAATTACCTTTCTCTTTGCACCAGTAGCTAACTGAACTAACCAAGAACTTGCAAAATTTTCAACTAGAAGTTTACACTTTTCTACCAAATTAGGAGAAATATAACTTAAAATAGATCCTGGATCAATTAAAATAGATATAGGTATTCAATTTATCTTAACTTCCACTTCCACCATGGATGTTTCATAGTTTGCTTGCTGATTCTCTAATGCTGGATTGATCCTGGGCATTGTCCTCACTAGATCAGCAATAGTCATCTCCTCCTGTATGGTGTGGATGTTTCTAACAGTCTTATTTCGATTGGGGCAGATTGATGCATAATGCGGACCATTGAATTCCCAACACTTTATGGGTTCTTTTCATTCAAAGTTCTTTGTGTAGTTACTATGGTTGTTAGCAGATTCTTTATTCTTTTGATTATTCTGATTGGTGTGTGAATTAATTTTATTCCCTTGGAAATTCTTAATGGGAAAATTTCTGGTGTTATTATTTATATAACTTCGATTAGTTACAAACTCTTTCTTCTTTTGTTCAAAGTTATTATTCCTTTTGTCCTTCCAATTGGCCATACTTTCCTTTTTACGATTCTATTCATAACAGAAATTTGCTTTTCTCATGGCTTTTTCTAGAGTTTTTGGATTGTCATACTCAATCATGTTCTTTATATGATAAGGTAAACAACTGAGAAACCATTGTACCTTATGTTTCTCATCCATAATGTATGGCACATACCTGAGCAGAGTTAGAAACTTACTATTCAGTTCTTTCATATTCATTGTACCCAGTTTTAACTCATAGAATTCCTCAGCCCTTTCCTCATAGTACTATTCAGAAAAAATTTCATTTTGAAATATTTCTTGAATGTGCTCCAATTTATGTTTTTCTCTCTTATACCTTTTACTCTTTTTAAGTCCTGCCACCATATATCATCTTTTCCCGTAAGATTATAAATAGCCATCCTGGCCTTTAGTTGATTAGAATAGTTATAAATTTGGAAGTATTTCTTCATCTCGGATAGCCACAATTCTGCTTCTTCCCCCTTTTCAGTTTCTCAATTAAATGTTGGTGGCTTGATCTTCTTGAACTTCATAGAGATTTCTTCATAAGGTTTATATTTTATTTTCCTAGTATGGTGGTTATCTTCACTACTATCACCAGTATAATGAGAGTTGTTTTTATCACCATGTACTTCGGAAGATCAGCTACTTTCGTTTTTAACTTGTTTAGTCTTTTTATACTTATGCAGATAACCTATATCTTCAAACTCAGTTCTTTTACCCTTTCCCTCAGTATGAAACCTTTCTATTAAGATTTGATTCAGCTCCTCTTGAGCTCTTAGAATCCTCTAATTTTATTTCTTAACTAATTCCATCTCTGGATTTAATTCTTTAACTGTTTGTAGTAGTTCAGAAAAATTATTTGTTATATCTTCTTGTATAGGTTCTTTTTGTAGATTATCTCATTCAGTGTAAGGAGATTCCTCATCTGCATATTCTTCCAATCTTTCCATACCTATCATTAACTTAGAAACTGTTACCACCTAAGTTGTACTTAGTGGTTTTCTATCAAGTGAGCCTGGTGAACTGGACAGGGATAACTTGTTCGGACTTCAGAGAGCCTTCAGTCTTGCTTCCGGGAAGCTTTATTGTATCATATCACATGTTTATACCCCATGGGGGAATTGTAATAGATGTTCTAGCATGATAGTGTCTGTAAAAGACTCGGTCTCTTAGACTTCATTTGTCAATTCGATGAGCCCAGGGTGTTTTTTTTCTTGGTTATTATTGGTTGTTGAATAAACGACTGATAATTTCTGAGTTTTTCACTCCATACCTCCAAAGTTGGGGTGGTCGGCTTGGCATTTGGGCCTAAT
>LPNX010368342.1:277838-360933 GCA_001517045.1 Pseudotsuga menziesii
AAACAAATTTCTCTGTGTGTATCATTCAAATAAAACAAGATCAGCATAATTATTTAAACTTATTGTTCCACATAAGCAAGTTGAGCTTCATTAAGCCCTAGTGTTTGAACCTTGTGCTATGATATCACATGTAATAACCCAAAAATTCATAAAAATTTAAATTTTTTTAAAGTGACATAAATTGTCTAAAGTCGCAACTAAGTAACTGCTAATGATTAACAAAACATGAAACAGTTTATAAAAGGTCATGGGATTGTTTCATTAAAAGAAATTGTAAACTAAAGGATGTAATCTTAAACACTTGTGTTAGTACTATTAATGACTTGACAGCTTTAATTCTATCAGAGTTAGAAAAGGACTTGCATTAAGCTGCTGCTAGATATACTGATGATTTACTTTTGTCAAATAGGTAAGAATTTGTTATTGAGATTGAGGCTTACTTAGCGTTCTGATAACTCAATTGGACTGTTGGTTCCTTACAGGTTTAGAAGGTAAGCGTAGGATCCAGTAGGTGTTATTTAAAATTACTCCGAGAAAATTACTTTCCTATCATGTTAAGTTGCTTGTTTAAGAAAATGTTAAATATGTTGGCTGTCTTCAAGGAGGTAATGTAAATTCTTTTTCATTGTTATAAATCCATAAATGTATTTATAATTAACCCCATAATGACTTTCCATCAAAAACATAAACAATGGTCTAAATTGCAAGAACAAGTACTTAGCAAAGTTCCTTCAATCGTATGAAGATTATTTTCTAAAAGTATAAAGGACATGGTTAGTTTTCTTGTGTTTACACTATTGGTTATTTATAAATTCCCATAGAGAGCATAGAGCTCATGGTTTTGGCTTAAGCTTACTTCCACTTCTTAATGTTCTTGCAACTATTCTCACTTCAAGGTTTAATATAAGTCCTTCTCTAAAATAATGATCAAGTTACCTATGTTTTTCAATTATGATTTTAAGAATGAGTTATTAGAAATTTATCGGGATTCTCCAACATTTTAGTCTTCAGTTCTCGAAGACTCCTTCAACAAACAACATAAAGGTTATGTTTTGAGAAGTTTAAGGCTTTTCCTTTTTACTATAGTCATAAGCTATGTTAAAACCATCTCGTAATCCCTCTTACTATTTCTAATATTACACCATCTATTGACTTGTTTGAAAGCATGAAGATCTTCTAGGATAACAATAGTATCCAAGTTTGAACCTAAGGTGGAATACCTCAGTATCAAACTACTATGATGAAATCGAATGATGGAAATCATAAGTTATAGTTTAAACCTATACTTTTTGAAAATCGATGGCATAATATATATATATATATATCATTGGCATAATGTATATCATTGGCAATCATAGGTCGTAAAGTTTTTAAATGATCGTTTGTAAATTGTTTTATGCAATGCTGACTATAGGTTTTAACCCACACTTGGAGAATTATTTGGTTGGACACGTGGATAGGTTACATCCACTTGATGGTTGAATTAAAACCTTGAAACCCTACTCAGTTGCAATGAAAAACATGAGAGTTTCTCCTTTGTTTGGCCGAGCTGAGAGATTGCAACCATGAGAGGCCTGTAACCACCTTCAGACTTTTGGCATTTCTCCTGCAAATACTATGCTATGACTGTTGGGTGAATTCGTTTATGGTTTGGGTTCTTCTGTGTGTTGAAAGTGACATCGTGAGTGTGGATGTTGGCCTTTCATTGTGGCCCGAAGACTATACTTGTCTCAATCTTGCAACTATTCACCATAGCTTCTACCTTCATATACTTGAGTTGATTTGTTGCTTTTTTCTTCGTAGAGGTGACTTCAAAGCTTCTTCCCTTTTTGGCAAGCTGCCAATATGACCTGGTGTGGCCATCTCTCTGCAGCTTGCACTCCAATTTACAGCAGGTAAAGTATTACATTTAACTTGGGTTTAAAATTAGTTTTTCTAACAAGGATTTTATAATTTTAAGCAAACAAAGTATTTATGACGTTACTGTTTGAAACTTGCACGCCTTTTCTCCCAGTTCCATCCATGTATGTGAAAGAGAGCTCACCCTTCAGCATTTCATGGGCAAACAAAATGGTAAGCCCCGGTTTCAACAAGGGTTTCTTCTTGCATGACATTTTGGCTGTTGGAAGTTGGTTCTTATGGTTGATAATGGCTCGGCCTCGGTTCTTTGTTAGCTTAGTTTCCCAGCTTGTTTGTTATTTGTAAATTTTTTTAGAAATACTTATAGGGTACTTCGTTCAGGGTGAAGAAGGCTCTCGAAGCCGTGATGTAAATGGGTTTTAATTGACGTTTTCATCCTTACAGCCTGGATAATGTAAACGCTTTAGTTTTAAAAAAAAAGAGCCTATCTTTGAAATCAAAGAGACTTGTCGTCCTCTATCTAGTTTATTTCAGTTTTTACAGTAGATTTTTGTTGGTGAAGGAAGACTGTGAAACAGTCGGGATTGTAAATGGGAACATGATTTTTATCCAATCAGTAAAATATTTTGATACTGTTTAATATATATATATATATATATATATATTGCGTATTTTGGTTTTTTTAATAGGCTTGAGCCTCGACCCTTTAATTATAAGGCTGTAATCCATTCTTATTACTTGATTCTATTTTTGCAAATTGTTTATGTATTATTTGATTATTAATTCGGTTTTCAATAAATTGTTTAAGTAATATTTTAATTTTTGTCCTGTACTTACAAAGGTTTCCAATTCATAGTTTAAGGGAAAATTACAGTTTTTAAGAGTAATATTTTACTCTATTTTTGGCTCAAAGGGTTAATTAAATAGTAAACCCTACACCTTGATAATAGCATTATTATACTTAGTAATTCTTAGCTCTCTTCATTTAATGATTTCTTTAATGATTTTTAGATTTTGTTTATAAATCTCAGCGAAAGAGGAGTAGGGTTTATTGCTGCATAATTGTAAAAAGGATTTATTTATCTTCCAAAAACTTCTGAGGTTCTAAATAAATTATAATAGAATTCTTCTGTCTTATAGAGAGACTCATAGTGTCTAGAAATAATTTGTTATATAAAAAGTGTTTTGATAGTATAAATATCTTAACCTAACTCTATATAATGGCCTGTTTACTATACTTATACTTATTTACTAAATTGTAAGTTTTTATGTATTGTAAAGAATACTGGTACTAGAATTAGTTCTATAAATAATATTATTACTATTGTTTTTATCTACCTATGTTTTAGTTTATATATGAAGTAAATAAATGCAGACAATATTTACTGCTTCTTTACAGTAGAAATCATAAGCAAACTAAAGTAAAATCTAGTTATAGTTTTCATTCAAGTGAGAAGAATGATCATATTCACCTAAACACCCACCTGTACTAGAGTACTGCCTAAGTCAGGCATGGAAAAATATATTATGGAAATTCTAATTCTATATGTTTCTCATTATGCATATTCATTACTATTTCTAACATAAACTACAATTTACCAAGTATAACATTACACAGCTACTCCTTTATTCACAAACCCTGATTAAATACTAACATGCCTCTATTTAAAATCTAGTAAACATTTACTGAGGACGGTAAATAAAAATAACATAAAGAAAAATAGAACCTGTCAATTATAAGATGACAAGAGCTTAAGGAGGTTGTTCCTCCCAACCAATCTCCTGGAGAGCGCTCAAACAACACTTCCTCATGATCCCCGAGCTTGTTCCTCGTCTTCTTGGCAGAGAACTGGGTAAAGAATATAACTTTAAGACCTTTATCACCTGACTGGTCCAATTACCTCAGTAATTAAAATCTTCTCTCAGCAGTAAGAACTTCATTCTAATAGTTGCAATAAGTTTAATCTCTGTTGTTAACCCCTCAAAATCAATTTAGTAATCCCCTCCATTAAATTTCTCTTGAGTAAATTCATTCACCCTGAATGACCACCTCTAGAATGAGCAGCCTCAGCTATCTTCAATGAGAACTTTTATAGAGATGCCTAGGTCTTCTGGGTCAGTTTTCATTTATTGAGCCACCTGCTCTGATTCCACTTTCTTGGGGAATCAAGACCACAAATATAGGGAAGTTTCCACCTGCAACAGTTGGAAGTAGTTTGATGATGCTACCGCTTGTTAGTGTACTCTCTACCCAGTCTCCTCCACCAATTAACCAGTAAACACTCTTTTAACAGCTTCCCTAAGCTATTGTCTCATCATTTATTTATTTATAAATAAAATATTCTGAATTACATTAATTATTCTTGACCCCACTCGGTCATCAATTACAAACTTAGCATAAAATATAACACAATGCTCCTCAAATAACATTAAATTGTTTTTGCAAATTGGGGCATGTGGTAGTGATGAAGAAAGAGGGGTGTAGGGTGAGGGAGAGGGGCAGAGGGAGTGAGAGATGAGAGAGGAGGCTGGGAAAGAGGAAGAGGGAGAGGAAAATACAGAGAGAGAACCATAGACAAGGAGAGGGAGGGAAAGAGAGGTATAGTGGAGGGAGAGGGGGGCAAAGAGGGGGGAGGGTCATGGGGAGTGATTGTCAAGATTAGGTAAGGAGGGGGACAGGGAGGAGAGGAGAGGAAAGGAGGGAGGGGGACAAGGAGAGGGAGAAGGGGGAGAGATCTAGAGAGAGAGAGAGAGAGAGAGAGAGAGAGAGAGAGAGATATGGGTGATGGGGTGATAGAGAGGGGAAGGGAGAGCACGGGGGGTATAGGGATATGGGAGAGGAGGAGGGGGAGAGAGACAAAGGGAGATGGGGAAAATATAGGGAAATTTTGTGAGGAACGTTGACCTATCAAATATGAAGATGAATTTATAACATAATTAATAAATAAGAGTGATCTCGAGGAAAGTGGAGGGACCATCACATATCTACTTGCAAAGTCAATCATGAAGCTCAAAAATGATCAAACAAAGCCCATATATGCACACATCTATTCGCGCATGCTTGTGTATTCAAATGGTTGTTCATGCTAGACAAAACAATGAAGGTACCACATATTTATAACTATTTAAGGCCGAACATTGAAAAGGGGGACATTATAGAGCACATGGATATATTAAGCATTACGTAGGATATAAATGAAGTTCACAAATGTTTCCTTCATTTGAGATGAAAAATTCATTATTGAATGGTGTTATTCATTTATGGGGGAGGAAGCACAAAGGAAACAACATGCACATAGATTTTTCTCGGAGGTAGTAAATGCATATTGATTATAGTTAAATGAATGGTGAATAATCTAGTGCACTCATGGATTTCATTCAATCAAAACATCAAACAATGTTGTTGGAATATTGATGAGAAATGTCTCTTGCTTCTATGGTCCATGAAATACTAATGAATTCGAAGATTATGATTCCATAAGATGGGTTGATTGTTGTGATTATGTATTTATTCCCATCAATCAATGTATAAGTTTGGAATTGTCCCAGCTAGAAGAAAACTAATCAAGAATCAGACCAAATTATGATCACATATCAAATCTCATACAACTAAGTTCGGTTAACATTTTATGTATTCCTATTAACTATCAAGAATGTAGTATGCTTCATTTATTTAGTGGAATCACATGTTTTGACCTTAATTCTTTGTAGGAAATATTTACATAGTGGTTATTCCTAGGGGTAATGAATAGGGAAATGACTACTCGATGGAAAATTGGTTGGAGGGAAAGAAAACCCATGAATGTCTCATAAATGGACTCCGAGGGAAATGATTTTCCAATTGGGATGATGGTTATTAAAAGAGAATACTAGACACAAGATGAAATGGCATGGAATAAAAAAGGGTATGTATTTGAAGATTATAGATGAGGTCATTTTGTATAGGGTATTCGCATGAATATTGGTAACACTTTTTAGCAAGGGGAGGCATGAAGATGGAAAAATGATATTGATCAAGCTTTTATTAAGCTCTCGATCAAGATTTTAAAGATGATCAAGGGATTAATAAAGTGATCGATCAATATTTATACTTAGGATCGATTGAGGGTTTATTAGACCCTCGATCGAGATACATAGCTCAATTGAGAGTTAAGTAAAACCTTGATCGAGCCCTCGTGTGAAATTACAAATATTTAGAAAAATACATGGGAATTTTACCTCTTATTCCCAACCATGAAGAGTAGAATCTCTATCGATCTTTAAATCTCAATTGAGGTGCTTCACAATAAATTCCAAATCCACATAAGACGAGGGTTCTACACTATTGATAAATGGTTTCATCATGCTCAATTAATCTATCGAATATAAAAGCTCAGTCGATATTTTAAACCCATAGAAAAACCATGTAATGGGTCGCATGTGGCCTATCTCTTGTGACATTGTTATTAAAACCCTTAACTAAGAAGAAGAGTCTCACTGATGCACACCAAATTACCAAGCACCAGTGACCCAACAAGTATTTCCATCCTCCCCCAAATGCGAGGTGGGCATTGAAACTCTTGTGAATCAATTTTTTTATGCATAAAATGATTTTTTTAAATCATTTTAAAAAATTGTAAAAGAAAAATTGGAAGGTTCTTCCTGTTTTTAGTTTAGATTCGTTTAAAAAATGTAATTTTAATTTAAACATTTTGATTCACATTTTTGTCAATTTCATATATGAAAAATTGGAAAAAATATTTATAATTAGTTTATTCAATTGTTGGAAACAAAAACAAAAATCAAAACATCGAGTATCTATTGGAAAGCACAAATGTTGCTAAAATTTGTTCAATCCTTCAATAATTGACGAAGCATTAAAAAAAAAAACTATAACTTGTACGACAATGAACAGAAAATGTGGCCTTAAATTCATACAAATTATTATTATTAAATTTAATTAATATTATTATAATTATAATAATTATTATTTATTTTAATCAATATTATTATAATTTTTATTATTTTAAAAACTATAGGAGATTTGCGGTAAGAATTTTAAGCAAGTTCATCCTCGGGAGAAATAGACTTTTGTTCTTTTGTGCATCGTGGCGTCAAGTATAAATATTGATAAATTATCAAAACCTAAGGTTTTTCTAAGTTTTAGATGGGTTTAAGGTGTATTTTAATTCTTTTTTAATTTTTTAGTTTTCAATTTGATATTATTATTTTTTTTCCTAGAAAAAATTAGTAATTTTATTTCATAAACACAAAATTACATTCGTATATGTATAAAAGGAAAATAAAAATTACCTCATACATTGTCAATAAAAAAAACAACAAAAAGTTATATTTTATATCATCCATGTCTCATACATTGTCAATTGAAAAAAAAAAAAAAAATATTTTGTATCATCCTTGTCAAAACGTTTTACAGTTTTGAACATCCATACCAACAACTAAACATAGAAAATATGACCATAAAATAGGTCACATACTCGAAACATATATCCAAAAATAAAAACATCCCATTGAACCACGTTCAATGAGGCAAATCCTGTTTCATCAAGAAACTGAATGTGCCCACCCGAAACTGTTATGACAGCATGGGAATCACGACCCCCACCAGGCCACCCGCATCCACATTGAACAACTCACATAGTGCCGACTGCAAAGGCCACAGCCTCTAAAGAACGCAGGCACCGCCACTAAGACATTCCTAAGGACCAAAAAATAGGTCTTCGCTCAAGAGTATATCCAGCAATCCAAAGAATCACCCAATATCCAAAGAATCACCCAATGCACCCGCAAAAAGAAGACTGGAAACCCCACCACCCAGATAGGGTAAAAAGAAAATCAAAGCTCAAAATCGAAGTAGAGCTACGAAAACCCGTGAAATATGCATTTCCTCACTAACCGGCGAGAAGAAACCAGACTATTGGTTTTCCACCACCCAGATAGGGTAAAAAGAAAATCAAAGCTCAAAATCGAAGTAGAGCTCGGAAAACCCGTGAAATATGCATTTCCTCACTAACCGGCGAGAAGAAACCAGACTATTGCCAAAACCAATGCAGATCTCAGAATTCCCCGGCCAAGTGAAGTAGCCAAAT
This sequence comes from Pseudotsuga menziesii, assembly GCA_001517045.1. Lineage (NCBI taxonomy): Eukaryota > Viridiplantae > Streptophyta > Pinopsida > Pinales > Pinaceae > Pseudotsuga > Pseudotsuga menziesii. The sequence goes on from LPNX010368342.1 coordinate 285,788, forward strand.
GAAGAAATATCCAAGCTCCACTAATGATAAGAGGACAAACCCCTGTGTATTGAATAAGAAAAGCGACCAATATACCCAGAGACTAGACGGAATGGCGCACGCAGAAAGAACCCACAGAAGCCATGTCCAAAGACTCTCTGTCTATGATCCATTTAGCCGCCACCGCAACCAGGAAGTGCCACAATCCTCGTCCTCTCCATCATTCATCCATGACAGATCAAGATCGAGAGTTGAAGCCCTTGACCCCAGTTCTTGGAGCTCCTTGATCGATCGACCCTCACTTCTTGGGCAATTTGATATTATTCTTATTACCAATTTGTATACAAATTTTTAAAAATGCTTTAATCGAGAATTTTAATTTTTTAAGATACTTAATATTATCATTTTTTTTAAATTTTTAAATTTGAAATTTCTCATTAGTATTAATGTTTCAATAGTTACTCTGGATAATTTTTATTTTATTTTTTATGAATATTATCTATTAAAATTTTCTTTAGGCTTTAAATTTTTTTATATATTTATGAAATAATATTATTGTTATATTAATTATCCTACTCCAATGTTTATTAATTTATTATTATTATTTTTGGTTAATAATATTTCTGTGTGATGTTACTCAATCTTTATGATATTATTATATAAATATTACTATTATCTATTAATATTATGGTTGTTAGCTTTTCCAATGTGCTTTAATAAAGTGCATTTCAAATTATTATAGTGTTAATGTTTTAGTATTGTTATTATTATTTAATATTTTTTTAATATTATTAAGAAGAGGCTATTATATTGTTAAATTTGTTTAAAAAATTTTGTTTAGAAGTTTTTTATATTTATTATCATAGGTTAGAATTTTTCTAATGATGTTATTTAGTATTCATGTTTTTAATTCTTTAGTTAGTTTTTTAATGTCTTGTTTCCATGTTTCTTTGAGTTTTAGGCCATCATTGTAGTTGAAGTTTCTTATGCATTTTTAAATTTGTATGGCTTCTCTAACTTTTATTTTGTCGTAATTTGGGACAATCACTAAGACTTTTGAGTTTTCTAGACAAATGTGATGTTTTGTGTTGTGAGAGTGTTCTGCTATGGCTCAGTTTTTTATTCTTTCATGTCGAATATCTATGCTGTGTTCTTTTAACCTAGTTGTGATTGACCTTCTAGTCTCACCTATGTAGGCTTCGGTGGAGAAGCAAGGTGTGTTGTAGACAATTTTGTAGTGCTTCAGATCAATAGGATCTTTGGATTTGTTGAGCATAGTTCTTAATGAGTTTGGAGGGGAAAATGGCACCCTTATGTTTTTCTTCCTTAGGACGTTAGCAATTTTGTTTGTTGTTCCTTGGATATAAGGAAAGGTGATTTTTAGAATAGTTGTATCTTTCTCTTTGGTTTTGTTTCTTTTTCTTTTCGCGCTTTGGAAAATTTAATTAATTTGTTTTCCATTATATCCATTTTTCATGAGGGATGTCTGAAGGTGTTCCAACTCTTTCTTTATGTGATCTGTATCTAAAACTCTCCATGCGCGTGTTGCTAAGGTGTTTATTATTCCAATCTTCTTGGATAGATGATGGTGTGATTCAACATGAAGGTATCTATCTATATGCATTTTCTTTCTATATACTTGGTGAGAAAGAGAGCCATTAGGGTTCTTTGTGATGAGTACATCCAAGAATGGAAGGGATTTCTCCTCCTCTTTTGTCCGAAGTGAATTTTATACTATCACATTGATTGTTTATATGGCTTTGGAACTCCTCTAGCTTATCTTCTCTATGTGTCCAATTTCTAAATACATCATCCACAAGTTTGAGCCACCATTTTTGTTTGTGTGGAAATGAAATTTTTTTTTTCTTCAAAACATTCCATGAAAAGATTTATATATTTTTTTTATTATTAAATTTAATTAATATAATATTATAATTTTATATAATATGTTAATCAAGTTATTATATTAGTTTATTATAATTTATAAAATAATTATACGGTATTAATTAATTTTAATTTATATTAAGTGAATGAGAGAGATTGGAAAAGGAGGGACAGAGGGAGAGGGAGATGGGGTGTTACATGTACAGACACACTAGGGTGAGTAGAGGTTGAAAATGTTAGTGAGGGAGAGTGATCAACATGAATCTATGCAGGGGGGGGAGAGAGGGGGATCAAGTGAGAGAGAGAGAGAGAGAGAGAGAGAGAGAGAGAGAGAGAGAGAGAGAGAGGAACAAATATAAATATTGAGGGGGGAAAGGTTCGAGAAAGAGGGAATCCAAGGAAGGATGATATGATGACATTTATGATTTAAATTGAATATTTCATCCATAGAATTCTCTTGAGAGAGGTCATCAATCAACATGATGATTAATGTAGTTGATAGTTTGTTGGAGATCCATAAGAAGTTGGGGCCACTCAATAACATCTGGAATATTGCTTGCAAAAGGAGGAGGGACTGGGTATTAGGTCCTAACAAATGGGAGAACGTTAAAACTAAGACAGAGGAAGTGGATGATAAGGTAATTTTGTTTGACATCCCTCTTGGTTGCTCTCCTGGAAAACTGCTTAGACTTCAGTAGATTAGACTTGAGGTTATTGCACCTCACATATATGATAGGTTTGTTGGATCTTGGGGCCAATTCCTCCACGATGACCAAGGCTCATTTTAATTTTCTAAACATATATAATGATTGTGTCCTAGATATGAATCCTAATTACACAAGTATGCCGTCATATTTATATGGTGTTAGACATGGACAAATTTATAACTTTCCAAGGGATTGAATGGATCTTGTTACCACGCCACCCCCTCCTCAATTGATTTCATCCATTAGATGAAGTGTTTTCTGATATGAAAATGTCACCAAGACATCGTAACTCATAGTGGAGACATGTGATCTATTGGAAGGATCCATGTGCATTGCATTGGGTAGTTTCTTAGTTTCCATCTGTGAGGAGAGGTCCAGACTACCACCTGACCCATAATTCATGAGTTATAAAGGATCGATGAGTCAATCGTGCAAAAGATTAAACATGAGGAGTTTCTCTTGTATGCTATTAGTGACTAATAGTTCTACTATCGACTATATGGGAGATGTTGACCACCATCGAGAGTGTAGGTATATTTATATATTTTAGTTTTTTCATTGCACATCATTAACATTTTCATATTTCATATAGACATACATCTAAAAGAATAATATTTTTTTTTTGCTTCTCTATTCAAAGGACCATCTTTATGGATGTACTTAATTCTAATTCGCAAACACTCGGCCATCCTTTTTTTCCCCAATAATGACCATGTGGTACATACACTAGTTCCTTCATCCTAACTTCATAAATTACATAGATGCATATAATTGCAATTATTTTATCATGAATTTTATTATGTCACTTAGTTAAATTGTACAATAAAACTATAAAGGGAATATAGAGGAGAAACATTCGCAGTATCCGTCATGTTCTGACGATGAGTGGCATGTCGATAAGGTGTTATTATTTATGTTTATTTGAATTTGTAGAACTCAAGTTAGTGTTTAATTCCTGTGAGTTCACTTATGTTTCATTTATCAATTACATACATGATGTAAAAATACACAAAGTGTTGTACAACACGGTGTTGAGAATTCCATCATGCTCACAGATGAGTGGGAGGCCATGACTCGGCATCATGAGGGTGAGGTTTCGTCTACTCAGCGAAGTCTTGTAGATGCCACAAAACATGATTTGGACAACCTCTGCTTGGAATCAATTCACGTAAGTTGATCCATACAATTAAATCTTTAACGTTATGTCATATTCTAAATTTATCATCTTCTAAATTGCAAGAATTAAAATCTAACTAACTTAAATAGAGTTTGGATTTTAATTTTGTAGTTTGCATCTATTGAAGATATTTTTCATCACATGTTAGTGTAGTTCTCGAACCAGAGGTCTAGTGCAAATAATACCAATGGTGGGAATGGCCACATGACTCATCATTGGGATTAGGCTATGAGACTTGTTCATCTGTTGCAACACTTATATATATATATATATATATATTTTATGAACTTGAGTCTTTGGACGTTTTGATATCGTATTTTTTTTCATGGATATATATGACATATATGCCGACATGGGTTATTTATGTTATCTTTATGTTTATGCAGATGTATATGCATGTTAACTTTATCTTATGTTTATATCGGCGAGGTAATACATTCTAGGTGTATGTTTTGGATGATGAGCGTATATATATATATATATATTATGTTCATGTATGTTGTTTTATTTGATGTCCATGTTTATGTTGACGATCATATAATTTATAGTTTCATAGATAGAATTTATGTTTTACCAATAGAAGTTACAATTTTATCTCATGTTCATGTTATTTATCTCGTTTCCATTTGCAATTTAAAATCCACGACGTTCAATTATAATTTAATATTTACAATATACAACGCCAAAATTCACAATTACTCTTTACAAAAGTTTGCAATTACCAATTAGAAAAGAATTATTTATAGCCATTTAATTTTACAAAAAATACATAGGAATAATTCAATATTTATAGTCTACAACCATAAAAATCACCCTTACTCTTTACAAAACATTATAGTTACCATTTAATTTTGCAAACAATACATAGGAACAAAAAACTTGAAAAATCCAATTTCATCATTTCATACATACATACATAAATACTTCTAATCATATTGTACATACATACATTATACACACATACATAAATTTTATGATTATAAATTTAATATAAAAAAATGCTCATAGAAAACAACCCAAATAAAAATAAAATATTGTTATTTGCATTTCCTTTTCTTTTTGCAACACAAAGCATTATTGAATAATACAAATGTTTAGTGTTATTGCTATAAGTTTTATTTCATCAAATAATATTTGCAAATAAAATTATATGTTACATGCATATAAGTTGATATTTACATAGTATTAATTAAAATTCATTAATGATAAAATTGTTTATATTTAATTTTAAAATGAATTAAATTTCTTACCATTTAATACTAAAATTAATTTTATTTGAAAAAATATATTAAAACACTTCTTAGTAGGTAAATCCAACTTGGTATATGGGGAGGCCGTACCTAGAAATAAGCACTTAAATCCGTGCTGAATACTAAAATTACTTTTCAATTACTACTTTGTGATTGAAGCTCTTCATATGGAAGATAGATTGGATGAAGTTCAACAAATTTTGAAATAGAAAAGGAAACTCACTGATGCACCTTATTCCTTGGAATATAGGGATTACATATTTGCACTCATTTTAGCTTGAAAAATTAAAGAGGCGTATAAGATGGCACAATTAATTAGAAGTGTTGGTTTTCGTCTTGAGAAAAATGTTTATAATGTATTCATTGGGTCATTTTCTAGAGTTTATCCTAAAGCTGCATTATCACTCTATCATCCAATGCTAGCTTCCAATTAGTCACCGATAAGTCTCACTCTCCTTGAATTAGTTTAGGGTGTTTGTAATCTTGGTAAACAAAAAGATATTTTGGAAATTTTTCAAGAGTTTTCACAAAAGGGGATTGTAATAAACATACCCACTTACAATTTCATAATTTTTTCTGCTCTTTAAGATTGATAAAGTAAAGAAAAGTTACAAACTTTTGGAAATGATGAGGAAAAATAAACAAAGTCTTGATGGTGAAGAATATAACACAATAATGGATGCATGTTGTAAAGTTGATTTGTTGCATCTATCTATAAGTATTTGGGATGATATATCTAGGGAAGGTTTCCATCCAAATGTCCAAACATATAATATTCCTATTTTAAAGTTTTTGAAGATTGGTGAGATGGAGGAGGTTGTAAGTATTTTTAAAATCATATTGCATAGGGTGTACCTATGGCTACACTCACCTAAAGGTCTTTAGTTGATGCACTGAAAAAAGAAAACAAACTAGATGAGTCTTATAATATTAATGATGATTTCATGAAGACTAGATTGGAACCACATGCAACTACCCCAAATAAGTAAGAGATTCTTTATCTAGAGGGGTGACCAAAATAAAATATTGGACATTGTTTGAAGTATATGTCAGGTGAACAGTTTTTAGTTGTTGTGGTCAAGGGTTAGTTGTGAATTAGTGGTTATGTTTTCAAACAGTTTAATGATAATTCATGAGAAATCCCAATATATATCTCGCTAAAAAATATGGAATTCTCTGACATCGATGAGGATAGCTTTCATACCATTTAGCTAGTTGTGGTTATTGTTAAGATGACTCAGATACAAGAAAATTTTTCATTGTGAGAGGATGTAGTGGTTATCCAATCATTGATTTTTCATGTGATAATTGACTCGACATTGGATATGATGGGTAAGGTTTCAATATTTTGGGTACATTAATAACAATGGTGTGGAAACCTTTGTTTTTAATATAATTTTCTTGAAATAATTATTTCAAGTGGGAAATTAAAATGGGTGTTGATCACATTGAAGGAATGAAATTACCATTAAAATTACTTGGGTGGCAAGGTTAATATCATGTCATTTCTATCTTGGTGAAACCGGTGCAGTCTATATGGTCATTGATGTATTTAGTCTCCCCACATGGACCTTTAAGAAGAATATTAGAATGAAACTATATTGATTGTCATGTTCATAGAATATTTAAGTTCAAATGAATAGAGTTTATAGAAGAGGTTACTCTATGTATGTTTTACTATCACCATATTACAAAAGTACATGTGCACATTTTCCCCATCGAAAATAGTTTCTATTGCGACACTTATGTGTTTCTATAGCGACGAACATGACCCATTTTTTTGTGGAAACACTTTCATCGATGTAGCAGCAATTTCCATAGTTCATCTCTATAGTGACACAAAAGACATGAAACGTGGGTTGTTTAAAAAATCAAACTGTGTCACTATAGTGGCACTTCCTCGTCGCTATAGCAACAATTCCGTCATCGCTATAGCAACACTTGGTTGTCATGGTAGTGGCGTAGGTACATGTTAACATATGTTTATACTAGTGATGCATTGTCATTGTAGCAACACTTCGATTGTCTCTATAGAAATACTTGGTTGCCACTGTAGCGACAGAGGAACATGTTAAAATATGCTTATACCAACAATGCATCGTTGCTGTAGCGACAAGGTTCTTTCATTGTAGTGACTTCCATTTGTGCAACTCAATGATAGGCTTGCTATACTAGCAATGAAAATTCTATGGCTAGTATAGAAAGCCCGTCAGAGAGTTGCACAAATGGTCATTGCAGAGATGTTAATTTTATATAATAAAAAAATGATGTTTAAAGAATGCCCTTGCTACATCGAGGTCATCATATTCATCAACATTTGTAAAAAATATAAAGAATTCATACTCCTTTTTCAAGAATTTATTCTCTCAAGCGAAGTCTCACATTGGTCTACCAACTCTTGGATTTTTGTCCCTGTAGTTTTTTTCACTTTGATCTAAACTCTTTCCTCGCTTAGGTATATTCCTCTCTCCTTTCTCTATTTACTTCTAAAAGGACTAGGAGGAAGATTCTTGTAACAAAAACCTTGTTTCCATGTCATAATACTCCACAACTTTGTCTCACAATAGATCTGATGAAGAAGATCAACTTGGGTAAATAAGACAAAAGAAACATTGATGGTGATGCATATGATATGAGCCTTAAGTGATAACTGGGGTCAATCTTGGAATGCAGTACTGTTCTCTGTGTAAGCATTGATAAGTGTAGGGGTCTTAGTCTTATTTTTCATAGCTATAATGTATTAGTGGAATCCCTCCTAGAGTTCTGATTGGAACACTCTTCTAGTAATATCCTAAATTAATTCAATAGTAAACTCTTGCAAATCACCTGTAGGATGTGGTTGTTGATGATGTTGTTTAGTTTGGGAAAGTTGGTCTTTATTTCATAGATTCTTGCAAAATTTGTGGTGGGTTATTAATAATCCATGAAGATATTGTTTACCGTATCCAATTTGGCATGAGTATTTCCTTACAAATTGGTTTAAAGTAGTTCCAAAGGGACCCATAGAAAATGGGCTCTAAGGTTCTAAGTTAAAAGAGATGCAGAGTATGGAAACATTCATATCTTTGTAGGATTTGCCAATAGACAAATTTTTGAATAAGGTGGGTACAAACTACAGACATATTACATAATTATTGGTTGTGTTAGTGTAAATGAAGAAAGGGAGGAATTATAAAGTAAGGCCCCATCTTCAAACATCATCAAGAAAAATTCTAGGCATTGGACAAGAATTCTAGGTTATTTTGAGGTTTAATCCACCCTCAATCAGAAACCATTTTGATTTTATGGGAATTTTGTTGTAATCTCATGGACCACAAAGGGTTACCAATAATACACATTAAATCCATACAGACATATCAGAGACTAGAGACAAGAACACAAATGTGGAATACCTAATTATATTAAAGTGAAAGGGTCCATACAAAACACAGAACTAAACCAAGTTCTCATCTTGCTCAACAGCCTAATATATATGATTTACAAACAGTTACAAATAACTACTTGTCGGTTCAGTCAATCAAAATGACCTTATGTGGCCGATCTAATATCTAATTAGTCGGTTGATCAACTTAGTCGGCTTACTGACTAGCTCCTCCAACATCTCCCCCACGAACAAAACTGTTTTTTGTCTCGAAGAAACAAGGGAGGTACTCAAAAATTCTTTTCCTGTCTAAAGTAGTTATTTCTTTGTTTGTCTTTTATGGTCTATGAAGTCGAGTAGTTGGTCATTTTTGTATACAGACTTCACAATTGCTTCTGCTGTCATGACCAGTTGATGTTGGAATTCTGTCCAATTTTGTAGTACTTTCTAGATGTCGATGGTTAGTGTTGTAGGGATTGATAGGGTCGACATCTTCTCTTGAATGGAAAGATCTACTATCCTTTCCATGTCGAGACCTATAAACTGGTCTTTCTCTTCAGCTATCTCTAGAAGCCTTTTCATCTATGGGCAGATGGTGTCTAATTTGTCCAAGCTTGGGAGTGCCTGCTGTACCCACTGGTGTGCTTATCACTCGAGCTTCTATAGTTTGGTTGTTTCGAGCACGATTTGATCTTCGATAGTGCTTCTCAATTCTTCTTCTGTGCTCTTTCTTTTCTCCAGTGCTTGAATTTCTTGTCGAGTTTGTCGAGTCTATTGGAAAACGTGCCCATAATAAGCAGGCCAGTCTCGTAGTACCCCTTCTGTTATGACAGACTCCTCTATGTGATCTTGAAGCACTTTGTAAGCTTATGAGAAAGATGTGTGCTACTGCATCAGTAGTCTAGTTGTTTCTTCTTTTTGTTCTTCTCTTGTGTTTTGCATCTGTACATGTAGGGTCGACGCCATGCTTTCAAATAGCTAATAGGGATTTTCAAGTGGCTTGTCAGTGTCGACCTCCATTGGTCCTAGTATCACAGATTGTGCTAGGTTTCTGAATTTTATTAGGAACTTGACTTGTTCCTTCTCAGTGTCGTTGAGCTCCTTTCATGTAGTCTGGATTCTTGTTTTTTTTTTGATGGCCAGAGTTTCCAAGAGTTGTCCCAACTCTCCATCCTTCAACTTTGTTGTGTCGACTATAGTGGTTGACCTAAGTTGGATAATGTGGACCATTGCCACTTGTGATTCTTTTTGGTGGTCCTTCTTCTTTCTATCTATCTTCCTCGTATGCCTATGTTGTTATTCTTACTGTTGTACTTGTGCATCTGTAAGGTTTAGAATTTCTGGTGGTTGATTTTCTGGTAGTGGATTGTATGGTTGTTGGTATGCAATGGTTGGTGGAACTTCTAGTTGGTTCTCTGGGATGAGTTCTGCAGTTGGGTGTCTATCTGGTGGATTTTGTAGGGTTCAGATACAGATGTTGCTGGTACTGATGGTTCAGGTGCAGGTTCTGGGTTAGGGGGTGGTGGTGGTGATGGTGAATGGTCGGCTGTGATTGGTGTGGTGGGGATGTGGTCAGGTGTTGGGTCCTCAATTTGTGGGGACGAACCCTCTGGGATGTCGAAGAACAGGCCATCGATTTCTTGGTTGATTTCTTCAATGTTCTCTTCTTCCCCATTTCTTGATGGTTAGTTGGCTAGTGGAGGGGGTGCGATGTCGGTTGGGGTAAAGGATAAGGTTCGAATTGTGATAACTTTAGCTGTCTTATCGGGGTTCCTCACAAATGTTGATTTCAAAACTTCCACAGACCTTGGCTTCTGGGATATTTGGCCAGGTTGTGAAGGAACAACCTGTCTTGATCCACTAGCTTCGAATAGAGGGAACTTGGTGGTGATGTTTTGTACAGAGGTAAGTAACTCAGGAAGTTTTTCAATGTAGGCTTGGAAATATCTGTCTTGGTCAAACCTGCCCTTTAATGTTTCTAGCATAACATTTTTGCATATGTTGACTAAGCTTATGGAGGGGAGGTTTATAATTCATTCCTGTGTGATTTGGGTCGGATATGGTGGTGGAGGTGTAGATACTAAGTCGACAATATTTCTGGCCATCGAGGTGTTTGTACTTTTTGGATTTTTTGGTCGACCTTGTCGTGCTCCTGCTTCGACAAATTTTTGGAACTATGTCTCAACCGAAACTTTGTTTGCTACAGTGTCTTCTATAATGTCAATAATGGTAGCTAGCAGTTCCTCTTCATCCTCTGAGTCTAAAAGGATAAGCTTGCGCTTCCCCTTCCCTTTTGTCTCAGTTGCTTTTTTCCTTGCTGTTGTTATTTCCTTTGCTAGATTTTTTATTTTTCCTTGGTTATGTCATAATCAGGGTTGTCAGACTCAATATCTCCCAATTTGTCCCCTTCCTCCTATTGTTGTGATGGACTAACACTTTCTCAGCTGGAATGGCTACCTGTTGTTCTGTCTGTGTACCTTCCCTTTGGGATGTCCATTGTATGACTGTGATTTGAAGTCGGCTGGTATCCTCTGGTGGTGTTTCCTCTGACACGAAGGTGCTGATGTGTAGTCAGATTTCATAATATTCTTCCTTTTCTTGATCTGTTAAAGGTTCTTCTATCGCTACGGTTGATTCCTTGGCTTTTGCTAGTATCGACAGTTTTGTGCCAGACTTCGAGCTAGTTCGCAAAAGATCTCTTCGACTGTTGGATAGTATTAGAGAGTCTTTTCTTTTGCCTTTGGACCCTGCATATACCAAAACATAGTATGGTCAAGTTCCAGTTGTATGTGTGTGGTTTTTGGCAGACTTCATCGGATCTTTTGGGGCACCCTCCATCTAGTCGTCTAAAGTTTGAGTTGTTGGAACTAGTTTTTCAACAGTACTTTTCTGTTTGACAATTCCTTCAGTGTTCTAGTCTGGGAAAATTGTTTGAACCTCCACATATGGAATTTTCACGGGGACTTTACTTAGTGAACATCTCACATAGCAGGTGCGATCGTGGGATATTAAATAATTCCCTTAATTTCTAGAGATATTGACCCAAACCCTTTTTGTTGAAACCCCCTCCCAATACTTAAAACCTCCTCCCCGTCCCCTTTTATACCTCAATCCTTATAAACCACCCTACCCACCCCCACCTTAAACCCCTCATCCCCCCAATACCTACAATACATTGGTTTAATTTTTAATAATTTTAAAACCCACAATATGAACTAACGTGATAGGATATTGGTCAACAAGTGAAGCCCCCATGGCAATTTTGTGGGTTCTTGGAACAACTTGTCCCAGACTGGGCACAAGTAGTACATTACTATCCATCTTATCAGAGACGGGAACCTTATGATCCCTCCCGACTCCTGACATTTCTCACAGATTCCCTTGAGCATGTCAACGACATACTGAGCCCATCTGTATACTTTTCCTGTGTCGATAATCGTGTCTACTTCCTCTAGTATATCCAGTTTCAGGTCGCTTCCTTGACCTATGGGTGTAAGCCCTGTTTCTATGATTTTATCCACAATTTGTGGCGCTCGGGCTTGTATCTGGCTAATAATTAGTCCTTTTGAATTCCTTCCTAATGGTGTTCCAGCTAGTCGCTCTATCGGCCCTTAATTTATGCCGACTGGTACTAGGTCACCTTGGTTAGATAGACCTGTCAGTTTACATATTACTTCACCAGAGATATCGACTGGTCTGTTGAAGTAGAATCTTCCATTCTTGTACCGACTGATAATGAACTTCACTAACGTTTCTTTTGTTCCTCCAAAACTTTCCCTGAACGGTGTGTTCATGTAGTTCATGATAGAGCTGTGGTTTATCTTCTCTGCTACTTGGGTTGGTTTCTTGTCGACATAGGCCCATTCCTTGATATTGGCCCATGTTTTCTCCCATGAGGTCTCTTAGACCTTGGCATTCTTTATGTTTCTTAACCTCCTCATTAATTGGGTTTCAGCAAATTGTAGTTCTGTTGTCTTTGCTATGGATCTGGTTTGTTTTGGTGCCATTTTGTCGATTCTTTGTTTGAATTTACTTAGGGATTCTCGATTCTCAATTTTATGTTTTCTAAATTGCTCTCTCTGTTTAAAATACTGTAAATGATCATTTTCCCTAGTTTTCTTTTCAAATATTTTTGTGATGATGGACACCAGGAAGCACTGTTGGACTGGTTTCTTCTGCATTTTTTGAATGGTCCAGAAACCTCTTGCTTGTATTTTGTTGTTCTCCACTTCCCAATCATATGATTATGTGTCTAAATTGTATCCTATTGAATATTGATTACCCAAGTGAAGTTCACCATAGACATTGGGTTCTGTGTAGTCTTCATTGTTTTGTATCTGATATAATTGTCGGATGTCGAATTTTTCATCAATAGTTTTTATCCAAGGTTCTCTTTGGGATGGATGGATAGGTACTATGACTTTTTGTCCATTCTGTTTTAGTTTTATCCTTTCCTTGTCTAAGAATATCGATGCTTTCATTTTTCTTCCACAAGGTTGACCTACTAACGCTGGGAGGAAACTGGATCCTTCCTTAGGGTCAATAATTTCAAAGTCAACTTTAGTCGATATTCCGTTTATCGTCGTGTCGACATTTCTCCAAACACCGATAGGTTCAATTAGACCTTGGTCGACTAATTTCAGGTATATTCCTGACTCGTATAGTCGAGGTCTACCCAACTTTTCCCAAGTGTTGCGAGTAATAATGTTTACTTGTGACCCAAATTCGACCACAACTTGTTGCACATGTTATCCTTCAATTTCTAGGTCAACAAGTGGGTGAGCATCACTTTTGTCCTTCTAGTTTAGACTGCAGATATTTTTTGTTTCTTTTTCTGTATTATTGTTTTGTTTTATTTTATACAATAAGTCAATTAATTGAGACACCATTTTATAATTTTTTACTAATCATATTAATTATTTAACTGTGCTCTGTCGATTATCATCTTATTCTTCTTGTCAAGCAAATTCTTTAAATATATTCGTTGCATCTTTACACAATTGTTTTTGTTTCGCTGGGTTAGGATAATCATTCTTTTCTTTTATTTTGCTTATCCGTGGATTATCACTCCCAATTTTTGTCCCTTGTCTAGTTACTATATGCAGATTATTTGTATTGATTATATCATGTTTTTGAATGCATGGCAAGGCACTAACATTTTTCTTTTTATTTATTTTATCAAACAAAGTAGGGAAATCCTCTAATGAGTGATCCCCTACTCCACAGCTAGTACATAATTTTAAATTAGTTATGTCCTTGTATGGACACTCTGTATATCAGTGACCTTCTTTGTAGCACATGAAACATTGGATGGGCCGACATGGTCGGTTGTCGCGATTCCCAGAGAATCGACCTCGACCTTCATATCATCCACGTCGGTTGTCGAACTGGCACTCATATCGACAACCCTCATACCTTTGATTATTCTATTCATTTTGAGAATTGTTTCGTTGATCATTGTTCTATGCGATTGCGTTTGTATGGTAGACTACCTAGTAGTTTTGTCGATTTTTTAAGTTTAGGTGATAGTCGACCGTGGCGTGAATTTTCACTTCACAGATAGCACACCAAGATGCTTTACCATTTTTCATGTTATAAGGGAAATATTTTGTTTTTTGTTCTCCATGTTCTTGGCAGATGTCGCAGAAGCACTTTGTCTGCACAAATCGAACGTCATGTTGGTTGATGTCTTGTCGACAATTATCTTTTGAATGTCTGGTCATTGAGCATTTCATGCACCAGACATCGTGACTCTTAAGGTTTAGCTCTTTTAATGATTTATACATGATTTCGAGTTGTTCTTCCAGTCTAGTATCCATGGGATATGCCAAGAATTCTTCGTCCATCTCCGCTTGTAGGGATTTAGTAAGTGCATCTATGTATGTTTTGAATGTCTCCAGGCTTATGTTCCACCAAATTTTCTATAATAGACCTGCAAGGAACCACTGAATTACTATTTTCTCATAAATTACATAATCCAATTGGCTGAGGAGGTATTTCCATTGTTTCTTGTAGTCGTGGATAGATTCTGCTGGCTTTTGTAATGTTGTTTTCAATTTTTTAGCTGCCAGATGTTTTGCATCTGTAGTTTTAAAGAATGAAAAAAGTGCACTTTCATTTCTTCTTTGGATTCTTGAGGGGTTCTTTTAGTAAAGGTCATGTACCACATTAGTGCTATTTTCCTCAACACACCATCGAACTGCGCCATCTGTCTATCTTCATATGTGATCGGATTTTCCTCCCATGTCGACTCACAAATGAACCAATGTCATATAGGATCTTTGTTGCCCTCATATAGAGGGATATGCGTTGATCCGTGACCCATGTCAGATTCGCTGTCACTATATTCTTCAGGAGGTGGCAGTGGTGGGGGTGGTGGTGGTGGTAGTGGGATGTTTTTCTTATTTCTTTGTGTGTAACTATTTTAGACGGAACTCTCGTTCTCTCCGGTTTTTTTGTTTGTTGTTTCTTCTTCGACAAGCAGTCGGTTGGGGTCTACTTCTCCTATTGATGTCCAACTACAATTATTTGTCTGCAGGTCCGACTGTTCTGTATTATCCAAAGCTGTATTTGGCAGGGGTGGTGCTCCTTCATGTGTCGGGTAAAGTAAGTGGATACTTTGGTTGGAAGGGTATGCCTAAAGCTTCACCCAATTTCCTTCCTCTTGTCAATGGATCACTAAATGATTATCATCATTTATTTCATCGTCTAGTTGGCTCCATGTACCAAACTCACGAGCTCTTAGTCTTAAATCTTCTTCAATAATGGCTTGCATCTTGGTACTTGGATATATTGGAGATATAGGTCTTACCTCTTGCGGAACTCCTATTTGGAGAGCTTCTCGCTGCTCTATCCACAAGTCTTCTTCCATGGCTGATGCCTCTTCATCCATGCCTTCTTCCTATCGGTCATGCCCCGACTCTAGCAGATTTCTCTCTTGTTCTGTCACCCTAGTACTCATTCCTCTTTGCAGTGCTATAGTTATTTCTCTTCTTTTTCCCTTCTTTTCAGCCTCTTCTCTCTCTCTATTTTCTGTAAATCCACCGTAATTTTATGTGTCACTATCCATTCGATTTCCTTTTTAGGTTGACTTTTCATCGTTGGTGATGGTATCTCTTTTTTAGTCGACTAGAATCCTGTTCACTTTACCCCAACATATGACTAGCTACTCCCCCATGGCCTACCCAACACTTTAGAAAGCTTAGATAGTTCTATTTACTTGCTTAGGAAATATTCCCGCTTCCTTTGTTTTTTTTCCCAGTTAGAATTTTGTAGTGGTTCGTGTAGTGATGGATGAGGTTCGACGATATGACCCACTCCTTTTTCTATCAGGAATTTGAACAGCAAGGTCAGTAAGGAGCATAGGAATTGCTTGGTAAGGTCTGTATAGAATTTATTCTAAATGGTTTCTACCAAATTTCTTTCTTCTATAGCTTGCTTCTCACATAATTTGTTGATGATTTTTTCAAACCACTCCGACAGGTGTGTTCTTCCCCCTCAAATTAGTTTCTCTAGCAGTTGTTGGTCCTTAGCCACTTCCATGTTTTTCATCCATAATTTTTTTCAATAGTGTTGGGCCCAGAAATGGCCCCTTTTGACCACCCTTAATTACCTCTTTTTGTCCTATCCTACCCCATTGAGAATGCCAAATAATTTTTTTACCCCCACTCTACTCTTCAAACCACCAAGGTATGATTGGTCATTGTTTTATTTTATTAGTACTTATGACTGTGATAATTGAGGCTTCATATCTCTCAATACGCTAACATATGATGGTTTATAAAGGTATTTTGAGATATATGTATTGCAGGAAGATCGAGCTAAACATGCTATGAAAAGGATGGGAATTCATCGCTCAAGTTGATCACCATCCATCCTACCATTTCCCAAGGAATGCGGTCCCAGTGTGTTATCCCAGGCAAAGTTGTACAAAGATATTTGTAATAGAATGCATTAGGCTTGGAGGTCAACAGTGCATTGTTGCTTTTGTATAGCTATGATCTGAAGATATTGTCACTCCTGGGGTGATTAACAGTTTCCCTATATTTCCTATCTTTCATCTTTCCATGTTTGTAATAGTTGTTGTCATTTAAGGCACCTGAAGATCAGAGATCTTCATGGATACCCCATAATAGGGATAGGATGTTATGATTTACATTGTATAAATATGGAGAACTGTTGCGAACCAGAGGGTTGTTGAACAGATAATCAATTCATTGTAGTAGTTGTAAGGAGGAATTGTGTAATCGATCTGTCTTTTAATACAAGGAGTTACTTCAGATCTAAGGGATTTTATGTGTGTTCATCCAGCATCTCTGTGTGAAGGCTAGGCCCTCCTTCCACATAGATAGCTGAGTTAAATTAGGCATTTCAATTACTTTGTTGTCTAATGTTATGTTAATCTTATTTCCTTCTAGGAAGCTGTAACAAGTTGTGGATTTACAGTTTGTTTTTGATTGCATCTCTTGGATTCCTGTAGTGGCATGGTGTGACAGTCGACTAATTAGGTAATTATTTCTTATGCACTTTGTGTGGTAACTATAATAGCTCTGTTCATCCTTAGATCTTTTAGTTGTTTTTTCCATGAATTCTTGCAGCTTGTCTCTTATTTTTATGATTGCAGAATTTCATTCCTATTTTTCAAATTCATAGAACAACTGAACTCAATTTCTGTGTTTTGAATTTCTAGATTAATATTCAATTTATGTCTTTGTATTTATAGGATAATCAGATTAGATAGTTGGGTTAATCATTAAATTGTTTGAAACAGAATTTCCCTTTATCTGCAATTATAATCTAGAAGTGATTTTCATCTTTCCATTCTTAGATCAAGAACAACATAAGGTAATTGTGATTGCATTCCTTAGAAGGTAACTAGATTAAGTAGATTCCTTGGGTGAGCATAGCTGAACAGAGGATAGGATTGTTAAATTATAGTAATTATGTGTTTAAGCATATATTGTGCATGTTATCCTTGAAATATAAGACTTCTTTGGGTTGACAATAAATATTGCACACTCTGTATGTTAGTTGTAATTAGATTGCATATTGGGTTCCCAACATTTTGGCACCGTTGTTGGGGAGCATAAAAATTAAACACCATCATTAGTTGCATCCTATAATTTTTTCTATTCAGTCTCTTTTATTTTTTTTTGTAATGATTTCGGTTGCATGAATACAAGAAGGGTAAAGCGTGATCATATTTCGACTCCCAAAACCCCACAAAATACTAATAGTGTAGGTGGTAGAGGTCGTGGTCGAGGTCCACAATTGGGCAGAAGGACATTCATTGACGATCTTGTTGACGAAACTGATTTATCCACTAGGGCTTGTCATCAGGAAACACCTATCAGAAGAATCCCTACTGATCCTGGGGCTCCAACATCAGGGTCCACAGTGGAGAACACACGAGCAGCCACGGCATCCTGAAATATCCTTGCAGAAGAAGACATAGTTGGTACAACCGACTCTACTGGTAGAATCCCAATTTACCACATTTATGGGAAGGTTGTAACTAAAGAAGAGTGGACACAGTTCCACCAGAATATTGTTGATCAGTGGAAGAATGAAGAGAAGAATGAGGAGAGGAACGAAGAAAAGAATGAAGAGAGGAACAAAGAGAAGAACGAGGAAAGGAAAGAAGAAAAGAATGAAGAGAGGAACGAAGAGGAGAAAAAAAAAGAAGGAATGAGTAATAGACATGAATCTGATGAGGAAGAGGCAATGGGGGAAAACCATCATCATGAAGATCATTCCTTGCCTGAAGGAACGGTGGCTACACTTCACTTCCCAATTTAGCAGCCTGAAGGAACAACCCCTATGAAAAATATATCACCATCAGTGTTGCCTCACTTCCATGGAAAAGAGGCAGAGGAACCAGATGAATTTATTTTTGAGTTTGATATCCTCTATCACAACTACGAATACGTCACCGATGCATAGAAGCTGAAGCTCTTCCCTACCACTCTGAAGGACAATGCATTACGCTAGTTCATGAGCCTAGGATGTGGAACTGTCACTAATTGGGACAGGATGAAATAGGTGTTCTTGGAGAAATATCAGGAATATTGCAACACCAAGGACAAAAGAGAAGAATTGTTCAAAATGGTGTAGAAGGAAGATGAAATTCTGGAATATTTTGTAGAGAGGCTCTTATACAATGTGCAAAGAGCTGGACAGATGAACATGGGGTTAGATGTGCTCAAGATAATCCTACTTCATGGGATTAGGGATGATTTCCTAGATATGTTAAACCTGTTAGGAAAGGGGGATATCTCCAAGGAGTCTTTCAAAAATATTGTGGAATTATGCAAAAGGTACTCCAGGGGATCTTCCAGGAATAACAAGCGGGACAAACAGGATAAGCTAGAACGTGATGTCTTCGACAGAACTCAAAATTAATCTAATGGAGGAGCCACCTGTGCAGAGATAGGAAAACTCCTTGAAAAGTTAAAAATAGAAATGATGAACTCTATCTCCTCAAAAATCGACGTCCTGAGGGCAAAGCAAAAACAAGAAGTAGAGGACCTCACACTAGGTGTGTTCTACCCTTGGTGTAGAAAGAACCACCCTCTGAAGGAGTGCCCTCTTGATAAGGTAGAAGTGTGTCAGTTGTGCGAGCTGAACCACGAAACAAAAGAATGCCCCTCACTTCCCCAAGTGAAGGATATTCTGCAGGCATCAGCTCCATAGGTGGAACCGACCTACTTCATTGCACAAAAGAAACCTTGGCAACCTCGAAACCAACGTATGACCCCGGACCTGTTTCCATTTTTGAATAATATGAGTAATTGGAATAATACGCAAAATTTGAATACACAATTCCCTTCATATTATTCTCAGTGGAACCCTTCTCAACCTTAAATGCAAAATTATAACTCATGGAATTCCTGGACACAACCACCACACCAACCAACTTCTTGGTCTCCTGGATGGAAGAATTTCCATCCAGGGGACCAGTTTCCTCAACAACCTCCACATCAATAGTAGCCATACCCTCCTCGATATTCTCAATATCCTCAATATCCTCAATACCCTCATCAGCAGTCGCAGCTGCAGTTGCAGAACAATTCTGCCCCTAATATATCGATACGACCTCAGCTACCTGCTCAACCTAATCCTAACCCAAACAATAAAATAGTCCATCAATTTGAGACTGTCAACATGCTTTCCTACTCCCTTTATCTTGTGCCTTGCAATGTTATTCTCTTACGATCAGGGAAAATAGCAGAGCATGTAATCATAGAAGATGTTCCACCCTCTCTACATGAAGAAGGGATAAATCCACATCATCTATCCAATATGATCCCCATCATTAAATATGTTGAACATCCCACTAATGGGATGGCTGAAACACATAATGATAAATCTAGTGATACACAACCTACCCAGCTAATTAGGCAACCATCGTATCCTGAGAGATTAATGCTACCAAGGCTAGGGGGACAATCCTAGTTTAACCTCTTAGGAGAGTTAAAAAATATTTATGTTGAAATCCCCCTACTTCAAGCTCTTCAATATGTACCTATATATGCTATAACTATTCGGGACCTGTGCACAAAGAAACTAGGGAGGAAACCCAAAGATCCTACCATTGTCCATGTCATAGGGAAATTATTTGCACTAATAACAGGAAAAACCCTATTGGCCAAATATGACGATCCTGGGAACCCCACTATCACTGTGCAGATTGGGCATAGATAGATACCCAACGTACTGGTAGATTTAGGAGCAGTGATTAATGTCATGACAATTGAAATTGTAAGAAAACTTGGGCTCACTAATCTTAGGCCAACCCCCACTGTTTTAGAACTGGCAGATAGATCCACCATTAAACCTGAAGGAATTTTGGATGATATCATCATCTTAGTTAACTCTTGGGAGTATCCTGCTGACTTCTTGGTTTTACAACCTAGGTCATAGCTGGGAGGACACCCATTGATCCTAGGAAGGCCTTGGTTAGCCACAGTTGATGCTTGAATCAGCTATTGATCTAGATCTATGACCATATCAGATGGCACTGAGACTAAGAACCTCACTCTCTATCCTCCAGCTCGGCCGAGTCTAGAAGCTGAAACTTCTTTATGGATGGAGCCAGAGGAAGAAGAGGGCGTTCAACCATTATTAACTATAGGGAAAGCCTTAACTTTTAAAGATGAAACTGAAGATGATGCCATTAATAAATTCATCAGTGAACCCACCTCAGTCAATAAAGAAGTTTATCAAATCCTGAACATTACTATGGGTAAGGAAGAATAAGAAAATCTCATAGAAGAAGCACTAGTCGGTGACACACACATAATCCCAGTATTGAAAAACTTGAAAAGTATTCCCATTGAGGTAGAGTCTGGAAAAACCATGAATATTTACCCCAGCCTCTCCTTAGATGAACAGAAGAACCTGATCAGTCTATTGAAATAACACAAGGGGGCATTTTCCTGGGAGTATACAGCCATGATGGGTATTCCCACTAACTTGTGCACCCATCATATTTATATTAAAAGTGACTCTCGGCTTGTGTGCCAACCTCAACGATGAATGAACCCCAATCTTAGGGACATAGTGAAGGCATAAATTTAGAAAGTATTGGAAGCAGGATTCATATATCCTATTTCTGATAGTGAGTAGGTCTCCCCAATCGTATTTGTACACAAGAAAAATGGTAAATGGAGAGTCTATGTCGACTATAGGGAATTGAACAAAGCCACACAAAAATACCACTTTCCCTTACCCTTTATTGATCAAGTACTCGACACCCTATCAAGGAAGAAGTTCTTCTCCTTCCTGGATGGGTTTAGCGGGTACAATCAGATTCATATTGCTCCTAAAGACCAACATAAAACTACCTTCACCTGTCCCTGGGGAACGTTTGCTTACAGAGTGCTCCCCTTTGGTTTATGTAATGCACCAGTAACATTTCAAAGAGTTGTAATCGACATATTTTCAGAATTATTTAATGGCAGTATGGAAATTTTTATGGATGATTTCACTCCTTATGGTAAGGATTTTGAAGAAGCACTGGAAAATTTTAAAAAAGTTTTAACTCGCTGTGAACAGACCCGACTCTCTTTAAGCACTGGAAAGTGCCATATGATGATGAGTGAAGGAGTAGTCTTGGGGCACTTCATATCTATTGATGGCATTCCGGTGGATCCCTCAAAAATCAAGGTAATAAAAAATATACCTACTTCTGCAACTCAAAAAGAGGTGTGAAGTTTCCTAGGACATGCTAGATACTACCGAAGATTTATAGAGATTTTTTCCAAACTTGCTTCTCCTTTGTTTTCACTGTTAATGAAGGATGTACAGTTTGTTTGGAATGAAGCATGCCAGACATTGTTTGTTAAGATTAAGGAGAAGCTGTCCATAGCTCCTATCTTAAGAGGGCCCAATTGGACCCTACCATTCCACATTTCTTCAGATGCTTCTGATATTGGTATTGGAGAAATTTTAGGACAGCACGATGGTCAAGTACCTTATGTAATTTATTATGTTAGTAAAAATTTAGCCCCTGCTGAACTTAATTATACTCTCACCGACAAGGAATTATTAGCTATTGTCTACTCCATTAACAAATTCGGACACTACATTACTGAATATCCTACATTTGTGCACACTGACCACTCTGCCATTAAATATCTAATGAACAAACCCGTCACTAATGCCAGAGTGACTACATGGCTCCTATTATTACAGGAATTTGATATTACCATCATAGATAAACCTGGAAAAGAAAATGTTGTCGCTGATTTTTTATCTCATTTCACTAACAGTGACGATAATTTTCCTGTTGAGGACTCTTTTCCAGATGAACATTTATTCGCAGTTTCAACTAATTCTCCTTGGTATGCAGATGTCGCTAATTACTTGGTTGCGAGAAAGCTTCTGGCACATATGTCCAAAAGAGAAAAGACAAAAATCATCCAGCAAAGTGCCATGTATTGTTGGGTAAATTGTCACCTCTTTTACACTGGTCCTGATCTTGAAATCAAAAGATGCGTAAGGGAAGATGAAATCTTTCATATACTAAAGGCCTTCCATGATGAACCTTGTGGGGGACATTTTGCAAAAAGAAGGACAAGACACAAAGCGCTGAGAATGGGATACTATTGGCCAACTTTTTTCAGGGATGCAAAAAGATATGTTTGTGATAGCTGCCAAAGGATGGGTTAGCCCAATAGATTAGATTAAATGCCTCTACAACCACAATCAGTAATTGAACCCTTTGATAGATGGGATCTATATTTTGTTGGCCCTATTAGCCCTCATTCTAAGCAGAAATCCTACATCTTGGTTTGTACTGATTATATGACCAAATGGGTAGAAGTTGTAGCTCTGGTGAAAGCTAATGACCAGGCTGTGATCGAATTTCTATACAGTGAAATATTTACCCATTTTAGGGTACCTAAGGAAGTAGTTACTGATGGGGGACTGCATTTCATGTCGCATGAATTTGAAGCTCTACTATAGAAATATCATGTTAAGCATATGATAGATTCACCTTACCATCCGCAAGCCAATGTCCTGGTGGAAAGCACTAATAAATTTATTGAATCTATCCTCACCAAGACAATCAAGAGCCATCATAGAGATTGGGATGACAAGCTTCCGGAAGCACTATGGGCATATCGCACCACTTGGCATAACACCACAGGTTTCTCTCCTTACAACTTAGTATATGGAAAAAGTACCATCTTCCCAATTGAATTTAAAATCAAGACCTGGAAGATGGCCACAGAAGTAAACCTTGATGTAACTGAAGCCCAAAAAAGAAGATTGAACCAACTGAATGAACTGGACAAGAATCAGTTAGCTGCAGTGGACCAGATAGTGTTAATTCAACAACAAATATCCAATTGGCATGACTGATTCATCAAAAATAAGGTATTCTATGAGGGATACTAGGCACTATTATACGATTCTAGATTCAAAAGAGATTTCAAGGGCAAATTACGCACAAGATGGCTGGGCCCATACCTAGTAGACAGGGTATTTGATAACGGCACAGTCCACTTAGTAACTATTGATGAAAACCGTGCACCATTATTTTCCAATGGTCATAGGTTGCGACTGTACCATAAACCAATTTCAAAGGATGCATTTATCTCGCAAATTTCCACTGATCCAGATTACCAGCTAGCATAAGGGCAGGAATTTTTCTCTGGCTCTATCAATCCTTAATTGATCATTGTAAATCGCGTATGAATCATTGTACATAAATAATTGTTGTTTTTTTTGTTATGTTATCTTTTCTTTTGCACTTGATATTCTTTTTGTTTTTCCAAAATTTGTAGGGAAGCGCCCAAGGATGGCGGTCAGATCGGGCCTGTCGACCAAAATTCATTTTTCTGTGCCTTCCCGCACCAATTTTTTTATTTTTGTTTTTTGCCTTAAATAAATTTGTCGTAGTTGTGACACCCATTTTCCGGCAGTTGTGACACCTTTTTCTGGCAGCTACAACACGCTTTTTTCGGAGGCTGCAACACCTTTTTTCAGTAGCTGTGACACCTTTTTTTGGCAGATGTAACACCCATTTTCTGGCAGCTAAAAACACCATTTTCTGGCAGCTGCGACACTATTTTCCAGTGGCTGCAACACCATTTCCGGCAGCTGCAACACCGTTTCCGATAGCTGCCACACCATGCAACTTTTCCTTCTTTCGTTTCCACATGCTGTGACCCCATTTTACTTTTGACCATAAAAACCTATTTCGTGTAGCTTCAGGGCAGTCACTTTTCGTCCGCTTAACATTTTCTTCCCTCTTTTCCACTAGCTGTGACATATTTTCCAATAGTTGCAACTCTGCTATATTTAGTTGATTTTTATATCATTGAAGGCCGCGTCTCTGCTTCAATTTCTTTATGACCTGTGGCTATGACTCCTATGTTATTAGCATATCTTTTCTCACACTATCAACCCCTCTAGATATGGCTCTAATTCTTGATGCCGACAATTTGACCCATAATGTAATATTTATTATATTTTCAACCATTTTGACACGGTGGTATTTTCTTCACCGATGGAAAGAGTTATTACATTACCTCTGTAATAATGATTACATTTAATGACTGCACAGTGCACAAGTTCAACTTCCGTAATGTCTGCAACCACACATTCTATTATTCTCCAAAGGACATCTAGCGCGCATTTCCAAAGGTATGGCTTTGATTAACCACTTGATTAAGTATCAATATGATTTGATAATATCAGTCGTACCTCCCTTTTTATGCCCATTATTGCATCGATTAACTCTCTACCCGTGAGATGTAAAGACTAATTATGCTACCTAATAACCACCACCTTTCCCAATTGGAAATAAAATTTCAAATAATCCAATGCACTGGAACTTTCCAAATTTGCCTAACTCTCCTCTCAGTTGTCCATGCATACTTTGTGCTATAACCTCCATTGTTGGAGTCTGTAATCTGTTGAACTACAAAATAATTCCGAAGTCAAAAACATGGGGATTTCGGCTTGTTATGAACCTTCAAACATGCAAGAACTCAGAAGAAATGTTGTAGTCTTCGCTATCTTTCAAGCTGCTGATTGGACAAAATTTTTTGAACTTTTGAATGGATTTCACTGTGAAGCTGCCTTACAGTTTGCTTTGAACCTCATAGAAACTCACTCAGAGGTTTGGGAATTGCGCATTGAAGTTTCTGAAGCCATCATGGCTGAGGTCACTGGGATTCCTCAGGTGGGAAGGGCTTGGTTTGGACGTCAAGTCCCCACAACTGAAGCAGTACAGGAATTTATAATAAAGGGGGAGGAAGTTCAAATGACAAAAAGGGGGATAGTATTACAGTCATTGCCACGACCATGGAATCACGTCGCTGTCTTCCTCAAGAAATATATCACCTGCGAAGGTAGGTACCAAATAGTCTATAATTCTGAATTCCCTTTATTATCTCATCTCTATCACTGGGCTCTATTAAATATTCCATATTATTTGCTCAATGATTTACATCATATGGCGGGGTTTGTTCGAGTTGCCAAACATCCACTCTCCTCACTGACCCACCATGGCCTCATTAAATTAATAATCTTAAGGACCCTTGCTCAACACATTATAACCTGGGAGTAATTTACAGCTCAAGTTCAGGAACCCGCTCCTTTTCCTAGTATTCCAATAGAAGAAGAGTAGGTCCATCCACATTTGGGGGGAAATGGAACAAACCAGGAGGCTCAGAGCCCCTCCAATATAGTTGGGGGGGAGAGATGAGACTGGATCAGAGGATCAACCAAGGGCACAAGTAGAATAATTGAGAGAAGATGTACATGAAAACCTTGTGGAAGAACTAAATAATAGGGTAGCCCTGATAGCAGAGGGTGAAACTCCAGCAGCATTAGATGCTGTGACAATTGAACACGAAGATGATAGAGCCATGGCAACAGAATAAAATATTGAGTTGGTGACCATTGAATCCTAACATGAATGGGGAGGAACTTTGATTAAGGAAGAACATCCAGAGGAACAAGAAAATGATAGAACTTGGAACATTCCTTCTACCTCAGCTGTGAATCCAGAAACTCCATCACCACAAAGAAAAAGGAGGAGATCAAAGGATGGAATTAAGGTATCTCCACCAATAAGAAGGAAAAGAACTAGGTCAGTCACAGCAGCAGAAGCAACAAGGGAAATATGGGCAACCTTAGAAGCACAAATTGAGTTCCCCATTCTTAAACCTGGACCAATTGATGCCCCATAGGGGCCGGTTGAAGAAGAACCCCAAATTGAAGGACTTTTGTTTGAAAATAGGCTATTAAAAGAGGAATTCCAAACACTCATAAAGGAATTGGAAAATTGGAAAGAAGCATGCAGAAAATAGGGTGAAAGGAAGTTGCACACATTGGTGGAGGCTGCAGATCAATTTAAAAGATTAAATCCTACCAATCCTGGAAATGAGGAAGAAAGAGTGGTTTGTCCCACTTGTGGACAAATCTTTAAAGAATAAGGCCACAAGATTGTAATTCATGCCTTTACAACACAACAGTCTGCACCTACAACTGAGGAAGGATAGGGACAACTTGAGTTGAGAAAAGATGGGACTCCCAAAGGAAAAATTTAGGAGGAGGAAGTTTCAGAGAAAGAAGATGTTGTCACACAAGAACCAACATCTTTAAATATCCTTGCTGAAATTGCCACTAACTCTGGGATAGAGGAACCAAGGGATGAAGTTACCCCTGATTTTATGGATGAAGATTGCACTGTGATCCTAGAATCCTCCCATGACATAGAAATCATAGAAGTGGAACCACAACAACAAGGCAATGATGGGGTTGAACAAGGTGCTATCACACAAGAACCAACATCCTTGAATGTTCTTGTTCAAGTGGCTGTCCAAATGCGAGGAGAACCAGGAATTGAGGGCACTCTGAATTTTAATAAAGAATTTTGTACTACGACTCCATAATTGTCCCATGACACAAAAATTGTAGGAGAGGAGCCACAACAGTAGGGAGATGAAGAAGTGAGTCAGGATGTTGTCACACAAGAACCAACATCCTTGAAGGTTGGAGTAGGGGCTCTTGAAATGCAACAAGAAAATAGTCCTGAAGTGGATGTCATTCCTGATATGGATTGGAGTGAAGATGAACAAGTTCAAACACAACCCTCAGGTGATACTGAAATCCTTGAGGAGCAGCTACATACTGAAGAAGACATCTAATCTCAGCAGCATGAGGAAAAAGAAGAACATGGCTCTGTCACACAAGAACCAATAGCCTCACAGCCTTTGGCTGAGATAGCAGCTAATAATCAGGTAGAAAATGAAATTAAAATTTAGGAGGAAGTTGCTCCACAAGAACCAACATCCTCACAGTTAGTTGCCAAAATTTCCATGAGAGAACCCCAGAAAGAAGACATTGTTACACAAGAACCCATTTCTCCAAAAGTTGTGGATGTTGTGGTTGAAGAGATTCCAGAAAAGGTTGCTATCACACAAGAACCAGCACCCCTAGAAACAGCTTCAGATGTGCAGGATGTCCAATGTGGCACATTAGATGAAAAGGTGTGGATTGATCCCCTTCAAAACTTCATTGACCTAGATTCTAGCAAGGAGGAGCATCATGAAGAAGAAACCCTAAACCCTACAACAGAAATCTCAATTCTGAGAATGGAGGTAATAGAATGGAAGAGCCAAGTGGAGGAATATCAAGAAAAGATAATTTCCCTTACTGGGCATAAAAATATTATCAGGAGATTGGAGGAGAAATGGGCAGAAGAACGTATGACCTAGAGACTTCGAGAAAAAGAGCTACAGAGCAATTTAAGGGAGTTGAAAAATTTCTAGTCTATGGTGAAGTAAAAAGAGCAGATGTATGCTCTTTCTCAAGAACTCCTGGGCACTAGGGTACCTTATTCTTCTTACCCTGTCTTTCTATTTGAACAATTTGTTTGGTTTAAGTTGAGAGCTATGAAATAAGAAAGGTCATTTGAGATAACAACCTTAACAAACTTCTTGGAAACGTTTTTAAGAAGAAAATTTGAAGATCAAAATTTGTTGTGTGAATTATACTTGCATGAGATGGCTTGCCCTCTGGACCGCCATTCAAATCCTGTCCCTTTTTCAGGAGATGTTTAGTTGAGGGCCTTTGCTTCTTTTGTGAGCAATCATGCTCAGTGGGAAAGGTCTTTTCAAACCTTTTCTCACAATGAAGCTCACTCTAATATGTGGGTTTGAAGTGAGCCTCAAAATCCAGGTATTTTTCTTGCTCGACACAGGATTTTTCTCTCATGCCCTATCCAGACTCGGCACATAATGGAACTGCATGAGGAAGTTATTTCTACCTGTACCAACCTTATTCCTATACACCAACAAGCAGCGTTGGAAGGAAGTAAGCACATATGGCAGGTTGCCTCTCCTACACTCAGGAGTAGAGACCCCTATTATTTTAGAAATTTTGAACAAGCACTTTCCAGGGTTGAGGGTTATGTTGGAAGTATTAGGGAATGTGGGGCTAATTGGATGGGCTTGAAATTTAAATTTCCCCTCATCTGGTTGCCAGCAAAACCATACAAGCTGGATTTATCACTAACCAAGGCAGAGGAGCAGGGATGCTAGAGATATTGGATTTCCCACAGAGGGTTCATAGAAAAATAAGGCATGTCTGAGTTCCCCTACAACTTCTATTCTCTCCATGAACAGAGCATAGTGCAAGATTTGGATTCAGAATAATGGAGGTTGTTGCATGAGGACATGCAACAAGACAGTTGGGGGGAGATGTTAGGCCCAGAAATGGCCCCTTTTGACCACCCTTAATTACCTCTTTTTGTCCTATCCTACCCCATTGAGCATGCCAAATAAATGTTTTACCCCCACTCTACTCTTCAAACCACCAAGGTATGATTGGTCATTGTTTTATTTTATTAATACTTATGATTGTGATAATTGAGGCTTCATATCTCTCAATACACTAACATATGATGGTTTATAAAGGCATTTTGAGATATATGGACTGCAGGAAGATTGGGATGAACATGCTACGAAAAGGATGGGCATTCATCACTCAAGCTGATCACCATCCATCCTACCATTTCCCAAGGAATGCGGTCCTAGTGTGTTATCCTAGGAAAAGCTGTACAAAGATAGTTGTAACAGAATGTGTTAGACTTGTAGGTCAACAGTGCACTTCTGCTCGTGTATAGCTGTGATCTGAAGATACTGTCACTCCTGGGGTGATTAACAGTTTCCCTATATTTCCTATCTTTCATCCTGTCACATTCGTAACAACTGTTGTCATTTAGGGCGCTTGAAGATCAGAGATATTCATGGCTACCCCATAATAGGGATAGGATGTTATGATTTACATTGTATAAATATGGAGAACTATTTCGAACCAAGGGTTGTTGAACAGATAATCAATTCATTGTATCAGATGTAAGGAGGAATTGTGTAATCGATCTATCTTTTAATACAAGGAGTTACTTCAGATCTAAGGGTTTTTATGTGTGTTCATCCAGCATCTGTATGTGAATACCGGGCCTGCCTTCCACAGGGATAGCTGAGTTAAATTAGGCATTTCAATTACTTTGTTGTGTGATGTTATGTTAAATTTTTTTTCCTCATAGGAAGTTGTAACAAGTCGTGGATTTACAGTGTGTTGTTGATTGCATCTCTTGGATTTCTACAGTGGCATGGTGTGACAGTCGACTGAGTAGGTAATTATTTCTTATGCACTTTGTGTGGTAACTGTAACAGCTCTGTTCATCCTTAGATATTTTAGTTGTTGTTTCCATGAATTCTTGCAACTTGTCTCTTATTTTTATGATTACAGAATTTCATTCCTGTATTTCAAATTCATAGACCAGTTGAACTCAATTTCTGTGTTTCAAATTTCTAGATTAATATTGAATTTATGTCTTTGGATTTCTAGGATAATTAGATTAGATAGTTGGGTTAATCATTAAGTGGTTTAAAATAGAATTTCCCTTTATCTACAATTATAATCTAGAAGTGATTTTCATCTTTCCATTCTTAGATCAAGAACAACATAAGGTAATTGTGATTTCATTCCTTAGAAGGTAACTAGATTAAGTAGATTCTTGGGGTGAGCATAGTTGAACAGAGGATAGGATTGTTTAATTATAGTAATTATGTGTTTAAGCATATATTGTGCATGTTATCCTTGAAATATAAGACTTCCCTGGGTTGACAATAAATATTGCACACTCTGTATGTTAGTTTTAATTCGCTTGCATATTGGGTGCCCAACAAACAACTGGGTCATTGATTCTAAAAACTTCTCATGGGTTTCAGTAAAGAATATTATCTTCACCTAAGAAGTCATTAATCTGTTTCTCCGCATGTACTTCTGTAATTAATTTGATATCTTACGCTCCCACCAGTCCTTAATCTCTTGTTCTAATATCAAGTGCTTGTATTCATCTCAGATATGTACTACTGGAAATGGAACCAATGTTGTAATCTCATGGATCATATAGGGTTACCAATAATACACATTAAAGCCAGACAGACATATCAGAGACCAAAGACAAGAACATAGATGTGGAATAACATATTATATTAAAGTGAAAGGGTCGATACAAAACATAGAACTGAACCAAGTTCTCATCTGGCTCAACATCTAATATATATGATTTACAAATAGTTACAAATAACTACCTCTTGGTTTAGTCAATCGACATGACCTTATGTGGCCGACCTAATCTCTAATTAGTCAGTTGATCGACTTAGTCGGCTTACCGAATAGCTCCTCCAATAATTTTTTGTTGCTAAAACAACCTAATCTCTCAATTGGGACATAATTTGGGTACTTTTAGGAATATCGTGACCTCTTGAGTCCCAGCAGCAGTTAGCCTCATAGTTGGGAAGTCCTTTTGGTGGAGAAGTGACAATAAAGAGAAAAGAATAGTGATATGTCCCATCAACAGTAGCCCTAGTGTCAGTCACATGAGCACAATTAAGCCTATTCATGATCTTTTGACAATGATAAAACATATCTATTGTATAATTTAGAATAAAAGGGTCAAAGATCATCCATATTCAATCATCATCAAGACAAATTCTAGGCATTGTCCAGTAATTCTAGGTTATTTTGATGGTTAATCAACCATCAATAAAAAACCGTTTTGAATTTATGGGAAATTTTTGTGGCTAAAACAACCTAATCTCTCAATATGGGCATAATTTTTTCACTTCTAGGAATATCTCGGCCTCTCATACTTGGGAAGTCCTTTTCGTGGAGAAGTGACTATAAATAGAAAACAATAGGGAGATGTCCCATCAATAGTATCCCTAGTGTCAGTGACATGAGCACAATCAGGCCTATTCTTGACCTTTTGACAATGATAAAACATATCTATTGTATAATTTAGAATAAAAGGGTCGAAGATAATCCATCTTCAATCATCATTAAGACAAATTCTAGGCATTTTACACGTATTCTAGGTTATTTTGAGGGTTAATCAACCCTCAATAAAAAACCATTTTGAATTTATGGGAAAGTTTTGTGACTAAAACAACCAAATGTCTCAATATGGGAATAATTTTGTCACTTCTAGGAATATCTCATCCTCTCACGTCCCAACAACAATTAATCTCAGACTTGGTAAATCCTATTAGTGGAAAATCAACAATAAAGAGAAAATAGGGAGATGTCCTATCAACAATATCCCTAGTGTCAGTCACATGAGCACAATCAGGCCTATTCTTGACCTTTTGAAAATTATTAAATAATATCTATTGTAGAGTTTAGAATAAAATGGTCAAAGATGAACCATTATTCAGGTGAAAAAGAGGTTTTTGAGGCCCCATTAGTCCAAGAAAATCCATCTAATGTGGGCCCTTGACAACAATATCTTTATGCATTTTTGGACTAATGTTGAGTTTCCAAAAATCTGACACACAATACAGTATTCCACCATGACTTAATCAATGGTTTGAAAGTTAATCGAATTCTAGTCCTATCCCCCTTCTTATTTAAGTATCGCTTTGGTGAAAATTATCATAACGCCACTTGATGAAAAATGCACATCAAAGAAATTTTAGCAGAAAGAAAGAAAGAAATAAAGACCATAAAATAGGGAACCAAAACAAGAAATCAAACTAAAAAACATCATAGTATTCCAACTTCCTGAGCACTAAGTAGACGGGATCTCTTACCCCATATAAAAAAATCATGATGCAATAATACTCACTTTTTGTTCATTAGATTTGTGATGTTTCTAGAAGAATCATTGTCAAAATCATGAAGAATGTTATAGATAACTCCAATTGATTCTTGTAGTTCATTGAATAACTCACCATCCATAAACTCCAAAACATAATGAAAAATAGCTCACATTTTCATCAAACTTCAATTGGCGTTGCATAAAAAATCATGATAAATACAAGTTTATCCCAACAAAAAAAATCTAGACCAAAATTGGAAAAAACTAGAAACCAAAATGAGAAGAACCAAGAGACATAAAGTTCAAATAGAAAACATGAGTTGGAGAGGAAAACAATGTCCAAAAAAATATCACAACACATATATGTATTAAACATATGTTGATATAAGAATTACATCCTGGTGCAAAAATACGACAATATTTGGAAGATAAATAGAAATAATCAATCTGGATAAGAAGTAATTTCTATGAATTGTTTGGCATGGTGTTTGTTTTTTTCCTCACAATAACTTCTTTTTCCTCTCTGTATGATCAATTCCTTATATATCCACTACTTGGGATAGTGGATTTAGTATATTCTACTAACACTTTATGACACTTAAAATAAATCACTTCAATCATTCTTCAGCTAATAGATTCCATTAAATCATAAATCCATACAAGAGTTACTATTTCCGATCATATAGAAATACTTTGTGCTAAGAATGAGTAACCCCTATAAGAATAAAAACATCATTTCAAAACTTATGGAGCTTAAATAGTCAGTGTCAGAATCAGTTTGGCAAGGAGTGATTTAATTAATCACCATTTGGGAATGTGTGTTGTCTCAGAAAGTAATAAAGTGGACTTGTAGGATTAGATTTGTTCTTTTGGATGCAGACATAGTCCAAGAAAGAATACTATGCTATTAATTTTCCTACTCTTATTATTTGAATTTCCTCCTTCGTGATAATTTTTTCTTAGGATTGTCAAAGGTTGAGAATGACTAGATGAGTGGACAAAGAGGAACATTTGATCAATTTATCCAAACTCTCCTAACATATGAGACTTAAGAGAATAATATGGTTATGGATGTATGGATTCTCTACGACGAAACATCATGCAACAGTGTATGGATCTACGAATGATTATCTAGGTAGGAGGATATGTATTATGCAAGATAAAAAATGAGTTTCTATTTATGCTACTACACTATTAAAGTCTCATCCCAAGTGTAACACACAAAAATAATTTAGGCCTTCATATTACTCATATTAGAGGATTTAGTACTCTTCAAGTTCCATGTGATTTAAATTAAATTGTAGAGTGGGAAAATGGAAGAAGTAGAATTGAAAATTTGGTTTTAAATCCTATGAAGAACATAATCCTTGATGTAAGAAATCAGTTTGAACATTTTATTCACCCATATATACAAATAATAAAATTCACATGTAGAAAAATTGTCTAAGGAATCCCTATCTATGTAAGAGGGCATGTTTGCAAAGTTGTAGTTTTAGGACAGCCTCTTAGTTTCAAAATATTTGAAGTTTGTTTATTAATTTCAAATGGTTTTTGTGTTGTCCCAGGTACAAGATGGGAGGCTTTATAGAATGGTTTGACCTATTGTATTTTTAAGAATAGTTTATGAACATGTTTTTCGAAGTGCTTACTCCTAATGGTTATATGTGTATTTTATTAAGGAAGACTGTAATTATCACATAACGTAATATAGAAGACAATCCAATCCCCATAACGTAATATATAATGCATTGAACTTAAAAGCATTCACAGATGTGTAAAACATGCAATATATAGGGGAAGAAAATGCATTCATCAAATCATTCAACATGTTCATCATAATTCATTAAACAAAATATAATTGTATAGATTACACATAGGAAATACTTATCTTGAAAGAAGCTTGTCCTACTACAAGCTATGCCGCTACAATGTTCCGGTTATATTTTTATCATTTAAGAAATATGATCTAGGATATTATCTAAGAGAAAAACATGCACAACAAAAATCATAAGAGACAAGAGACACAAAGAATTTTCCTCTGGGAAACCATAAAGGAGAAAACCCCACAACTTCCTCAGAGATAAAATGAGCACCAATGGTAGCAGTAAAACCCAAAGACATTAAGGATGATCTGCAGAGTTGTTCTCTCTCTCACTTGAGAAAGATTCTCCTCTCACACTCATGTGCCCCAGTGAGTGAGTGTGTGTGTGATAAATAGAGAGGCCCACTCTCTATTTAAATTCTTTCTTTCACTTAATTTCCACTCCAACATGTCGGACTCACTTAAAAATTACTTACCAGGGTCGATATATCTAGGAGATTTTAATAACCTTAGTGCCCCACAATTGTGGGGACTTTTCCCTCCGATAAACAAGGAGGGTTAACCTTGACTGAATTGTGGGGACTATTTCCCCTACTTACAATGAAGGGTTAACCTCAATGAATTTACATGACTTGTTTACATTTTTGAATCTCCTGATCTAAACATTGGGGCATGAAACGAATCAATTACTTTATAGATACTTCCCATAATAAACATCATGGTATAATACATAATATATACAAGTGAAAACATTCCAAAGTTACAAATACATCAACACTCCCTCTTAACTAGGAGGGTATTCTCTCGACATAATTTATCAGCACAAGTCTTCTTCTCTGTATCATCTGGATCATCATCAATTCATCTTCATTTTCAAGTCATTTTCATCAAGTCTTGATCATCACTAGATTTGGAGCATCACTGGATCATAATTAATTCTGGATCATCATCATCATCATTGCTTCTGCTATCTCAATCAAATGGTGCTATCCCTTCATTATTCTCGTCACAGGAAGTTCTACAGAGCAAACCCTTTTTCATGCTGGTTGTAGGCCTAGCCTTTAGGTAGGTCTTCATCTTCTTTACCACTTATATCTGAACCAATCAGAAAGGCCCACCCAACACTTACATCTGACCATGGAAGGAACACATACAAGAACCATGTTGGAAAGGCTGAGCACTTACATTCACCAGCATGATAGGACACACCTACAATCATCTATGAAAAGGATGAGCACTTACAACCATCATCATGATAGGACACACCTACTATCATCTTTGGAAGGGCCCAACACTTACAACCATCAGCATGATAGGACACACGTACTCTCATCTATGGAAGGGCTCTCAGCTCTAGGATGATTATTCCTGGTAACTGACCAGATGCCTCCATTCTCCCAGATAATGGCCTCTTAGCACTAAGCTGAGTGTTCTTGGTAACTAACCAGGTGCCTCCATTCTCCCATAGAATGGCCTCTCGGCACTAAGATGAGTTTTCCTGGTAACTGACCAAGTGCCTCCATTCTCCCAAAGAATGGCCTATCAGCACTAATCTGAGTGTTCTTGGTAACTAACCAAGTGCCTCCATTCTCCCAGGGAATTGCCTCTCAACACTAAGTTGAGTGTTCCTAGTAACTGACCAAGTACCTCCATTCTCCTAGAGAATGGCCTCTTAGCACTAAGCTGAGTGTTCCTGGTAACTAACCAGGTGCCTCCATTCTCCCAGAGAATGGCCTTCAACACTTATATCTGATCATGTGGGAACACATCCATCAATCACATCAGAATCGCTATGCACTGATCATGTTGTAACACTACCCACATCATATCAGAGCATCTCCACACTTACATATGACCATGGAAAGAACCAATCCTCTCACCATGTCAGAAGGGATCATGGACTCATCACTTCCCCTTGGAAGGAACATCGATCTGGAGAACACCAAGATATTTCATGAAGTAATCAAACTTCACTCTAGCCATTTCTAGCATAGAATCACATCAGGAATGATTATGTCCAAGGGTAACATGCAAAGATTTGTCAGGACCGATTACATCCAAGGACAACCTATATGGCCGATTATGTCTGAGCAACCTATGAGATTTGCAAGGATTTATACTAAGACAACCTGTCTCACCGAATATGATATAACTCCCTCTTTCGAGAGATCTCGATCTGGATCACATACTAGAGCTTCACTGCACCTCTCTGCATAATACAAAAATGCAATTTAGATCAACCAAATCAAATAGTAGTTTTCAAAATAAGCATACTACCTCCCAAATAGCAATTGGCAACATATTTTTCCTTGGCTGTACTCAATGCCATGTAGGACTCCATCCTTCCAAACCAAGAGATCACACTTGATCCCATACTGAAGTAGCACCTTGAAGTGTTCTTCCTATCAATGGAAATGCCTGCCCAATAAGAATCCACATAACCCTCAAGGTTAATCTTCTGATTCACCTCATATGTGAGCCCATAATCAACTGTACCCTTCAAGTACCTTACTGCATGCTTTACAACCATCAGGTGAACATTTCTTAATGTGTTCACAACAAAGAAAATATATGGTCTCATATTCATCAGGTACATAAAGGAACAAATCATCTGATGATACATCTCGGAATCAACACTCAATAGCTTTAGGTTCAATGCCATAGGTGTGGTCATGGCCTTGCATTCCATCATCCTGAACCTCTTCAGGATCTCTACTACATACTTAACTTGTCCCACAGAGATTCCATCCGCATTATGCCACACCTCCATGCTCAGAAGGTAGTGCATTATATACAATTCCTTCATCTCAAACTTGGAATCAATTCTCCTTCTTGCAACTTTAATGAGTTCCTCTTTTCTTTCAGGAATAAATCATCGACATATAATGGGAGAATCACTGGTATTCCATCTTCAACCTTCAAGAAAAGGTTGGAATCCACTTTACTCTCAGTAAATCCTAGAGTCATCAGTAATCTATCCATCTTGTCGTACCATGTCGAATTTGCGCATGTTCTGCAGTCACTCCGTTTGAAGAAGAGCATCATTCTCCCTCTAGATTTCATACTCTATGCACTAAAACATTTTGTACTGGAGTGACAATTAGCTTCCTCTACTACTAATATTATATGTATCCAGCTACGGTCACTGGATACCAATATCCTCTATCTTGGAAGCGTTCTTCTCGCACCCATCTGTGATCTTTTCATCCTTTATAGGATTTCATATTCAACCTTGTAGAAAAGGTTAATATCTTAATCACTCTAGGTAATCTTCAAGCTCCTCATGTATGTGTTATCCCATGGGTGCCTTCTGAGCTCGTACAAGGCCTTCTTCAATTTTCACACATGATTCTTCATGTCATCTATATTTCTAGTGGTTGCAAATGTCTCTTCATAGTCTATTCCTCGTGCTATGAATCTTGCCTTGTATCCCACTATGTCTCCATCTACTGCATGATTGAATTACAAAATTCCCTTTAGGTATCGATATTGCATCCTATATATCATTCTTAATTTTGGATTATTAGAGTGAATCTTGAACTATCGTCACTTGTCCTTTGGAACAAGTGGTCTTTCCTACAAATCAAATGCATGAGTTGTATGATTAGAAAAATTTCATAATGCATATTCATAATGGAAAATTCTTATGCATAAATATATGATCATGCAACTGTTTTAGCCAATACAACATTCATCTATATCTCACGGAAACTTTCTAGATGCCTTCCATCTCTACGAGGACAACATTGAGATTGTGCACTAATCCAATATGTCAGCAAAGAGGTTTCATTCTAGATAAGTAGAAATGGAGAGTTCTATAGAACCATGAACTACTTACCCAACACATGGATATTAGTAGTATAGTGCCATTCATGCAAACAATATATCGTGCATAATACATCAACTCAATATAAACAAATGCATAACAAAACAATATCATCAAATGACAATTGGATACTTATATTTATTTGTTTCATGGGTAGAGTCCTTCTTTCAGCTTCATTATCTTCTTCATTCATAACAACATAATTTCTTATCCAAAGGCTAAGATGGATAAGATGTTTTTCAAGAGTTGAGTCCTTCGTATTCCTCATCACTTGAGGGATCTTCTTTGGATGGTGAAAGCTTGATCTTCAGTTGGTCCCATCTTCCCTTCTCTTATTATGAGTCAAGATTCATCTTGTGTGTACTCTTCCCAGAGTCTAATGAAAGTAATCACTTACCTCTAGCACACATTCC
Source organism: Pseudotsuga menziesii (assembly GCA_001517045.1). Classification (NCBI taxonomy): domain Eukaryota; kingdom Viridiplantae; phylum Streptophyta; class Pinopsida; order Pinales; family Pinaceae; genus Pseudotsuga; species Pseudotsuga menziesii. The sequence continues at coordinate 323,839 of LPNX010368342.1, forward strand.
TCAAATGAATGGATCCCATGATCCTGGGAGGTCATTCAATATGGTTATCAGAACTTCTTCATTCTCCACTTCTTCTTCTACTTCTTCAAGTTGTTCTTTGATTTGAGAGACCCTTGTAAAGTATGACTGCATGGTCTCTGCATTCTAGATCTTCACATTCTTCAACTGTTTTCTCAAAGTCATCTTCTAATTTATTTTTTTCCCTTCAAATAGCTTGATCAAGAAAATCAAATATCTCTTTTAGTGTCTTTAAGGAAGACACTTGTGGTGTAAGGTGATTCATTATTAAATCAGCAGTGATCTTCTTGGTCTTGACCAAGTTCTTCTTGTCTAAGGCTTTTAGCCTCATCTCCCTCTAGAACTGGAACCTCTTCGCTTATGTAGGTGTCCAATTCATTTTCTTCAAGAACTAGTGAGATCCAATACTTCCATGCTTGGAATTTGTCAGTTTCACCAAACTTGTCATCAAGCTGGTGTGACTAGTCATTTAGAAATGAGAACCTCAAATGTAAATAGCAAAAGATTAGATCTTACCGATTTGAGGTATCCGTCCTCGTTTTGGAGTTGGCTGATCTAGGGTTTGTCAGAAAAACCCTAATTTTCAAAACATGGAGTCTTTTAGATCTGATTGTATAGAAATATAGAGCTCTTCAAGGTGAGCTGTCCAATGTACTCCTTTTCTAAAAACAGTGGAGGGAAGCTCCAGGAACAGGAAGCCTTAGTTTTCCAATTTCTTTTGTAGAAATGCCTGATACTGTTTCTATGATATCCCTAAAATTATTACTCCTATATGTATAAAATTTTATACTATGTTATCCTCGCATGTCCTTGTTCTAATTCCATAGGTTTCATGAGAATTGGTTTCACCCATTGGGACTTAAGAGAGTTTTCCCAAGGTGACCTGTTTCAGGACTGTTCAGTATAGCAAAGTTGTATGGACTGCCACGTGTCACCATTTCATATTCATGGTCTGAAACTTTTAGCACAGAAATTAAAGTCCATTTCCTTTCTGGAAAATCTTGAGAAATTTCATTTGGACCTTTGTAGCCCGAGATATATCAATTCTCCCCAGGTGTTCTGTTTGGGGAGGAATAGTGGGAGAGGCTGGAACCCTAACGTGGAGGAATCATATATCCTAGAATATAAGGAATCTGATGCTGAAACTTGGACACAGTGTACATCAGGAATTTATCTTAGACATGTGAATGTTTCGGCACTTGAGAATTCTCCAATATCAAGATATAGGGAATCTACCAAAACTATCAGTTTGAGTGTTTTAGAGTTTTTCAGGCCCGGGGTCAAACTAGGATTTGACTTTTCCGGAGTTTCACCCAATCAAAAATATCAAACCAGGTCTCTAAACTTATATTTTTATGAGGAGAGTAATCCTATGCTGGGGTCACTCAAAAATTTCTCTTCTGAGAAAAGCCCTAATTTCCCGCAGCAAAAACTGAAAATGCTCGGAATCAAATTATGTTTCGATAGAAAGATGTGACCTTCAATGCAGAGTTAGCCTAGCATACTTTTACTGATGGATTATGGAGAGAGACTCAAAAAGTAAGAATACCTAGCTTCCACAGTTGCACATTGTCTTCTTCTCACATTAGCTCTCATACCACGTTATATTGTTATCACTTAATCAATATGATCCAGGATCTTATCCGAGAGAATAACATGCACAACAAAAATCACAAGAGACAAGACACACAAATAATTTTACTCGAGGAAACCATAAATGAGAAAACCACACAAATTCCTCAGAGATAGAATGAGCACCAATGGTAGACGTAAAACCCAAAGATGGAAAAGATGATCTCCACAGCTATTCTCTCTCTCTCACTTGAGAGAGCTTCTCCTCTCTCACTCATGCGTTGTAGTGAGTGAGTGTGTGTGTGATAAATAGAGATGCTCACTCTTTATTTATATTCTTTTGTTCACTTAATTTCCACTCCAACATGTTGTTCTCACTTAACAATTACCTACCAGGGACGACATCTCTAGGAGAGTCTAATAACCATAGTGCCCCACAACTGTGGGGACTTTTGCCTCCGATCAATAAGGATGGTTAACCTTGACTCAATTGTGGTGACTATTGCCCCGACTTACAATGGAGGTCTAATCTTAATGAATTTACATGACTTGTTTACATTATTGAATCTCTTGATTGGAACATCAGGTCATGACATGACTCAATTACATTATAGATACTTCATGGAATAAACATTGGGGTAGAATACATAAGATATACAAGTGAATAAATTCTAAAATTATAAATACATCAACAGTTCCACCCAACCATAGCCAGTTCCCTCATCAATCTCTTAGCAGCATTGCCACCCCCGAGCTGGGCATGATTCCTACAAGGAATAAGGGACACTAGCAGGCTCACACATGTTAGAATAATCAACCCATAGTTACCCATATTTGACATTAATTAAATCATTTTTTTCTTATTCCTAGATTCCTAGATTCCCTCTGTATGCTAGTTGACTTCTACATGTTCCTAGAATTCAATACTTGCTAAAATGGGTCACGGATCACTTAGGAATCATCTTAGAAACATGTTTATCATGTCTACTTTATTCCTGCTTCCTCAAAGTGCATATCTTCTTTTTCTGAAAGTTTCCTTGCTTTACAACAGTTTTAAGGCATAAATGAAAGGCTAGTCTAGGGGAACTAGCCTTGTTTTTTGACCAGATCATCCTCGTTCCTTTTCTCCAAAAAAAATAATGAATGAGTTGTATTTCCACCACTTATTATCTTTCCCACTTGCGTTAGCTAATTTGTGAGGATGTTCATGGATTTGGAAAGTCCTTTTTGCACCTATGGAGGATTTGACTTGATTTAGTAATCCTTCTTTTTTAACAATTCGAATAGAAACCTAGTCATTTCAAATATATCATGTAATTATATATTTAATAATTCTATTACATCATATGGTTGGCTTATGTACACTTATTCAATACAGGATTAAGTTATGCTCCAATTTTAGTCTCCTTTTGTGTGAATTTCGCATGTTTGATTAGCAATTTTGTGAGTGTAATTGATATAAATCTTGGGTTCAATTTTCACATGGTATCAGAGCCTTTGGATATCGATTTATATCCTTACAAATTGTTATTTTGGGTTCGATGTCACTGACTAGGAGTGCATCCTACTGATTGAACGGAACATGAGCTGAGATATGGACCAATCTCAAAAGATCATCTTGATTCCATTCAATTTATTCAAATGGAAAGCTGAGATGGATATATTGTTGAGAGAGAAAGGTATCTATAGGTTTACCATGGCTATTGAGGTATATCCCAATGCAGCTGCAGAGAAAATCAAATAGCACAATAGGAGGGATGAGGCCTATGTTATTTTGTGTCTGAGTATTTCAAGAGACCTCCTCTTTCATCTTGATTCATTGACATATACTAATGAGGTGTGGGAGAATCTTAAAAAAAAATGAAATATAGATGAGATGAGAGGACATCGAATCAAGAATGAATTGATCTCCTTGAGTTCGAGTAGCTTCAAATAATTTGTAACTCTATTTTACCAAGTTTAAGGCCCTTGTTTCCAGTTAAAACAATGTGGGATTGAAAATAAGGAGGAGAAACTAGTTTCGACCATTCTCTCAAAGCTTGGTCCTGACTATTCAATGTTTTTTTCGACCTTCTATGACACTAAATTGATAGCTCAAACCTGGAATATTCCTAAGCTTGTTGATTTCATGGAATCCCTCATTGAGGAGCAAGATAAATTGGTGATGATGAGCACCATCAAACCTTCCAAAGACCAAGCATTGGTTGCTTGAGATTCGAAGGTGGATTCAAAAATAAATAAAACAACTAAAAATCCACCTGAGCAAAAGAGAGACAATCCCTAGAAGAAGAAGAAAAAAGGAGAAATGAGCAAGTGCACAAACTACAGTAAGGGATATCATCCTGAGAGCTCTTGTATGAAAGAGAAACTTGACATGTTGAACCAACTCCTGGAGAAGAACAACATCTCCCTTCCTGATTTCTCAAAGAAGAGTGAAGGAGGATCAAATTCAGAGGACAAGGATAGAGTACATGCGTTGGTTGTTGGCACCTCAAGCTCACCTAGCTTCATCGTTGATTTTGGAGCTTCCAGACATCTGATTTTGACAAGGGAGATATTTTGCTCTCTTCACATGTCGAAAGGACCACCAATAGTTTTGGGAGATAACTCTTTGAATGATAGTATGGGAAAGGGTAGGATTGATCTTGACCATGGTAATTTCAATAATGTGTTGTTTGTTCCAGGATTTGCCTCTAATCTCTTATCAGTGTATCAGATGACTCACACTGGGTCTCCAAATAAAGTAATATTCTCCCTCAATGAAGTTGAAATCACTGATATTTTGAATGGTAAAGTAATAGAAAAAGGTGTTGTTGATAACACCTCGAAGGTATACAAGTTTTCCGATTTTCTATCCTACTCAAACCCCTCTGCTATTCTTACTCATGATAATGAAGCAAGCAATATTTGGAATGAAATATTTGGCCATATTAACTATAATTATATTTCTAATTTGAGTGAAAAATACATGGTAATAGGTTTACCAAATATCAACTTTTCTAAGGGAGTCTGTCAAGGTTGTATCCTAGGAAAACATCGAGAGCACAAGTATGAGCAAGATAGTCATGAGAGAACCTATGCACCTCTTGAGTTGATCCATAGTGACATTGCCAGTCCATTCCCTCATATGTCCATGAGTGAAGCCAAATATGCACTCACCTTAATAGATGAATTTTCCAAGTATTGTTGGGTTTACTTCCTAAAGCATAAGTCTGAAGTTTTTTACCTATTCAAAGTCTTTAGAGCCTTGGTTGAAAACCAGTCTAGGAGGAAACTCAAGATCCTCAGATCTAACAATCATGGTGAGTATGTCAAATGTGAGTTCATCCAATATTTCAAAGATTTATTTATCCATATGCATCATTCTATTCCTTACACACCACAACAAAATGGTGTTGCTGAGAGAAATAACAGATCATTGAAGGAGATGGCGATTTGCATCATGGAGGTTAAACAATTTCCACCAAAGTATTGGGCCAAGGCTATAAACTGTGAAACCTATATCTAGAATAGGATTCCACATAATAATATTTATGGTATGACTCCTTTCTAAGTTTGGGGTGGACACAAGCCAGATGTGTCACATTTCAGGATTTTTGGCTCAAAGACTTGGGCTAGAATTCCAATTGAAAAAAGGAAGGCTTTGCAACCCCAAAGCCAAGAGTGCCTATTTGTTGGGTATTTTGAATATGAAAAATGGTTTAATCTTATGAAATTTATCACTCACAAATATTTCATTGAAATAAGTATTCAGCTCAAAGAAGAGACTTTAGTAGTAGTTCAAGTTGGAGAGTCCTCTTCACCACCACAAGCATTGATTGTAAGTGAAGAGAATAATGAGTTTAATGATTATGATATGTATGATAATGATGAATTAATTGCATATCCTAAAATCCCTAAAATACCAAATTTGGAAGCAAGGACCATTCATTAGGAGCTAGCTGGAAATTCTAATGACATTAGGAGGACTAGATCTCAATTTGAGAGTGCCCATTGTGTGAAAGATCTACTCTTTATTGAGAAGTGTTATTTGATGATAGGTTCCAATCCATAGACATATGAAGATGCAGCACATGATCCAACATGGAAAACATCCTTGAAATAATAATTCAGCTCACTCTAGAAGAACAACACATGGGAACTGGTTGATCTCCCCATAGGGAGAAAGCTAGTGAAGTGTAAGTCAGTCTTTAAAAGTAAGTTTTATGCTGATGGTTTACCTTTGAAATATTAAGAAATATTGGTATAAAATGTATACTCTCAGGTACATGGTATTGATTACAATGAGACCTTTGCACCAGTGGCAAAGACAGACTCCATAAGGATTGCTCTAGCCATTGCAAATTCAAAGCAATGGGAGGTGCATCACATGGATGTAAAGTGCGCCTTTATGAATGGATATATGAATGAATATATTTATATGAAGAAACCAAAAGTTTTTGTATCTAATACATCTTTGGTGTGCAGGTTAAATAAATCATTGTATGGGCTCAAGCAAGCCCCTAGGCTTGGTATGCCAAGATTGGTGGCTTTCTGTTGTCACTGAGTTTTGTTCGATGCAATTATGATCCTAATGTATATTTGAAGATGATTCATGGTTTTTTAATGATTATTTTTCTATATGTGGAATAAAGGTTCATCAGTAAAAGTATGCTTTAGATTTGGTCACCAAGTTCAGCATGAAATATTGCAAGCCAAGCAAGACTCCATTCCTTTCAGGAGTTAAGCTTGAAGAAGAAGGTTCTTATCCTATGATAAATAACACACTATATAAGCATTTGATTGGGTGTTTACTTTATCTTACACATACTCGAACTGAATTATATTATGTAGTTAGTATGGCTTCAATACACATGTATCAGCCTCATGAGATCCATTGGAGAGCATCTAAGATGATCCTAAACTTTTTTTAGGGAACAAGGACTCATGGAATTTTCTACAAAGAAAAATATCACTTAGAGCTAGTTGGATTTACTGACTGTGATTGGGCAAGTGAAAACACATATCAAAATTCTACCTCAGGATATGTGTTCATGCTTGTAGAATGACCAATTAGCTAGTCAAGTAAGAAGCAGAGTGCCATAGCACTCTCATCTATCGAGGTAGAGTATAGAGGAGTTGTAAACGAAGATACTCAATGTTTATGGTTGCAGAGGATACTTGGAGAATGTGGTTTTGAATCATAGTTTTCAACAATAATCTATTGTGACAATAAAAGCACCATTATAATATCCATTGATCTAGTTCAAAGACAAAGAACCAAGCACATTGAGATCCATATGCACTATATCAAGGAACTTTTGCATGATGGTACCATTGCTCTACTCTACTGCACATATTCAGAACAAGTAGAATATATCTTCACCGAAGTATTCCGTCAGAAGAACTTCAGTAATCTCAAATCACTACTAAGGATTGATGATCATGTGGTGAAGAATTATTGATAACAAGATTTCCAAATTTTCTTTCCTGTCCATGTTTGAGGAAGGATTTTCCCACATAGTTTTTACCTCTTTCCTTGGTTGTATGGACATGTGATAGGTATAACTCCTAAATTCAATTCTATTCATGGCTAATGCATACATTTATACAATTCATATGGTGGTTGAGCTTCATCATCCTTTTCACCTTCCTATGTAACTTTTCATATTCCTATTATGTACACTAACATATAATCCTGATAGATTATATTCCAACATTCCCCCCCTTAATCCGAAGGGGTGTTAGTAAGTCCGAGCATGTTTCTGAATCTTTCAAACTTTTCTCATCCAAGCGCTTTGGTGAAGATGTCTGTAACTTGATCATTTGTGGAAGAATGTCGAAGATGGACTGTCTTGGCCTCTACATGATGTCGAATCAAATGATACTTTGTGTTGATGTGCTTGGTTCGATCATGGAATTTGGGATTCTTAGCCATCTTGACTGCAGAATTATTGTCGATCAATAATGGAGTGGACTTCTCTTGTTTTTCTTGCAAATCTTCAAGGATCTTCCTGAGCCATACTATTTCTTTCATTGCTTCAGCTGCAGCCATATATTCTGCTTCTGTTGTTGAATTTGTCGGAACTGACTGTTTGCATGATCTCCATGAGACAACTACTGATCCAAGACTCATAGTGTATCCAGAAGTTGATACTCCTATCTCCTTATCGCCATCAAAATCTGAGTCTGAGTACCTAATAAGTTTGAAGTCATCCACCTTAGAGTACTTGAGTCCAACATCTTGAGTCCCCTTCAAGTATCTTAGAACTCTTTTTGCAGCTGACCAATGTCCTTCACAAGGTTATGCATGAACCTTGAAAGTATGCCAACACCATAAGAAATATCTAGTCTATTTGTTGTAAGGTAGATAAGACTTCCTACAAGTTGTCAATACTTGGTCGCATCTTCAAATTCTTTCCCTTCGCTTGATGTGAGCTTCATTTTCTGTTCCATTGGAGTAGACATAGGATTGCATTCTGTCATGCAAAATTTGTTTAGTAGTTCTCCAACGTATTTTTTCTGAGATAGGAATATGTACTTAGGATGTTGAGTGACTTCAATTCCTAAGTAATAGTGGACATGTCCCATATCTGTCATTTCAAAGATCTTTTTCAAATCTTTCTTTATGGATGCTATATAGCTCTCATTGTTCCCTGTCATCAAAAGATCATCTACGTACACCACAAGATACACAACAGATCTTCCAACTTTCTTTATAAAAAGTGTTACATCATCAAGATCAAAATGTTCAAAATTTAAGTTCAAAAGATGCTCGGTTAACTTTTCATACCATGCACGAGGCGCTTGTTTTAGGCCATACAAGGATTTGACAAGCTTGCATACCTTTTGTTCTTTTCCTTTCACAACAAAGCCTTCTGGCTGAGACATGAAGACATTCTCTTTCAAGTCTCCATTCAAGAAAGCAGTCTTCGCATCCATTTGATGAACTTTCCACCCTTTTTGAGCAGCTAAAGAGAGTAAGGTACGGATGGTAGCCCATTTTGCTGCAGGAGAGAATGTTTCTTCATAGTCAATTCCTTCCTTCTGTGCATATCCTTTTGCTACAAGCCTCGCTTTGTGCTTGTCAAGTGAGCCATCTGATTTGTATTTGTTCTTGTACAACCACTTGCAGCCAATTGGTTTGGTTCCAACTGGAGGGTTAACCAGCTTCCAAGTTCCATTCTTCATGAGTGCATCATACTCATTCTGCATAGCTTCTTTCCACTCAACCCGAGTAGAAGCTTCTTCAAAGGAAGTTGGCTCAAAGTTAGCAGATAAATTAAATTCACAATCAAATGATACATCCATGTCATCACTTGAATTATCTGCTTCTCCTCCATGTCTTTTCGAACTTCTCGTTCCTGTCTTTCTAAATTCATCCTAATGGACACTTTCGAGTGTCTTTGTGGCCCATTTAGGAATCTTTCGTGATGGTCCTCGTTGATCAGCTGATGGTGCTTCATCATTGATTGAGAGTCCTTCAATTCTCTCAATCACATCATCTAGTTGAATCTCTTGTTCAGGTGAATTAGCAGGAACTTCTTCATGCGGGGGAGTTGGTGCTTCATATGGAAATTTCAAAGGTTGATCCAGAATAGGAATCCCCCCTTCAAGGTTTGGAATTTCATATTCATTTTCAGAATATTTCATTGGATGAGGATATTTTTCCAAATGATCAAGCTGTCTCTCAATGGACTGGTCATTTTTATTAGTTTTAAGAAAAATGGCATCTCTGGAAATAACAAACTTCTTGTTTATGTCATCATACAGACGGTATTCCTTGGAGTATTCTTCGTACCCCAGGAAAATACATTTTCTGCTTCGAGCACCAAGCTTGTTTCTTTGCTCCTTTGGAATCAAGGCATAACAGGTGGAACCAAAAACTCTGAGATGCCTGACTGAAGGAATATGGTCAAACCACATTTCATATGGAGTCTTGTTATCAAGAGCATTTGAGGGACTTCTGTTTCTCAAGTAGGTTGCACATTTCACTGCATCACCCCAAAACATTAGTTTTACATTCTAAAAAACATCATTGAGCGAACCATATTCATTATGGTTATGTTCATTCTTTCTGCTACACCGTTTTCTTGAGGATTGTAGGGAACTGTATTCTGATGTGCAATTCCATGTTGGCGAAGATAATCTTCAAAAGCATTTGAAGTGTATTCTTTCCCATTATCAGTACGAAGTGTACCAATTTTTTATTGTGCTTGTTTTTCTATCAATGCATGAAAGTATTTGAATGTTTGAAATGCTTCTGCTTTTGTCTTTAAACAGTAAATCCAGCACATTCTTGAGTAGTCATCAACAAAGGTCATAAAATACGTATTCCCATGAGCAGAAGGAGTTGGAATTGGGCCACATAAATCAAAATGCACTAATTCTAATTTCCTACTTGCTCTGAAATTAGATTCATGGAATGGAAGCTTACTATGTTTCCCTAATATACATGCATCACATTTTTTCTTCTCTTTGGGAATGGTGGGCAAACCAAATACACCATTCTTTCTCAACAAACAAAGACTGTTATAATTTAGATGACCAAATCTTGCATGCCACAATGAACTAGATGACAAATTACCTTCTCCATGCTGAGAGAGGTAGGCATAGTTCTGAACTCTTGCAGATGAACCCTTTAGCTTCAGCAGCTTCCCATCTTCATATCCAGTCATGATGACTTGGTTGTCAGAGGATTTTCTTATTTCTACGATTCCATCAAACATGTGGATGGAATAGCCTCGCTGTCGAATCTCCACCAAGGACAACAGGCTTCTCTTCAACTCTGGAAGATAAAGAGCATTCTTCAATAAGAAATTAGGGAATCCAGGCATCTTTAGTCGAATGGTGCCCATTCCCTTTGGTTTAAGACTTGAATTATCTGCAAAGTACACTATGCCATTTATTGTTTCATTAAGTTCTTCAAAACAGTCTTTTCTAAAAGTCATGTGTGATCTTGCACTAGTATCAAGTAGCCAACATTCTGTGTAAGATGAAAGTGAAGTCATTTCATTAATTCCAAGATTACAATGTGCAACAATACAATGAGAAGAATCAGAAGATTTACTAGCATCTTGGTTTTTATTGTCATCTTTCTTCTGGTTATGTCTGTCTTTGATGGAGTCCCACGAAGCCCAACACTGATCTGATATGTGTCCAGTATTTCCACAACGCTTGCACTACAAATCTGATCTTTTGCTGAAGTTGTTTCTGCCCCCTCTTCCTTTGAAGTTTCTTCTTCCTCTGCCTCTCTTGTTGCTTTCTCCTTTTGGATGATCTTTGGATTGGTATTTGGTGTGGTTCTTTGCTTTTTGAGCAAAGAAAAGTGATTCTCCATAATGCTCGGTTGTCTTCTTACCGAAGGATTTCTCTTTGTCAGCTATCTTCTCTACCAGGGTGTCAAATGTTAGTGATTTGAACTTGTCAATAGCTTGCAACGACTCAATATAGTTGGAGTGAGAAGGATACAAAGATTTTACAAATGCTGCAAGAGGAAGATCTGGTTTCATACCAGAGGCTTGAATCTTGTGCATGATGGCTTTGATTTCAGAGGCCACTAACATGGGATCATTATCTTTTACTTCTAAGCTGAATAGTTTTAACATTAGTTGAATAACTTCCATTTCAAAGTGTGAATCAAATAGATCTTTTAATGTTTTTAGTGCTTCAAAACATGATTTTGGAGGCAATATGTGTTGGATCACCTCTTCAGTGACTGTGGCAGTGATTACTGCTAAAGATTTCTTGTCTTTTGTTCTCCAAATGGCCTTCTCTTTCTCGTATTCTGGAGGTCTTGGTTCTATGGTTATGGGCTTTCCAGCTTCTGTCTCTATTGTGCTACCTTCGCAAATGCCATCCCAAAGGTCATTGTAGATGAAGGCAGATTTGATCTTCCTCCACCATTCTGGATAAGTGTCTTTGCCAGTGAGAGTGGCACCAACTATAGATGCTATAGATTGCATATTTTACAACTGTTAGTGTAATTTACAAAGAGAAATAGAAAAACAATAACCTTGCAGGTCTATAGTCTCTGCCAAGGCGAATACAATGCAAGTTTATAGCATACACAGGCTTCTTCAATATAATTGTTTCACATAGACTTTATTCTTCAAGGTAGGTCGCAACTCTAGCAGCTTGATGCAGTACTTCTAGTTGCAGCAGCAGAATAATTGCACAGTGGCAATATTTCGAATTGCACGAGCAGTCTCAATGCAATCAACAACAACAAAACAATATATATCTTTCACAAGATTCTTTGATGTATGATATATCAGTCACAATATATCAGTTAGCATACATTATTCTTCAATATATCAGTCAACATGATATATATCAGTCACAATATATCAGACAGCATACATTATTTTTCAACGCAGCATACATTATTCTCTAGCATACATTATTTTTCAACGCAGTCTTCAACAGGCTGTAGCAACACAGGCTCTCTTTATTTCTCAATACGCAGGCAGCTGTCTCCAATACGTACCACACCAACACTTCAGGCAGTGCGATTATCGTATAACTCCTGAATTCAATTCTATTCATGGCTAGTGCATACATTTATAGAATTCATATGGTGGTTGAGCTTCATCAGCCTTTTCACCTTCCTATGCAACTGTTCATATTCCTATTATGTACACTAACGTATAATCCTGACAGATTATATTCCAACAACATGCAATATGTAAAAGGGTGACTAAGCCTTGTTTATAGGCCCTATAATTTTCTGATATTTATTCATAAATTAAGGATCAAGGGGGGTTTTATAATAATCAACCCATAGTTACCCATATCTAACATTAATTAAATCATTTTTGTCTTTTTCCTAGATTCCTAGATTCCCTCTCTATGCTAGTTGACTTCTACATGTTCCTAGAAGTCAATAATTTCTAAAGTGGGTCATGAAGCACTTTGGAATCATCCTAGAAACATATTTAGCATGTCTTCTTTATTCCTAGTTTCTTAAAGTGAATATCTTCTTTTTGTGAAAGTTGCCTTGCTTTACAGTAGTTTTAAGGCATAAAGGAAAAGCTAGTCTAGGGGAACTTGCCTTGTTCTTTTACCACATAATACTCATTCCTTTTCTCCAAAAAAAATCATGAATGAGTTCTCTTTGCAACACTTATTATATTTCCCACTTTCTTTAGCTAATTCATGAGGATCTTCATGGATCTAGAAAGTCCTTTTTGCACCTATAGGGGATTTGACTTGATTTAGTAATCCTACTTTTTGACCAATTCGAATAGCAACCTAGTGATTTCAAATAGCTCATGTAATTATATATTTGAGCAGATTATTACTTCATATGGTTGGCTTATGTACAGTTATTCAATATAGGATTAAGTTATGCTCCAATTTCAGTCTCCTTTTGTGTGAATTTTGCATGTTTGATTAGCAATTTGTTGTGGGTTAATTAAATTGCATATTTATATGATGTCCAAATTTATAATGAGTTGTCTATCACAATTGATACCGTTGACATCGATTTTAATCTCTAAAATATAAAACTATAAATCAATGGTGGGGACTTTTTGTTTATCTCAACACCATGATTAATTATAATTTTTTCATCATATATATTTAATGCAAGCGGGGTCAAAACTGGGGTGTTACATCACCCCTTGAATAGAGAAGCACTCAGTAGAGCTTTCCATAATATCTTTCCGTAATGGTTATGCAGAGATATAGTTCAAAATTCTTATGTGGAAGTTGTATTATCTGTCTCTTCCTTAACAACACCCTTATCTGGTAGCTTAGATAACAGTGTAAGCTCAATTTCTACCAAATTCAAATTCTCAAATAAAAATAACATTCATCTCAAAATCATATCATTGTGGAGGAATGCGAACTTTGTTGTTAGATGCATTTAAGATGAATACTATAGTTAAACAATGACAAGTGTCAAGGAGAAAAATGGTGGTGAAGAAAAAATATATGCTGGGGAAGTGGGTATGGAAAAGAATAATAGACAATGAGAGGAGAATAATTTTCATCAAGAAATAGATTGGAAGGCTGATGAATATTTCAAAATGTTTGTGTGGAATCCTTCCATTGATGTAATATTCAAACTAGAGAAGGAGAGAGATGAAAGGCGTCTGAGAGAGTTGGATGAGGAAGCCGATGGTGGAAATATTTTCCAAAACTTCTTTGTTGTTTTATTTAATAATTAATTGTATCACGTTAAAGCTTCCCAAGGTACAATTAGATTAGTTCAATCTAAGGGTTGATTTGATTTTCAGTGTTTTGTATGTTATTTGATGTTGATAATTTTTTAATTATTTTTGGATTGCTAGAGAGATTCATAAAATGGATCATGGATCTAAAATTTATGGTGCGACTATGACATCCTCATCTTTGGGATGTTTTAGTATTCTATGACCACATCTCGCCTTAAGATACAAACCCAAAACCTTCTTTCCAGCATCCCAACATGGAAAATGATAGGTTGGACCGGATGTTATATGGAAGGAATTACAATAAAACACCATTGTATTGGACTTCTAGAGTGGAGATTGTGTCTGAGAAAACTCAAGGCCTGGCATTTCTGCAATTAGCTTTGCAATTTGATCTATTCGAATTGACCAATATGTTTCTCACTATACATATGATATTTTGGTTTCTACCTCTATATGTGGAACTAAACCAACATTTTATTGAATTATCATGAATTTTTCCTTTGGATATAGTAGGCATGCATAGACAACTTTAACATCATATACATGTCTGTTATTCCAAAGATTGAAGAGGATAATACCACTCTTGTTATGCATTTAGCATATTCGAATTATCATTTTTTGTTTCCCTAGAAGCCACAATTTTCTATGCTATTAAAATGTAAATGTCATATGATGATATATAATTTCATTAAGTAATTAAGCAATGGAATTTACATATCATGTTTATGGTTTTTCTTTTAATTTTTAATTTTTAATTATCTTTATAATTTTATAATTCTTTTGCATGGTAGGGAAAAATAGTCAAATATTTGTACTACACCAATTAGAAATACATTATCTAATTTGTTAAAATTCCATTTTTTTTTTAATTTTCATAAAATTCATTTTTAATACCAAAAAATTAGAAAAGCTTAGTTAACATTAGCTTAAAAATTAACAGAAAATCAAGTCAACAGAAAAGGAAGACCTAGCAATTTCTATACTCCCTATGGAATAGGGACTAACGAATAATTTATATTGAGGTAATAAGATTACCTCATATATCAAGTATGAGAAAGAAAATGAATAGATCCATATAACAAATTTTTGGACTTCAAAGGGAGCACAAAGAAACAAAATCTCAAAAAAAAAAATCTCAAATTTCATGATGACTTCCCCCAAAATACTCACATAAACTCGACCGATCAATAATTTAAATGCAATCGAGACATTTTTTAATCTTTTTTTATTTTCCTTTAGTTACATAAGAAAATTTCTTATTCTTATTGGAATAAGGGAGTAGAGAACTACACACTAGAATATGCACCAAGTGAACATATGCTTATATGAGAAAACAAATAGTTTGATAATTTAACACAATCTAAGTGCACCAAGTGAACATATTCTTATATGAAAAAAAAATTGATAATTAAACACAATCTGAAATGCAAACTTTTTTTCAAACCAAATTACTTGTTTTTCACAAAATTAGTACTAGAAGTACCAATCTAGAGAAAAAAAGACAATGGGCCAATAAAAATTCCAACCCAAAATTGTATACATTAAGGAAGCCATAATGACATGGATTTTAGAGAAAATCATTGGATTAGAGTATATGAGTATAAGGAAGGCCTAAATGAGTAATGTTCTTCCCATTTACTAATGTTGTTTGATAGTTTTATTTAACTTGTTCATTAGACTATATTTAAGTTACTACTATTGTTGTATATTGTTCTTATGTGCTTTCAACTTTAACACAAGGGAATTTGGGCGTGTTAAGGTTGAAAGAGATGAAAATTATGTTTTCATTTTATTAGAATTGTACTCTCTGGTATCTAATATTGATTTTAATTTTGATTTTATGCATTAAAGTATATAATTTTAAATATTCTATATCAAACCCTAACCTAACACAAATTTAAATAATATAGTCTTAGACTAGGATAGGATTGTAGTGGATATGAAAAGAAACTTAGGGTGTTTCTTCAAATTGGTATCAACAGTAATTTCATGGTTTAGTAGGAAGTAGACATAAGTGACGCTTAGTTCAGTCTAGGTCGAGTAACTAGTAGTGATTTTGGTGAGTTATGAAGCCATTTGGATTTGCAATATGCTCGCATGTTTATTTGGTCTAGAGTTGGATCCCACAATGCTCTAGTGTGACAATTAGAGTTCCATAAAACACTTGAATTCATTGTTTCATGACACATCCAAACAAATAGAGATCATATATCACTTCATTGGGGAAAATTTTCACAAGGGAGAAGTGAAGTTGTGTAATATCTCCATAGATAAAAAGGTTGCAGATATTCTCACCAAGGCTTTGATGAAGGGAATTTTTTTTACTTGAGGGATATGCTCGGAGTGGTGTAGAACAGCTTCCTCCCTAGAAGGGAGTTTTGAGGACCATAGATTTGATAGGTGATTATGCATATGCTAGGTGTCAAGCATGACGAATTTTTCCATTACCTCTCTAGGTACTTACTCAATTTATTTAGTAAGTGACATTTATATTTATTTCCTAAAGAATAACTCAAGAAAGACACATTAATTAGTTTAAAATTTTCTAATGACTAAGGCTTACTAAAGTGAAAATTTAAGTGAACTTTAGATGGAACAAGATATAATAGGAGTTAAGAAGGTGTATGCTGATTTGAGGAAGCTTTTGTTTTCTAGGTGGCCGGTATGAAACATGATGTAGAACAGTTAGTGGCCCATTTCCTTGAGTGTCAAATTATCCATCCATCACTTTCGAGATAGAGGGATCAGGCTTTGGTCACTGAAATTCTATAAAAGAAATCCTAGGGACACGGGAAAGAGACACAAAACCACAAGATTATTTGAGAGTGATTTTGTTAAACGAAGAGTGAGAGACTCAATGGATAAAGATAAAAGAGACATGATTTTGCAAGGGAATATCTATACAAATAAGAGAGACTCGATCCATCCAATCCATAAAACTGTCAGGGAGAGTTGTATGAATAAAACAGAGTGGCGTTGGGTGAGCTAGGGTGAATTTGCTTGAGGCTGTTTTGTTGGGTCTGACTTCTCCTTCAATGTAACAATTTCTTAGGGGATAAATTTTTGAAGAGGAAGTTTATTTTTTCCAAGGATCAATTTATCCAAAAAGGTCAATTTTCGAATGGGGTTGAGTTACAGGTTCCATTGTTGTAAAATTATCAATTTTTCCGTGAGCCAAAAATTAATAGGAAAAACATTGAAAGATGTATTTTCCCATTATGGTTTTCTAAGGTAAACATTTGTGTCAAATGTGATTTATTTTTTGTAAACAATAGTGATTTATTTATGGATATCAAAATTATTGATAGCATAAACTATATTTGATATTGGGAAATTAACCCTTTGTATCCTGATAAATTTCGTTGATTCGTAGTGCATCCTTTTATTATAAAACCCATAATCAATTTCACTTTATGTGGTAGGTTAGGCCAAGGATGGATCATACAACATTTGATATGTAGTGTGGCCAAGGGACGGAGCAGAAAATTAATATTTGGTACCAAACGAAGTGAACCAATCTGTTTCAAACTCCAAGTATCCAAAATAAATTGGACAGTAGAAAAGAATCCATATGGATAAGAATATAAAATATAATATGAAAAATAATATATAAGAGATAAGGGATGATACAACGGCATGTGACATTGTGTATAAAAATACATTGAATGGTCACAAACTTGGCTAGACACGTCCTTTTGATATATGTCTTTTAGTTATTCATTATTATTATAAATATATATGTGTATTTATGATTATTAATATATTTATGTTCACAATAGAGGTTATGATAGAGATTGTACAAACTCTTTCATGCTATGTTTCTAAAAATGTTTTTGTGAATATAAGAATCATTTTTCAAATAAAAAAACAAACACCGCGCTCTTTTTGCATCCCAAGAACTCATTTTATGTGCCGAGAGGCACTCTACATCCCAGTATGAGGGAGATCTTGTAACATTTGTTACTGACAAAATAATAAAAGATAAAAAATTTAGTTATCTGCCAAAATAAATGTCGACCACAAAAACAACCTAATATGGGGGATATGTTGTAATGTTCACATCTAAAAAAAACAATAAATAATTAAATATTTAATTATCAGCCAAAAAAATGTCTGTTTGAAAACAAGGTATATGGTTTAGGAGCGCCTTGCAAATGGTTTAAAACCATGTGCAAGGCCTCCTAAAAACCCCATGGTTTTATTGTACATGGTTTAGGATGGCCTTAAAAATGGTTTTAAGACAATGTGAAAGGCCTCCTAAACAACCCATGGTTTTAAGAAGGCCTTTCACATGGTTTTAAAACCATGTATGGGGGAGATGTTGTAATGCTCATTCCTAAAAAAATAAAAAATAATAAAAAATATTATATGTCGGCCATAAATTATATTAAATATTAATAATAAAAGTATTATATGGCCACCTTAAATAAAAATATGTTTATTTTAGTTGGATGAAAATCAATGGATATATATAAGACACACCAAATCTAATAGAGGATTTCACCTCGAAAGATTTTATCCCTCTCGGCGCTTGATAGAGCATATGATTTGGATCTATGCTAGTTTTTTCTTAGTGTGTCCTTCTATTACAAAACAAATAATAAATTTTACTTTATGTGGAATGGGTAGGAAAAGGAAATGTATTATAAGTACTATGGCCAAGGGTTGGATGAGAAACAAAGCTCTGATACCAAATGGAGTGAACCAATCTGGTTAAAATAGTAAATATCCAAAATAGATAGGACAATAGAAAAAAATCCATAGAGATAAGAATATAAAATATAATATGAGAAATAAGAGATGATAGAGCAGTGTGTGAGGTTGTTTATAAATATACATTAAATGGTCACACACTTGAATAGACACACCTTTTATTAGTGCCTTTTAGTTATTCATTATTATTAGAATTAAATTATTGTTTATTTATAATTATTATCTATGTTCACAACAAAATTTATGATGGACATTGTATTTACATTTTCGTGCTTTGTTTGTAAATATGTTTATCTGAATATAAGAAGTATTTAAATAAAAAAGAACACTACTCTCTTCTATTTTGCCCCAATAACAAATTTTGTGCTAAGAAATCCCAAGTTTTGTCCACTCTTGTTGGAGTTTCCCTTGCAAATGGTAAATAGTTTAAGAGAGATTGGATGCTTCTTTTGATTGATGGGGTTAGGTTTATGCAACTTGTTTTATATTTTGTAAGAAAACTAAAAGGTATGCATAACTCTTTCCTAAATGAGACATCACACTAAAAAATAATTTACCATGAAGTGTGTCATTAGGGTCGCTTAACTTGAGATTGATGAGAAACTTGTTGAAGACCTCAAAAAACTCCTGGATTTTATTTTTAAGGATTTGTCAAAGATGGATCCCCATTGTTGGCAATGCACCCCTATAACTTGTGGGATAGAAATTAGAGCAACTTGTGGAATAAACCATTGAAATAATCCCCAATGTTTATTAGAAGTTGGTGTGTTGTTATGAGTTGCTTGCCTTGTCACCATGTGAAATATTTCTCCTCCATGTGAAATTCAACAACCATAATCTTATTTTCCTCTTATGGATTTGTTTGTGCCTTGTCAAATGTTTCCAAAATGTAGAACCAAGAGTCAAGTTTGTTTTGACCTAGGTATCCGTGGAATTATAAAGATAGAAATATTCTATCCAACTTAAAGGAATGCTAGTAAAGAGGGATACACTAGGGAAAATTGGGTTGTTGTAAGTCTTGCCACTATGTGATGATTAGATGTTGAAACATTCCCATCATGTCTTGCATCCTTTTTATTTTAAATTCATCTAGGATTATTTTAATTTGAAATTCATATTGTTGTTGATGATGTGCAATAAATTATGGCAATAACAAAGGTTATTGCTTATACATTTTCTTTGTCATATATCAGCAATGTTCAGATCTTAGTTGTCTTCTATGTCTATATAAAATTGAGGATTCATAGCATTGGACATAATGACACTTGATATTGAACTTGAAAAAAAATAGTCACA
This sequence comes from Pseudotsuga menziesii, assembly GCA_001517045.1. Lineage (NCBI taxonomy): Eukaryota > Viridiplantae > Streptophyta > Pinopsida > Pinales > Pinaceae > Pseudotsuga > Pseudotsuga menziesii. Next base: position 343,596 of record LPNX010368342.1, read on the forward strand.
TGTGATAGTGATGATGTGGTTCCCTTAACAAGGAATACATGGAAGAGTTGCAAGAATCCATGACATGAAGAAAAATGCCATTGTGAATTGATCTGAAGTGAGGAAACAATATATTGCAAGTGACAATGATTGCGTGGGCCCTCTTGCCCCATAATTCTCACCTCGGTTCACGTGGCATAAATATTCAAGCCACTAGTTACGACCTTGGGGAAAGTAAGACTCAAGTGCTATTCCTTTATCTTGACTCCTCCATTTAGGATTTATGCTAGTGAAACCAACGGGGATGGTCCCTATGAAAATAATATAAGGTTTTTAATCTATGATAACAAAGGCTTTTAGGAGATGAAAAAAGATTACTCATAAGAATACTTTTGCAAATAGTTTAGATCAACAAGATGTAATTTTAAAGAATCATTCGAGTCAACACATGAATTAACTTAGATAGTAGAAAGGTAAATGGGTGATTGATGCAAAAATAGACAAGTGATAATGGAGTAAGATAGTGTTGTTGTGACATGAAAGTGTTGCAATTCTCTCATTGGTCAATTTCAATTTCTTAATGAGTGATTAAGGGAGTGGGTAAATTTTTGGGTTAGTGCCAATAAGGAAAGATCTCTTGAAATGAGTACTAATTAGAGGAAATTTCAACTCAAAATGGGCCTCCTAAAAAGAATTAATAAAATAATAGTTAAAATAATAAAATAATATTTATTAATTTTGGAGGNAAGATACCTTTTTGTTTGTATTTTTGACATATATCCCCGTGTTTTTACTCAAATTTCAATTGGGATAGCTTGTTAGATGCGGAATTAAATTCCGCATCCAATGAGTACCCACTTGGTATACTTTTGACGAACCCTTCTACCCCAAAAACAAGAATACCTGAAAAAATGTGATGATGACATCATCATCACGTTTTTTCAGGTATTTCTTGTTTTTGGGGTAGTGGGGCCTGTCAAAAGTATGCCGAGTGGGTACTTGTTGGATGCGGAATAATTCCACATCCAATGAGCTCTTTCGATCAAAATTTGAGTAAAAACACAGGGATATATGTCAAAAATACAAACAAAAAAAGAAGTTTTTTTTATGATACCTATCCCCAAATGTATATTAAAAAAGTGTTTAAGACCTATATGGTATTTCAAATTTAAATAAATTTCATTGGCTAACACATGATGACATGGAATTTGAATCAAAGTTAGAAGGCCCATCTTGAGTTGAAATTTCCTCTAATGAAAGTGACTTTACCAAGTGTCCAATGAGGAAATGCATAACCTACTTGGATTAAACCCTTAACTCCATGGTAGTCACCCTTTGCGACCTCCCTATATCTCAAGAACATGATTATGTGGATTTTTCTGTTACTTTAGTAACTTGTATCCCTTTTTGATACAACCAGTTGATCAGACAAGTTACAACATTGCATAGCATACAAAGAATGAAACTTTTTTAATTGTATTAAAGCTAGAGTGTGATGTTTATTAACAAACAACACACTGCTCAGAATCTCTTTCCCCCTTTTGGGATACTTAGGAGAGAACAACCAAGTAAATTTTAAAAGACTAAAGAAATAATAAAAAGGAAATAGAAAAGAAAACTTATTTTCTAATTAATACTACCACGAATATCTTCTCCCTTTCGGGTAACTCAAGAAAGCATGGGGTTAATAATTCTTTTATTCCTCAACATGAAAAGAAAACTAAAATATGAAAAAAATTAAACTATACTAACTAAGAACATTACACATATCCCCGAATGGGGATTGCAGAAGTCTTAACACAATCTTCCTGGTCTCTTTTATCGCTTACAATAAACCATTTTTTATACACATGATCTTTATAATTTATATCAATGGATTTATAACTTTCTCTCTGAAAAAAGTGAAGGGAGAGAAAGGAGATGAATAAAATGGAAGGTGGGAATCTTCAATTTTCGGGGACAAAATGTCTCTCTACATGTGCATCAAATGGTAAACAACATCCAACAAACTTTTATTAGAATATGTCCCCAAACACTTTAAGAGTGTTTGGGAAAAGATACAAAAACTTATAATTTTTTTCTAAGTTAACAATAAAACAAAAATGTGAAATTTAACCAAGGAAAGATTTTTTATAATATTTACTTGTTCTTTTAGAAAAAGCAAATTGTGCTCTAAATTATCCATATAAATCCTTGAAACTCTTAACCAAACTACATTTACTAGATTAGATCTACTTGAATAACTTAGTAAAGCATCATACTAACCTTTACTATATCTAAACTTAAAATATTAAATTTAAACTATTTAGATCTAGTGAGCTATTCATATCTTCTTATAATGAAACTTTGAAATGTAGATCTAAATCTATAAGAGGACAAGTCACCAAGAATAAAAATATAATTGTGAAATAAAGGAGTTAGAACCACTATTTTGATAAGAAATAACAAGCATAAAGAAACATTTTTTAATGGTGTTGGGGGATTATGCTTCTTCCTTTTACTAGACGAATGGTAGAGATAGCATGTTCATCCACTCCTCCATCTTAGGAAATGTAAACTACACTTCAGAAAAACTTGAAAACGGGGATCAAATGCAGTGTTAGCAATAAAAACTACTTAGAGAATATGCATTCAAACAAGACATCTCATATACTTCTTAGAATTATTTGATAACTAACAATAATAAAGTAAACATACAATTCTTACCTCCTATCTCACTGCAATGCAATTACCTAGTAGGTTATTAATACCAAACCAAAGACAAGCTCAACAAAATGCAGATATTACATTATGAGAGAACAGGCATCATGTATCCAAACCACCATAGACAACACAAGATTACCCTCCAAATCATTTAATTAAATACCAAATTGAGAATGATTAAAAATAATAGCATGACAGGTTCCACTTTTTTATTCCTTCCAATGGTGAACTATCTTGTTTATATAGAATTTACAATCCTAGTGTAGTGCACCTATCACTTGGAGTACAGGTTGAGTGTTTGAATAATTTGTGGGATATGATTGATATGATCCAAATGATAGGGAACCACATGTTCCAAGGGATATGCACCCTCAGCTACCATCCAACGCTCCCCACAAGTGGATGCCACATCCCATGAAGTGTGATCTTTAAAGTGGATGTCACTTCTTAACTCAAAGTAACTTGCTACCTTCCAAATTGAATCCCAATCACATGCTTTGACCATGGAATGAACTCTCCTTAAAATTTTGATTCTCCCACATGTAGCATGTCAAATTTCATACTTTTTAGTTTTTTTTATAAGACTTCTAACTTTATTTTCTACTCTTTGTAATTTGACATTATGTTTTCCACATGTGAACTTCAGTTTTTGTTTGACACTTGGAACTTGCTGCTAGTCATTGTATTTTATGGAAAATTCGAGTGACTATTTTTTCCACTTAACATTTTCTTATAACTATCTAGTCAAGGAAATAAATTGTAATTTTCTTCTTCAATTTGATTTGTTATTTTATGTCTTTATGCAAACTTGGATATTAAAAAAAAAGTTTTGCAAATTTGGGTTTATATTACAAAAATAGATGTAGGCGTAAAATAGGATCTAGATCTGTAATTTGACTGTTTATTCTGATCAAATTCTGAATGATCATTTTTTAATTTGGCCCATGTAACCAAGGTTTTACAGTGTACACTTTTTTTGTTACTTTCATGAGGATTGGATATTTTCCTTTCACAATTATGGTCTGATCTATGTTTCACTCACTGTTTATTCTGATCAAATCCTGAATGATCATTTTTTAATTTGGCCCATGTAACCAAGGGTTGTACACTTTTTTTGTTACTTTCATGAGGAGTGAATATTTTCCTTTAACAATTATGGTCTGATCTATGTTTCACTCACATTTACAAGATATTTTAGGAATACACTGTATCACTCACTTCTTCATGATGCATCCTATTTCATGAAATTGTTCCCTTAATTTTTCCTTGAAATGTGTTAATGTATTAGTTATATCAGCTTTCATATTGGACATATTTTTGCGTATTATAGCATTTTATAAGATTGCATTCATTAATTACTCCATTTTAGACCAATGTGTTTCAATTGTTCAAAAATTATATACAATTTTTCCTTTTTTATCTTCCCCTTCGAATTGTTGCTCAATCTCTATCCAATTGTTTTTTTAATTCCATTTTCAATAACCAACACAAAAGTATGGGATTAACATGGTTGATCTGCAATTTTTCTCTGCAGGATAGCTATATCCATATAGCATTGACTTCAAAAGAAAACAATCTTTCAAATTCCTATAATGGATGTGCCATTTCAAAACTAGAACCAATGTTAATGAGAGATTGGAAACTTTTGCTTGAAGAGAGGAAGAGTTTTGAAAATGTTTAAACATCCCAATTACTCGAGTAGATAGAAAAATTTGGGTGGGCTCTTATGAATGTACTTTTGTTTCCAAGTGAACAGATCACTTACAAAACTTTGGGAAAGAATGAGAATCATCATCCATGAACATATTATACTTATGGTACACACATACTATGAGAATCTTTATGAAGAGTGTAATATCCCAAATTTTGGACCTATCATTTATAGGCATGAGCCTATTGATCATGATGGTTATAGTGATGTTTTATTTTATATTGGGTCAAAAACCCCACTGCATATGAACATGATGATTTATTTTGTATATTGGGTGTAAGCCAATTGTTAAAGATATATATGTATATATGTCTTGGATGTGTTGGGCATGGACCCTGAAGGACATGATTGATGAAATGTTTTGTGTTTGGCATGGACACTGAAGCACATGATCGATGAGATGTTTTGTGTTGAGCAAGAGGCTCTGGAGCACATGAGTACTTACATTTGTGTTGAGCATAAAGCTCTGGAACACATGAAAATATAAATGGAAATGTTGGGCATAACCTTTGGAGCATTCCATGTTCATGTTGAGCATAATCTCTAGAGCATCATATTCTTGGCCATTGTATCCCTAGGTGTATCGTATAAGTACATGCTAGCATTTAGTGTTGAGCGAGAGCTCTAGAATTGCACTATGTTTGTAACTCCCTATTATAAGAGTTGAGTATGGGATCTGGTAAGCGCTAGGGTTTACTGAAAAGAATTTAATAACTTCTGACTGAAAATGACTTGAGAAAAATATTTATCTCATCATACTTATTTATAAGTGATTAAATGAAATTTTGAATTTATGTATTCTCATCAAGTACTGAAGATCTACCACATTATAGGAGGGAAATCCAACATGCAAGGATGTCTAGAGTTGCCTATCCTAGTAGACCTGAGCCATCTATATACTTGACCTTCATAAAGAAGTGTCATTAAGTCTAGGGATCATGACACATGATACCCTAAGACAAATGTTAACAAGTATTTTAATACTATTTATTTTATACATAATATGTATAAAGAATTAATTATGATTAATTATATAATTGAATAAATAAAGAAGAGAAGCTCCACCAATTTTATTTATTATTAAAGGATTAATAAATAGTGAAATATCTATGAAAGATTAACTAGGAACTAGTTAAAAGTTCCTAGGTTAAGAATTGAAAATTACCCCAGTAAATTAAAAAGGGTTAAATCAAGAAATCAAGGATTTCTTGATTTAACTGCCCCTTTGACTGAAAAGTCTGTCTATAAAGACTCAAGCCAAGAAAAGGCTTGGTATTCTGATTATCATCTAGGAGAATTATTATTCTGCTTATTTTTTCTCTCAAGTATTTTCTTGGAGAACGTTTCGTGCAAGGAAAAGAGGATTGATTCAGAATGGATTACCAATTAGGAAACCCTGCCTTAGGATCTCTAAGCTACTTGCATGTTGGATTCCAGCTCGGGGGGATGCAGATTAGAGCCAGGAATGGTTTTGGGTCATGGTTGGGAGGAACGCGGTAGTTCTTAAGTGATTTGGTCATCAAAATCAAAGGTTAGCTCTGTCTTAAATTGATAATGCTGGTTATTTAAAAAGTGTGTAGGTTCAGCCATTAAAGGAGCTTCAGGAAGATAAATTACAAGTATGAGTTTTTGTTTGGGTACACAGGGTACTCCCAAAATACCGAACACCTTGAGCAACAACTTCACACAAATAGATCACAGGTCAACACACCGATGTTTGTCACGTGGTTAAAACCCTCGAGAGGGAAACAGTCCACGGCCCCAGCCAAATAGCTACTTGGAGCAATTTATCATGCAAATGAAATAAAGTTACATGAGCTTTTCATAATCAATCAACTAGCCAAGGACCCTCTATGCTCTTTAAATAGAGATCATAGACCAATCGGGTTTTAAGCCATAGATCAGTGGTAGGTATGATCTAAGAGAAGTTGAACCATTGGATCAATCTATGTCTAGAACATATCATGACCATAGGATTAGAATATTTACAAATGCATACTAATTCATACTGAAGAAACACACTTTTACCTAATGGATATATTACACAAGTTGATCTTAACTAACTCCTAAGTGTCTAAATATCCTAACATCCCCCCTTAAGAACAACTTGGGATATGATTGAAGGATTTACAAAATTGACACTATCAGGAGAAGGAAGGAGGAATTAGAGCCTATCCCCCCTTAAGGACACATTCTTGAACTCCTAACATAGACGAAAGTTTATAAAACTTCACTTCTGTAAAAGACTTGGTGGAGATGCCTGCAACTTGATCATCTGTAGGGAAATATAGAACTTCAATAACACTATCATGAACAAGATTTCTAATGAAGTTCATGTGTGGCTTAATGTGTTTGTTGTGCTGATGTAGAACTGGATCTTTGGCAAGCTTGATGGCACTTTGATTGTTGCACCAAAGTGGAGTAGGCTGCTGCTGCTTGAATCCAAACTCTAAAAGGATTTGTCAAAGCCATAAAGATTCCTAACTGGCATTAACTAGGGCTCAACATTCTACTTCTGCTAAAGAAAGAGCAAGAGCTTGTTGTTTCTTACAAGCCCAAGTGACAGGTCTAGATCCCAGACTTAAAACATAACCTGCAGTAGACTTTCGATCATCAATATCGTCGACCCAATCAGAATCAGTGAAACCAACCAACAAAGGTTTCCCCTCTATACTATAATGAATCCCAAACTGAATTGTACCTTGAATATATCGAAGTATTATTTTTGCTGCTTTCCAGTGAATTTCATGAGGAATTTGCATGTAACGGGCAACACGACCAACGAAAAAGGAAAGGTTAGGATGGGAATGAGTCAAGTATAAAATACTACCAACAAGTTGACGATACAAGGTGGCATCTACTTCAGGAGAAGTACAAGTGGCATAAAGTTTGACTCCAGACTGGAAGGGAGAAGGGGCTGGCTTACAATTTTCCATGTGGAAGCGACGAAGAAGGTCACAAACATACTTAGACTGGGAAAGAAAGATTCCTTCTTTGGTTTGCAAGACTTGGAGACCAAGTATGACATTTCAAAATTTTGCTTAATACTGGATTTCACATGGGTTATAAGTTTAGGATCACTACCAGTGAGGATAAGATCATCAACATAAACAACAAGTATGATGAGATGGTTTCCTACTTTCTTGGTATAGACATTGGGGTCAGAATGGCATCTAGAAAAACCAGTGTCAATGAGAAATCTATCAATTTTGGCATACCAAGCTCTAGGAGCTTGCTTAAGGCCATATAAGGATTTCTTAAGGAGACAAACAAGGCTAGAGTTATTCTAAACATATCTAGGAGGTTGTTCCATGTAAATTTCGTCATGTAAATCACCATGTAAGAAGGAAAACTTGACATCCATTTAATGGAATTCCCAGTTATGTAAGGTTGTAAGGGAAAGAAAAAGGTGGATGGAGTTCATTTTTGCTACAGGGGAAAAGGTTTCATTGTAGTCAATCCCTTCAACTTGGGACAAACCTTTGGCAACTAACCTTGCCTTAAGTCTTTCAACACTTCCATCTGATGCATACTTAGTTCTGTAGACCCATTCACATCTAATAAATTTTCTTTCTTTTGGAAGAGGAACAAGATCCCAAGTATCATTCACCATTAAGGAACGATATTCTTCATCCATAGCTGCATCCCAATCTATATTTCCTAAAGCTTCTGCAAAAGTTTTTGGATCATGATTCTCAGAAACTTGAGCCAGAAGGTAAGAGGCTTGCTGAAACTGAGAACATGTTCGACGTTGATATCTAGGATCATCGACAAGATCACCAGCTGCTTCACATGTTGAATGGACCCATTGAGGAGGAATTGGTGCTGGTGCAATTGGAGGAACATGAGCAGGAGAAGGAGGATTTTCATCCTTACTATCATCATCAGAAATTGGAGTTGGAAACCTATTAAGGAAGTTGGAAGAAGAAAAAGAAGAAGGCACAATTGCTGAATCAGGCTCGCATGCCAAAGATGGCACACCCACCAAGTTAGGCTCACAGGCTAAGAGATTTTCATCAAATTTAACATCTCTTCTAATGATTATATCATGTGAATTGGGATGAAGAAGTCTATATCCTTTTACATTTTCTGAATATCCAACAAATATGCACTTTTCACTTTTAGGCTCCAATGCTTTCCGTTTTTCATCCGGAATGTGAGCCCGTGCTTCATAACCAAACACACGAAAGTGACTTACATCTGGTTTAATTTTACTCCATGCTTCTTCCAGTGTTTTACCTTGTAAAACTTTAGTGGGTGTGCGATTAACTATGTAATTTGCACAATTTATGGCCTCATCCCAATATTGAAGACTTAGTCCCTTAGATTGGATCATACAATTAGCCATTTCTTTTAAAGTGTGGTTTTTCCGTTCAGCTACACCATTTTGTTGTGGTGTATATGGAACGGTGTGCGGTTGTTGGATTTCTTTTTCAGTGTAGAAAGTAGTGAACTTGTTGTTAACATATTCTTCTCCATTGTCATATCTTAACTTAATAATTTGATGACCAGATTGTTTTTCAACAAGGGTCTTGTAGGCCAAGAACATGTTAAATACTTCGCTCTTAATTTTTAGGAAGTAAACCCAAGTGTGTCTAGAGTAGTCATCAATGAAATTTAAGAAATATTTGAAACCAAAAAATGATGCAGATGGAAGAGGACCACACAAGTCACTATGCACAAGCTCCAAAGGAACCGAGGCATGCCAAGAGGCACATTTGTCAAAAATGTCTCGATGATTTTTTTCGAGTACACAACTGGAACAAACACCATTCTTGCAAGATACCATCGGAAGACCAGTCACCATATTGTATTTACATAGTTGTTGCAATGAGAGATAATTTAAGTGACCAAATCGCTCATGCCAAAGTTTGCTCAAGTTATCACTATGAGCAACAAAAACTAAAGGAAAAGGTGATGACCCAAAATTGTTAAATTTGTACAACATGGTAATATCATCAACAGTTCCAGTAGCAAGGACATTTTGAGGATTTTGAAAATCCTTGATGACAACTTGATGAGGTGTAAACGTCACGGTTTTACCTTCACCTGAATGAGTAATTTGATAGATCGATAACAAATTGTGGGAAATTTTTGGAACACATAGTACATCACTGAAATGACCATTTTCTACTGGAACTGTTCTAGATCCTGCAACACTTAGAGATCTATCATCACCAACAAATATTTCTTTGGTGTTACATTCATGCATATTAGAAAATATGGATTTATCCTTATCCATATGATAAGATGCTCCAGAATCAATGAGCCATTCATTTGAAGTAGAAGAAGAATATGCAATATAAGAGTAACCAGAAGCACAAAGTGCATGTCAATGAGAGTTATATTCTAAAGACAAATCTAGGTTGATGTGGTACTTCTTGATTGTTGCTTCCAAGGCTTCCATATTCTTGAAACACTTAGATTCATCATGATTATCTTTCCCACAAAAATTGCAATGACGCCTAGTCTTCTTTCCTTTTGGCTTGAGTCCTTTGTCATGTTTTAAAGAAGGAGATGACTAAGAGGGTTTGGGACCCTTGTTGTTTGACTTATTATTGCGAGAACTCTATTTCTTAGGAGGATTGGACTTTTCTTTCTATTGGGACAATAAGGCTTTCCCAGATGTATCTGCATTGTTAATTATTCCAAGATAAATGAGCTTATCTTGCTCTCTAATTAAGGAATAACAAAAGGATTCAAGACTAGGCTCTTGATAGCTAGCTGCAGTCAAGTATTGTTTCATGGAGTAGAATTTAGATACAAAAACAAAATATGCATGTCCAAGTTTGTAAAGAATATGATAAATACATTGTTTGTCTTCTTTCTTAATCTTTCATTTTGCACATTAAAGTCTAAGAGTTGTATACTTAGATAAATAGTCTTGAATGCATGAAAAATCATTTGGATTCAAGGAAAGCAACTCATTCTCAAGTTGATGACCCCGAATTTTATTGTGTTTACCAAACACAGATTCCAACTTTTCCCAAGATTTATTAGGTTCATCAGTTCCAGATATATGGAATCGCAAATTAGTAGAGATTGACATCTCAATCAATCCATGAGCTTCATCACATATATTTTCCCATTTAATTTTCTTATCATCATCAATGGGTTCTGTTTCTTTCCCTGAGGTTATCCTGAAAAGTCCCCTACTTCATAGAACATCCTCCATACGAGATTTCCATGAGAAATAGTTAGAACTTGTAAGTATATAATATCACAAGGGGTGGCCATACTATAAAATAATGGTTGAAAAAATAGAAACTATCTGTCTGGTTGCAAAGAGCTCGAAAAAATATGCAGTTAAAAAAAATGCACTTAAAACTGATTTTGGATGATGAAGTTATGCTTGATCAAAGAAAATGTTGAAGATGTCCCCAATAGTGACGTGGCAGATATTAACTTCACCAACAAAAAAACAGAACCCCCCTCTTCCCAAGATCAAACTTTGACAATCAGTTTACAATAAAGTTGCTTTGAAGTGAATCACTTTTGTAGAATAAGTGAGGTTCACTTTTACAATAATGTTACTTTTAAATAGTGCGGCAATAAATTAAAAGACTTAAGTGACTCACTTTTTATTTTATTTATGTGAGATGCACTTTTACAGTAAAGTAACTTGAAAAATAGAAATTGCATGCACTAAAAAGTAGCTTAATAAGACTTGAACTCAAGACCTATTAAGAAATAAAGCAACTTTGGACCAAGCGAGCTATGTTTAAAAGGTACACAAAAGAATGGAAAGAGAAAGGGGGCTTTTTTTTTTTTTTTACTCTTCTCTCTCATTCTCCGTGCTTGCCTTTTTTTCCTGCAAATCACAAAAAAAAAAATGAAAAAAAATTTTTTTCCACACAATGGGGTTAGATCTTGGTTAGCTTACCTAGAAAATGTACATTTTCAAGTTTTCTCACTATTTCTGATTTGTCATGATCACACAAGGTGCACGACAAAGAGCATACATAGTCGAGAAGACAAGAAAAAAACTTTCCCTTGCTGTTTCTGATTCACCACGATCGCGTAAGGTGCACAACAAAGAGCATACGTAGTCAGGGAAGGAAACAGTTTGAGAATAAAACAAAAAGATATAATAATAAAATTGATAAGATATGAGAGATTTATAAAAAAAAAAATCTGTCAATGTAACATTATACCTTCAGATTTGCCGAAATGGGTGTTTTCGGAACAGACGGATACAGTTTTTGATGAAACAAAAATTATTTCCCAATGGAAATGGTTCTCTGGATGCAATGGAACAGCTCCTACAAGACAAAAATGCACAGAAAATATAGAAATAGAAACCCTTTCAAAGTTTCGGCAACACCGGTTCTAGATCTAGATCAAAACCGAAAGCGGCTCTTCATAAAAGCTCTGATACCATGTTCGGGTACACAGGGTACTCCCAAAACACTGAACACCTTAAGAAACCACTTAAAACAAATAGATCATAGATCAACACACCAATGTTTGTCACATGGTTAAAACCCTCGAGAGGGAAACATTCCACGGCCCCAGGCAAATAGCTACTTGGAGCAATTTATTATGCAAAAGAAAGAAAGTTACATGAGCTTCTCATAATCGATCAACTATCCAAGGACCCTCTATGCTCTTTAAATAGATATCATAGATCAATCGGGTGTTAAGCCACAGATCAATGGTAGGTATGATTTAAGAGAATTTGAATCGTCGGATCACTCTATGTCTAGAACATATCGTGATCATCGGATTATAATATTTACAAATGCATACTAATGCATACTAAATAAACACAATTTTACCTAACGGATATATTACACAAGTTGATCTTTACTAACTCCTAAGTGTCTAAATATCCTAACAGTTTTTAGTATGTCAAAGTTCATTTCTAGGGTAAATTCGGGATGCTTTAAGTAAAAGTTTTTATATATATTATTAACCCTGGAATTGATTGGTTATGCCCATATCTCCTAGGGTTACATTTCTTAAAATATAACCCTAGACTATCAATGCTATATTCTATATTATATAATGAATATGTTAGTTGAATGGTTGCAAAGAATTTACTAACCCTAGGTAATTGATGTTTTGCCTAGATTTTGCTAGGGTTTTTGTTCTCTTCAATACTTCCTAGGATGGTAAATATTATCATAGGCTGTATATATCTAGGTTTCTAACTCTAAAGTTTGTTTTATGTATTCATTTAATATTCAGAAATTTATACTGTAAACTAGGTAAATTTACATCTGCTATTTAATGTTCACCTATTTATTATATCTCTACCGACATATTACATTTGTCAGTAGAGACATGTTTCAGATTATAGTAAATTTAATCATAGGAGTAAGTTTACTGAAATAAATATACTAAATAGATACGTTAGGGTATTATTTACAAGTAGCACGACTTCATATATAAATAAATATATATAGAGATAAGACCTTCAGGTATAAACATATATGAAAACTATCTATACATTTAAATTTCAAAATTAAATAACTCATCTAAGACCTTTCAAGGTGTGTATCCATATTACAAATTTACATTAAAAATACTCCACATAAATGAAACAACATTATAAATTATCAAAGGAGTCATCATGACCATCCATGTGGTCCTTTACAATTATTTGATCATAACCATAAAAAAAATTACATAACTCAATAAACACTACCATAGAAAAATTAAAATAATATATCTTATACAGTAAATCATATAATAGTAAAACAACATAAAAACCATATCATAATGATTTGTACAGTAATCAAACTTGTATGTAAATCCAATGTTTATATCTCTACACAGGCTACGACTTACACTAAGCATATGGACTGTATTTTTTACAAACACATCAAATGCCTTATAAAAATTATGCATACACTAGCAGTGAGGCCGTAAGACCCTAGCTACAGCATGGACTCGGCCAAAAACATTTTTTTTACATAGTCCATTAAAATATACACCTATTGTAAGCGTTGGCCACCGTGGTTTCCATCCCATGGATTTCCACAAACCATTTTTACATAATAACCGAATAGCATAAACAATAAAATACAAGATATCGCATCACTGTGGGAAAGGATCATGCCATTTACGGCATGGACTTTGCCCACGCTCTCCAAATATTACATTATCCAATCTAAGCAATGGCAGTACAGATAGAGCATCTGATTAGGCGAATGCCTCTGTTTTCTTAAAAACCCCAATTCCATTTAAATATTGTGTTCAATAAAACATAGAAGGGAATCGTATACACAAGAAATCAATTTAACCATTACCATCAAAGAAAAACCATACACATATCTATTTACACGGAGATCCCAATTCTGGTACACAGTCACCATTGACGGCAAAGAACGAGGTTTACACAGGCGTCCCAATGGGCTATGGCACCATTGCAGGAAATGGTGCATCCCATGGCTATAAAGCCCAAAACCAAATAAAATAATGATTTACATAAGGAAAATGAATTTACACAAAGCCGAATGGACTACAAATTGATTCACGACATAACGCCTCAACATTCAAAACCAAGTCTGTAATCATAAGCCCGAAGGAAAAAATTGAAATCGCTACAGCATAAAATCCTAACCAACAACTAGTCGAAACTTAGCTCTTCCAAGAAGGTGAAACATGAAAAGCATAAGTTTGAAGAGCAGGCTTACCATGGCCTGAATTTCATTGCATTGGAGCTACAACGATGAATAGAGCCACCCCACCATCGTTACCCTGCTACATGCAACCACAATCAAACATGATAGGGTGAGAAGTATGCTATGAAGGAGCCACGAAACCAAGCATAGAATGCAGACACAAAACTGTTGAAATATTGTAACTTCGAAGAATATTATTTATGTATCTTTTGTGGTCCCCGATGGTCCAATCGGGAGAACCACTTGTATTACATTGTACCCCAATGCTCCTAATCGGAATAACTAATAAGAGTCATGAGGTAGTCCCCTCTAATTGTAAAGGTGGGTCATCAGCAACCCAGTGTGGTTACTTGAGCCTACATGTGTAACTCGAGCCTACATGAGTTAAATTAAGCCGACATGTTAATTGATTAAACTTTAAGTAAACGGATGAATATAAATAGAGGTGTAGTGCTCCTCATTAGAGACACACACACTCACTTGGAATAACGCACTTGTGGAGGAGAGGAGTTGCTAGAGAAGGAGGAGAATCAGGTTTTTGATCTCCTTGTTTGTTTTACCTTTTTCCCTTTTGGGGCATCTATATTGAGGAAGATTTTGCTGGGTTTTTCCCTTTAGGGTTTTCCCAGGATAAATCTGTGTTGTTCTTGTGATAATGTTTCTTTCAGTGATCCTGCTTTATATGCTTTTATTATGAAAAATGAAATCATATACTGATGTCTTAGTAAAGCATATGAAAAATTAACATGGTATCAGAGCTAACCTAAATAGGGCAGATTTCACAAGTTATAGAAGCTAGGGCTTCTTATTTTTTGGTTCTCTCTCCACAATCAATCAGCAAAAGAAGGCTAGGCTGACTCTCCTTTGAAGGGTGCATCGTTCTGTCGAAGCGGAATTCGATTTCGAGCATTTTCAATTTTCGATGTGGAAATTAGGGCTTTCTACAAAAGAGGAATTTTTGAGTGAGACCATCATATGATTGTTCTCCTCATAAAAACCGAAGTTTAGAGACCTGGATCAATATTTTTGGTTGGGTGAATCTCCAGGAAAGTCAAACCCTAGTTTGACCCCGAGCTAGAAAAAAAACCCTAAATACTAAAACTGCTACGTTTTGGGACATTCGCTATATTACGAGATTGGCAAAGGATCAGGAGCTGAAAATTGCAGGGGCCGAGGATAAAATCCTGATGAACACTGTATCCAAAATTCATCCTCCGATTCGCTTTATTCCAGGAGATATGTTCTCTCGAAGTTAGGGTTCCAACCTCCTCCAGAATTCATCTCTAAATAGGACACCTGGGGCGAATTGCAATATCTTGGGATACAGAGGTCCAAATGGAATTCCATAAGATGTTCCAGAAAGGGAACAAACTTTAATTTCAGTGGTATGAATATCAGACTCAGAAGATGAACCAGTGACACGTGGCATGCCGTACAACTTCGCTGTTTTGAACAGTCCTGTAACAGGTCATCTTGGGAAACGGATCATAAATCCCAAATGGTGAAACCAATTTTGATAAAACCTATGGTGGTGGATCAGGGACATAATAGGTTACCTCAGTAAAAAATTTCAGACATAGAGGATCATAAATTTTGGAGATATCATAGAAAGAGTAACAGGCATTTCTGCAGAAGAAATTGGAAAATTAGGGCTTCCTGTTCCGGGAGCTTCCCTCCACCGTTTTCAGAAATGAAGTACATTGGACAGATCCATTTGAAGAGATCTATTTGTCTATCCAATCAGATCTGAAAGATTCCAAGTTTTAAAATTAGGGTTTTGGTGACAAACCCTAGATCAGCGAGCTCCAGAACCAGGACGGACACCTCAAATCGGTAAGATCTAATCCTTTGCTATGTTCATTTGAGGTTCTCTTTTAAAAGTGATCTATGACATCAGCTTGATGATAAGCTTGGTGAAGTTGACAACTTCCAAGACTAGAAGTATATTATCTCTCTGAAGAAAATGGATTGGACACCTACATGAGCATAGAGGTTCCAGTTTCAGAGGGAGATGAGGCTAGAAGCCTTTCTCAAGAAGAACTTGGTCAAATCCCAGAAGATCATTGATGATTCAGTTTCAAATCAACTTGTACTACAAGTATCTTCCCTAAAGACATTGATGAGGTTTGATTCCTTGACCAATCTATTTGAAGGGAAGAACATAGATCAGAATATGACCTTAAGAAACCAGCTGAAGAATGTGAAGATCCAGAATGGAGAGACCATGCAGTCATAAGGATCTCTCAAATCAAAGAACAACTTCAAGCGAGGAAAGAAGAAGTGAAGAATGCAGAAGTGGTGATGGCCACCTTGGATGGCCTCCCAGGATCATGAAATTCATTCATTTAAGAAATGTGTTCCAGAAGGAAGTGATTACTTTCAGCCAACTTTGGGAAGAAGAAGAAGCTCGTCTCTGAAGATCAAGCTCTCATCTTCCAAAGAAGATCCCTCAATTAATGAGAAATATGAAGATCTCAACTCTTGAATAACTTCTTATCCACCTCAGCATTCGGACAAGAAATGATGTTATCATGAATGAAGAAGTCGATGAAGCTGAAGACTCAAGAAGGAGTATACCCATGAAACAAATAAAGATAAGTATTCAATTGTCATTTCATGATATTGTTTTGTTACACATTTGATTATATTCAGTTGATGTGTTATGCATGATAGATTGTTTGCATTAATGACTGTATACTACTAATATGCATGTGATGGGTAAGTAGCTCATGGTGCTAT
Organism: Pseudotsuga menziesii; assembly: GCA_001517045.1. NCBI lineage: Eukaryota > Viridiplantae > Streptophyta > Pinopsida > Pinales > Pinaceae > Pseudotsuga > Pseudotsuga menziesii. The sequence goes on from LPNX010368342.1 coordinate 360,357, forward strand.
ACAACTCTCCATTGCTACTTATCAAACCTCTTTGCTAACATATTGGATTAGTGCACAATCTCAATAATGTCATGGTAGAGATGGAAAGCATCTAGAAAGTCTATGTGAGATATGGTTGAATGTTGTATTGACTAAACAGTTGCATGATGCATAAGAATTTTTCGTTATGCATATGTTTTATGAAATAGTTCTAACCATGAAACTGGTGCATTTGAAATGCAGGAAAGGTCATGTACAACCTCACTCAAGAAAAGAAGGATGAGACTTGCTCCGAAGAACAAGTGATGACAATTCAAGATTCACTCCAATAAACATGAATCTGAAGCTCCCAGGGTCAGAGACACCATGACAAAAGAAAGAGCTTCAGAGAGTTGTAGATCCACCTTGAAGGATGTAGATCACCATGGGTACAAGAGATAACTCAAGATGAAGAAAAGAATGCTATGGAAGAAGCTATGATCAAAGAATAATAGTTGATCATGGGGAATGATGTATATGTTATGATGAAACAAATGTACAAAGCAAGGTTCATGATTCTCCCTAGAAAGAATAGACTATGACATGACATACTCTATTG
>LPNX010368342.1:362689-373617 GCA_001517045.1 Pseudotsuga menziesii
CCTACTGATCTAAAAGATCAGAGTATGATGATGACGCACTATGATGATGATGATGTTGCTGCTGATCGAAAGGTCAAGGTGCTGAAGATGTTGTTGTTGATCGAAAATTCAAAATGCTGAAGATGTTACTGATCAAAAGGACAAAATGCTGAAGATGTTGTTGCTGATCGAAAAATCAAAGTGCTGAAGATGTTGCTGATCAAAAGTTCAAAACGCTGAAGATGTCATTGCTGATCGAACAGTCAAAGTGCTGAAGATGTTGCTGATCGAAAGGTCCAAGAGCTGAAGATGTTGTTGCTAATTGAAAGATCAAAATGCTGAAGATATTGTTGCTGATCGAAAGGACCAAGTGCTGAATATGTCGCTGCAAATTAAAAGATCAAAATGCTGAAGATGTTGTTGATGATGAAGACTTAAGATTGAAGATGAAGACTACATGATGTTGAAAAGCTTCCAATGATTTATAGATGTGTTACCCTGCTGATGTTGATGATGTCCGCTATCTCTACTCTTGTTGTTGTTGATGTAGAATAACCTTCTCGTTAAGGGGGAGTGTTGAAATATTGTAACTTCGAAGAATATTCTTTATGTATCTTTTGTGGTCCCCGATGGTCCAATCGGGAGAACCACTTGTATTAAATTGTACCCCAATGCTCCTAATCGGAAGAACTAATAAGAGTCATGAGGTAGTCCCCTATAATTTTAAAGGTGGGTCATCAGCACCCCAGTGTGGTTACTTGAGCCTACATGTGTAACTCGAGCCTACATGAGTTAACTTAAGCCGACATGTTAATTGAGTAAACTTTAAGTAAATGGATGAATATAAATAGAGGTGTAGTGCTCCTCATTAGAGACACACACACTCACTTGGAATAGCGTACTTGTGGAGGAGAGGAGTTGCTGGAGAAGGAGGAGAATGAGGTTTTTGATCTCCTTGTTGGTTTTACCTTTTTCCCTTTTGGGGCATCTATATTGAGGAAGCTTTTGCTGGGTTTTTCCCTTTAGGGTTTTCCCAGGATAAATCTGTGTTGTTCTTGTGATACTGTTTCTTTCAGTGATCCTGATTTATATGCTTTTATTATGAAAAATGAAATGATATACTGATGTCTTAGTAAAGCATATGAAAAATTAACAAAAACCAGAGAGCCTTACCTTCAGGGTGTAGTCTCTTTCACAGAAGAGATCCAACACCCATTTTCTCCACAGACCATAATGAAATGGCCAAAATGAATCGTGAGCCCATACCTAAGCCTGGGGCTACCACGATTTCCAAGAACAAGAAATGCACCAGCTGGTATCCACTATTGAATTCCAAACCCACTTTTCCATAGTTCAATGACATTGCAATATAGTGGGTTTTATTCTCCGTGCTAAAATCTTTAAACCTTGCTATGGTATGGTTATACCATATGTTATGTCGCCACCCAAATTCTATTAGACGATACAATATTACAAAGCTTACTTTAGGATAGTATTACAATAATACTAGTCCATAGGATGCGCTAGTCAAAAGTCAAAGAACCATGCTTAGGTAGTTAGATAAAGTTTAGACCATAGGATTGGAGCTTAGGGTTTAATCCCTTAGTAACAAGGTGTTTATGCTTAAGAATCATGGCATACAAAGTATGCCATGATAACGTCTCGGACTATAAAATCCAAAACTCTTCTCTTAAACCAATATATTAACCTTTCAATAAAAGAACATGAGAGATGTTAATAGGTATAGTGAAAACATACATAGAACTTAAAATGTATTAATGACATATAGACTAACGAATTTAAAACATAACGAAGAGTAATTAGTGTATAGTAAATTTAGCCGTAGTAGCTACATTAGTGCATAGTGTGATGGGAGGGAGCCCGAAAGGTAAAGCTACCCCATCCACCAACAAATCCAAAAGAGAACCATACCATGAGCAGGCCAACAACCCAAGAGAAGCAGAAAAAGAAGGTACACCTAAAGCAACTAAAGGAGATCGACCCAGTCCTGCTAGTGATGACTCACTTTCTCCATAGAGAAAGAGGAAAAGAAGTGATGACAGTCTTCAGGGGGAGTTTCAAAAAATAAGAGCCTCGACCTATGAAGGTGAAGTAAATACAGGAGAAAACGTTGAAGAATGGTTACTAGGGATGAGTAATTATTTCCAGGTTCATAACTATTCAAGTGTGATGCATTCTAGGCTTGCCATCTACACCCTGAATGGTAAGGCAGCAAGATGGTGGAAAGATTTAAAGCACACCAAGAAATATGAGCTGCGAGAAATACGCTAGGAAAAATTTTGAAATATTTTCCAAGAAAAATGCATGTGAGAAAGGTTCTTTGATCTCAAGGTAAAAGAGTTCCATGAACTGCGCATGGGGTCCATGACTATGGACACATTTATAAACATAGTTCTAGATCTGCTGCATTATGTACCGTATATCAAAGAAGAGAGGTGAAGATCCGGTAGTTCCTAGGATGTCTTCCTCCCAGTTTTTAGGATAGGATTGAATTTAGCATGCCAAAGACTCTGGATACTTCACTACACAAGGCCCGACTTTGCTATGAGCATGGGAAGTTACGGCAAGAAAACCAGAACCGAAACAGAGAAAATTCTAGAAACTTTTCTGATAACCGCAAGCCTGGGTAAAACCGGTAGCCTTATAGAAAGAAAAATAACAGCTTTCAATCGAACAATAAATTCAACAAAAATTGTACGAAGCCTTATGTACCATCTCCTAATGGTAATAAGCAAGTGGAGAGTGGAGCCAATGCTACCCCTTTAGCAATCAACTGCTGGAAGTGAAAAATGCCACATTATGCCTGAGATTGTAAGAACAAGAACAATGGGGTCTGGCATAACCTGCAAGAAGAACCTACCATTGAAGATATAGTGGGAACCCCACGAATCTATGTAGCATTAGATGGCTGACACGAGGAACATCAAGCTACAATGGTCGAGATCAAAGGTAAGAGCTTGAACACCTCTATTTCAATACTTATTGATCTCGATGCTTTCCAAAGCTATGTTGCACCTAAGATTGTGGATTTATGCAAGTTAAGCAAAGTAAATCATGTTAAACCTTGTCTGGTACAGTTAGCCACCAGTACGAAATGAAAGGTTTTGGAAATTGTTAAAGAATGTGAAGTAAACCTGAATGGTTTCTTTACTAAGGTAAACCTGAACATCCTATCTTTGGGATCATACGATAATATTATTGGCATGGACTGGTTGGAACAACACCATGTCATGCTAGATTGTCTACAAAATTCTATCTTGTGTACTAATAGCCAAGGGAACCAAGTGAAGGTTCAAGGTATCCCAAAGAACGTTTTTGTAAGAAAAATCTCTGCCTTACAAGGGAAGAAGTGTGTCAGGAAGGGATGCAAGTTTTTTGCGCTGAAAATTTGAGACATAGATTCAGATAGAGAACATAGAATACTTCCTCATCCTTGAAGAATTCAAGGACATGTTTCCCGAGGAAATCCTCGAATTAACTCCAAAATGAGACCTAGACTTCTCCATCGAACTAACACCAGGATTAGTTCTGGCCTCCAAAACCCCTTACCACATGAGTGCACCAGAATTGGTGGAACTCAAACTGCAATTGTAGGAGTTGGTAGAGAAAGGGTACATCCAACCCAGTGTGTCCCCTTGGGGAGCACCAATTTTTTTCGTAAAGAAGAAGGACAGTATGATGTGGATGTGCATTTATTACCGTCAGTTGAACAAAATGACTCTAAAGAACCGTTACCCACTCCCTAGTATCGATGACTTGTTCGACCAGGTGGGAGGAGCCAAAATATTTTCAAAGATTGACCTGTAATCTGGGTACCATCAGGTACAGATCCGAGACAAATATATTCCCAAGACCGCCTTTCATATGAGGTACGGGCACTATGGGTTTGTAGTGATGCCGTTCGGTTTTACCAAAACACCCGCAATATTTATGTTTATGATGAACAACATATTCAGTAAATATCTAGATAATTTTGTACTTGTCTTTATTGACGACATTCTGGTTTATTCCAAGAATAAAGAGGAACATGAAGAACACCTTCGTATAGTACTTTGAGTGTTGAGAGAACACTAGCTCTACCCTAAGTTTAGTAAATGTGATTTTTACAAACCAGAAATACAATAGCTAGGTCACATCATATACAAGGCAAGAATAGTTGTGGACCTGGAAAATATTCGAGCCATAAAGGATTGGCCTACCCCGACTAGTGTCATTGACATTAGGTCCTTTTTGGGTATAAGCCGGTTATTATCAAAAGTTTATTGAGAACTTCTCCAGAATCGCTTACCCCATGAAGGCTTTGCAAAATAAAGCAAACAACTTCTTATGGATTGACAAGTGTGAAGAAAGTTTTCCAAAGCTTAAGCAACTTTTGATGACCACACAAGTCTTGCGGATTGCAGATCCTGATGGGGATTTCATTTTATGCAAGGATGCAAGCAAGGAAGGACTTGGATGATTCCTCTTGCAAAATGACCATGCGATCTATTATGAATCGTGGAAATTAAAAGAGCACGAGCAGAATTATCCCATGCATAATCTTGAGCTAGCGGCCATTATCCACGCTCTGAAGATGTGGAGGAACTACCTCATCGGAAGGAAGTTCCTTCTAAAGACTGACAATATGAGTCTAAAGTATTTATTCGATCAACCTGATCTGAATGCGAGGCAAGCCAGATGGTTGGATTTCCTGAGTGAGTATCACTTTGAACCAAAGCATATTAAGGGCAATGAGAACAAAGTTGTTGATTCTTTGAGTCAACGATATCATATGATATATGAGGTGACCCTGAGTCAAACTGATGCATATTTGCATGAGAAGATTAGAACAGCCAACAAGGTTGACCCGTTCTATGTGGAAGTCCTCAAAAAGGTCCAAGAGGACCGGTTGTTTCAACAACAGAAGGAATACAAGGTGGATGACTCTGGACTACTATGGACCAAAAATAGATTGTATGTTCCAAGTGGAGGGGACATTCGGTATAGCATCCTCACAGAATTTCATAGGGAACCCTACTCAAGGCACCTAAGATATGAAAAGATGATATCTGCCATTAAGAGACATTTTTTTATGGCCTAAGTTAAAGGCCGACATTGCAATGTTTATTGCGAAATTTCAAGAATGCCAACTAGTTAAAGCTAAGCACTAGCATCCTTCAGGATTGCTACAACCATTTCCCATTCCGAAATGGAAGTGGGAGGTTATTAGTATGGATTTTATTATTGGCTTACCAAAAAGCAAGAATCAAAATGATTCCATCTTCGTAGTAATTGAAAAGTTGTCAAAGGAAGCACACTTCATCCCCATGAAATTGACCTATAAGGATATGAACATTGTCGATATATTCCTAAAGGAGATATTTAGACTACATTGGATACCCAAAGCAATTATCTCAGATCAAGATGTTAATTTTAAAGGAAAATTTTGGAGATCTTTATTCTATGGATTAGAGATGCAACTAAGCTTTAGCACTGCTTATCACCCACAGATGGATGGGTAGACTTAAATAGTAAACCAACTTGTTGAAGACATGCTTCGAATGTATGTCATGAACAACCCTACCAAGTGGGAGGATTATATACACCTTGCAGAATTTTCATATAACAATGGGTATCAGGATTCCGCCAATATGAGTCCTTTCAAGGTACTCTATGGACGAAAGTGTAGGACCCCAGTTACTTGGGAAAGTCTAGTGGATCAGCTCATGTTAGGGCCTGACTTGTTATTGGACTTGGAACAGTTAGTTACCAAGGTCTAGGGAAACCTTAAAGAGGAAAAAGACCATCAGAAAAGTTATGCGGACAAGAAAAGAAAATATAAAGACTATCAAGTAGGTGAGCATGTCTACTTGAAAGTGAAAGAAAAATGGAGCTCGTTGAGCTTGGGTAGGTGTGGTAAGTTAGCACCTAGATTTTGTGGACCTTTTGAAGTTCTGGCCAAGAAAGGACCACTAGATTATGAACTAGTATTACCTGCACATGTAAGAGTTCATAATGTTCTCCATCCAACTTTACTAAATAAATATGTTTATGACACTAAACATGTCATTGATTGGTCATTATTACAGGTGGAACCTGAGGGGCAATTTTCCTCTGAGCCTTTCTATATATTGAACAAGAGAGAAGTGCAACTTCGGAAGTGCACTGTAGTCCAATTGAAAGTGTAGTGGAATTAATTTGAGTTAGATGAGGCCACCATGAGAAAGGCCTACCCCGCCTTGTTTCATGATATCATTCAGAGTCCCTAGAACACCAGGGATAATGTTGTCCTAAGCAGGGAGGGATGTAATATCCCGAATTTCAGACCTACCATTTATAGGCATGAGCCTAATGATCATGATGATTATATTGATGTTTTATTTTATATTGGGTCAAAGACCCCGCTGCATATGAACATGATGATTTGTTTTGTATATTGGGTGTAAGCCAATTTTTGATGATATATATGTATATATATGTTGGTTGTGTTGGGCGTGGACCTTGAAGCACATGATTAATGAAATGTTTTATGTTGGGTGTGGACCCTGAAGCACATGATTGATAAGATGTTTTGTGTTGAGCAAGAGGCTCTGGAGCACATGAGTACTTAAATTTGTGTTGAGCATAAAGCTCTGGAACAAATGAAAATATAATTGGAAATGTTGGGCATAAGCTCTAGAGAATTCCATGTTGATGTTGAGCATAATCTCTGGAGCATCGGATCCTTTCCCATTGTATCCCTAGGTTTATCCTACAACTACATCCGAGCATTTAGTGTTGAACGAGAGCTATAGAATTGCACCATGTTTGTAACTCCCTATTATAAGCGTTGAGTATGGACTTTGGTAAGCGCTAGAGGTTACTGAAAAGAATTTAATAACTTCCAAGTGAAAATGAATCAAGAAAGATATTGATCTCATCATACTTATTTATAAGTGATTAAATGAAATTTCAAATTTCTGTATTCTCATCAAGTACTGAAGAGATACCACGTTATACGAGTGAAATCCAACATGAAAGAATGTTTAGTGTTTCCTAGCCTAGTATACCTGAGCCATCTATCTCCTTGACCTTCATAAAGAAGTGTTGTTAAGTCTAGGGTTCATGACACATGATGCCTGAAGAGAAATGTTAACAAGTATTTTATACATAGTATGTATAAAGAATTAATTATGATTAATTATATAATTGAATAAAGACAGAAGAGAATCTCCACCAATTATTAGTTATTATTAAAGGATTAATAAATAGTGAAATATCTATGAAAGACTAACTAGGAACTAGTTAAAAGTCCCTAGGTTAAGAATTGAAAATTACCCCAGTAAATTAAAAAGTGTTAAATCAAGAAATCAAGGATTTCTTGATTTAACTGCCCCTTTGACTGAAAAGTATGTCTATAAAGACTCAAGCCAAGAAAAGGCTTGGGGTTTTGATTATCATCTAGGAGAATTATTATTCTGCCTATTTTTTCTCTAAATTATTTTCTTGAGGAACTTTTCCTGCAAGGAAAAGAGGATTGGTTCAGAACTGATTATCAGTTAGGAAACCCTACCGTAGGAGCTCTAAGCTACTTGCATGTTGGAAACCAGCTCAAGGGGATCCAGATTAGAACCAGGAATGGTTCCGGGTCATGGTTGGGAGGAACGTGGTAGTTCCCAAGTGCTTTGGTCATCAAAATCAGAGGTTATATCTATCTTAACTCGATAATGCTACTTATTTAAAAATGTGCAGGTTTAGCCATTAAAGGACTTTCAGGAAGATAAATTACAGGTATGAGTTCTTAGTATGTAAAATTACATTTCCAGGGTAAATGTTGGTTGCTTGATGTAAAATCTTTTATATATATTATTAACCCTGGAATTGATTGGTTATGCCCATATCTCCTAGGGTTACATTTCTTAAAATATAACCCTAGACTATCAATGCTATATTCTATATTATATAATGAATATGTTAGTTGAATGGTTGCAAAGAATTTACTAACCCTAGGTAATTGATGTTTTGCCTAGATTTTGCTAGGGTTTTTGTTCTCTTCAATACTTCCTAGGATGGTAAATATTATCATAGGCTATATATATCTAGGTTTCTAACTCTAAAGTTTGTTTTATGTATTCATTTAATATTCAGAAATTTATACTGTAAACTAGGTAAATTTACACCTGCTATTTAATGTTCACCTATTGATTATATCTCTACCGACATATTACATTTGTCAGTAGAGACATGTTTCAGATTATAGTAAATTTAATCATAGGAGTAGGTTTAAAGAAATAAATATACTAAATAGATACCTTAGGGTATTATTTACAAGCAACACGACTTCATATATATATATAAGGCCTTCAGGTATAAACATATATGAAAACTATCTATACATTTAAATTCCAAAATTAAACAACTCATCTAAGGCCTTTCAAGCTCTGTATCCTTATTACAAATTTACATTAAAAATACTCCATATAAATGAAAAAACATTATAAATAATCAGAGGAGTCATCGTGACCATCCATGTGGTCCTTTACAATTCTTTGATCATAACCATAAATAAAATTACATAGCTCAATAAACATTACCATAACCAAATTAAATTAATATATCTTATATGGTAAATCATATCATAGTAAAACAACATAAAAACCATATCATAACAATTTCTACAGGAATCAAACTTGTATGTAAACCAAATGTTTATATCTCTACCCAGGCCACGACTTACACTAAGCATACCGGCTGTAATTTTTACAAACACATCAAATACCTTATAAGAACAATGCATACGCTAGTAGTGAGGTTGTAAAACCCTAGATACAGCACGACCTTGGCCAAAAAAAAAATTTATACACAGTCCATTAAAATATACACCTAGTGTAGGCCTTGGCCACCGTGGTTTTGAGCCCATGGATTTCCACAAACCATTTTTACATAATAACCGAATACCATAAACAGTAAAGTACAAGCTATAGTATCACTATGAGAAATTCTCATGCCATTTACTACATGGCCTTTACCTAGGCTGTCCAAATATTACATTATCTAAGCTAAGTAATGGTAGTACACACAGAGCATCTGATTAGGCGAATGCCTCTGTTTTTTTTAAAACCCCAATTCCATTTAAATATAGTGCTCAATAAAACACAAAAGGGAATCGTATACACAAGAAATCAATTTAACCATTACCATTATATAAAACCATACACATATCTATTTACACAGAGATCCCAATTCTAGTACACAGTTGCCATTAAAGGCAGAGAACGAGGTTTACACAGGGGTGCCAGTGGACTATGGCACCATTGAAAGCAATGGTGCAAACCATGGCTATAAAGCCCAAAACCAAATAAAATAATGATTTACATAACGAAAATGAATTTACATAGAGACGAATAGCCTAAAAATTGATTCATGGCATAACGCTTCAACATTCAGAACCAAGTCTGTAATCATAAGCCCAAAGGAAAAAATTTAAATCGCTATAGCATAAAACCCCAACCAACAACCTATTGAAACTTAGCTATGCCCATAGGGTTCAAAGGTGAAAAGCATAATGCTGAAGAGCAGGCTTGTCATGGCCTCAATTGCATTGCATTGGAGCTACATCAATGAATGGAGCCACCCCGCCATCGTTACCCTACTACCTGCAACCACACTCAAACACGAGAGGGTGAGAACTATACTACGAAGGAGCCACAAAACCAAGCCTATAATGCATACACGAAACTAGAGAAGCTTACTTTTAGGGCGTAGTCTCCTTCACAGTATAAATCAAAGATGCATTTTCTCCACAGACCATAATGAAATGGCCAAACTTAATCATGAGCCCATACCTAATCTTGGGGCTGCCATGATTTCCAAGAACGATAAATGCACCAGCTGGTATCCACTATTGAATTCAAAACCCACTTTTCCATATTTAAACGAAATTACAATGTTTTATTAACCATGCTAAAACATTTAAACCTTGCTATGGTCTGGTTATACCATATGTTATGTCGCCACCCAAACGCTATCATACGATACCATATTACAAAGCTTGCTTTAGGATAGTATTACAATAATACCAGTCCATAGGACGCGTTAGTCCAAAGTCAAGGAACCATGCCTAGGTAGTTAGATAAGGTTTAGACGATAGGATTAGAGCTTAGGGTTTAATCCCTTAGTAACAAGGTGTTTACGCTTAAGAATCATGGAATACAAAGTATGCCATGATAACATCTCGGACTATAAAATCCAAAGCTCTGCTCTTAAAAAAATATATTAACATGTCAATAAAAGAACATGAGATGTGTTAATAGGTATATTGAGAATGTACATATAACTTAAAATGTATTAATGACATATAGACTAACGAATTTAAAACATAACAAAGAATACTTAGTGTATAGGAAATTTATCCATAGTAGCTGCATTGATGATAATGACACTTACAAAGTTAAAACCAATTCGATAAGTAGCATAACACCTAGCAGCAGGTCCTCTAGGATCAAGACGGTCAACACACTTTACACCAGATCCCATCGCAAAGTAATGAACTACGTAAGTATATAAAAGAGTTGCCTTAGTTCGATTGAACTAAGTAATCTTGCGTAACCAAGTAATACCTTACCTCTCAAATCGTCATGGGAGACCAAGTCTTGCCACTCCACCACTTTACTTCCATCAACAAAGTTAAGTTAGTTATTATTAAATAAACAAAGTAAACATGTGGAGGAGTAAAACAATCATCTATACAATTCATTAATTCACTGACAGTAATAACTAAGATGTACAAATAGTTTAAATAAGAGAATTAAGACATAAGAAGTAAACGAACTAATAATCATTGAATGGTTAATCAATTAACAAGACAACAAGGGCAGTTTCTTAAGGGGGGGAGAGAGAGAGAGAGATGTATAGAGAGAAAGAGAGTTGGGGGGAGGGAGAGAGAGAGAGAGAGTGGTTGCAATGAGGGG